>JAWNKV010000849.1:0-252500 GCA_035041805.1 Amiota mariae
AGGATAGACAGACCTATGTAATAGAACACTTGATTTAATCAATACTAAATAGTATAGTAATGAAACAAAGTGATATGCTTGTGTAGAGGTCTGCAAGTACAAATACCATAACCATAGTCAGTCAATTAATAAATACTCGTAAATCAGTCAGTCAGTCATTCAATCAGTCAGAAGAACAAGAACAGCAAAGAATACATAGTCAATTCTGCGGGGTCTCAGTCTTAGTACTGTGTAAGTAAGAGTAATTTTCATCTATTTAAAAGAAAAAAAAAAAACAAAAAAAAAAAAACAATATAAAATAATAACACATGAAGCAGAGGCAAGTTTTGTTAATAAGTTTACAATTGGCACAGATCTACGACTAATAAAAAAAAAAAATAATAATAATAATAATATTATACATAATAAATAACATTAAAAATATATATGAGTAACAAACTTCGGTTTTTGTCGAAGATTAAATACCCATTACACAAGTTCACATTTACATATGCAAATATGAAACAAAAAAAAAAAAAACATGCAAAAATATTTTAAAAAATATCATCAGTTGATTGAATCATTAATATTTGTATGCATCATTACTATATGGGAACCGGGATCATAATGAAATCAAGGAACATAATGAAGATAATTACCAAAACATAAGTTTATTAGACTAAGAAATCTTGTAAGTTTACAAGATTTTAAATCAGATCTCTATCTCAATTATTGGCAATTACATACCAACTTGAACACTGAACTACTACATATTATTTGTATAAAGGGTATTATTCAGATATAATGAAAATAAAAATAATAAAAATATATATAATAAAATATATATAAATAAATAAATACAAATGCAATTTAATAAACTAATAATATATTTAATATTTTATTAAAAAATAATAAAACAACTTACGTAAATAATAAAATAATTATAATAATAATAATAATAATAATAATGATGATGATAATAATTCCAATTTATAATAATAATAATAAAAAATAAAATCGTAACAAATAAATGATCTTAATAATGAGATCTGATATTATAATGATATACTATTGTAGATACTACAATATACTTAAGTACTACAACTAACAAAAGTGTTGTCGTATTGAAATTGAGTCTCTTGCTCTTTTTCCAATATAAATATGTATGTACTTACTTACTTACCTACATACGTATTTGATTGATTGATTCTATTCTACTATATAATATTTTCTTCAATCATTTTCTTTTCTTCTTCTTCTTCTTCTTTGTCTCTTTTTTACAGTGGCGACCACAAGCAATAGTATTTGAAATAGTTACAGATAAAAAATTTGATATAATCATTATGTTATTCATTGGTTTGAACATGTTCACAATGACACTCGATCGTTATGATGCATCGGACACATATAACGCTGTCCTTGACTATCTAAATGCGATATTCGTAGTTATTTTCAGTTCCGAATGTCTATTAAAAATATTCGCTTTACGATATCACTATTTTATTGAGCCATGGAATTTATTTGATGTAGTAGTTGTCATTTTATCCATCTTAGGTAAGTAAAATACAAAAGCAAATCAACAAAATCAAAATTGTCCAAAACGAAAGAAAATCAAAAAAAAAAAAACAAGATATTGTTACAAAAAAAACAAAACTCAAAATCAAAACCCCAAATACCAAATTCCAAAAAAAAAAAAACAAACAAACAAAAATCAAAAAAGTGAAACCAATAAATCCAATTATGAAAGAATACAAAAAAAAAAATTAACCTTAAATCTTTGTACAATTTCATGTACTTCAAAGAGAGCGACATAGAATAAAGAGTAAGAGTAAAAGAGATGAGTGCATGAACTGTGTGAGCGAGATATACATATATAAATAAAATTCAATAAAAACTTTGAAAGATTTCAATACTACTATATTTTTTTTTTATGAAAGTTTCTAATAGTATTAAAATTATTGTGAAGCGATAATACATTTTATTCAAAATTAATTTTCAAAATCTTTCATTATTCAATAAATGTTAGGATTTTTATCAGGGAGTAGTATGAAGGTTTTACTGTTGTAACTTCAAGTTGAAGATTTACAGAATCTTAAGTTTTTAAATTTTATAAAAAATATTTCAAAATTCATTTAAAATTTATATAGGTGATTAAGACTAAATGTGGGGATTCATGTTCATTAAACTAAAGGGCAAATATTATAATCGAAGAGATCATACAATATAGTTTTGCATTTTACAATATATGAGTATAAATAGTACATAGAATTTTATTCATCTGATTATCATAAAAATAAAAATAGATAATCATATAATGAAAAAGCCAAACAATTAAGACACAAATAGTTTTAGTTTTTTCTATAAGATTTCTAACAAATTTTATTAAAAGTTAATTTCATATAGTTTTTTATAAAATAAATTTGGAAAGAATTTAGAATTGAGTTGGGGATCAAATAGATCATATATTTCTATATAGTATTAGTATTATATGAATAAAACTAGAAAAAATTCATAGATTGAATATTTGATTACACAATTGATGATACTAAGTATTATGAGTATAAAGAGAACGAAATGTATGTATCACACACACACACACACACTCTCTCTCTCTCTCTCTCTTTCTCTCTCTATCGCACTATCGCTGTCTTTCCCTATTCAATTTCTACCTCTATGCGTCTCTCTCTCTCTCTCTCTCTCTCTGTATCTTACTTTCCCTCTTTCTTTCTGTCTTATACTATATACTACTATCCTATAACTTTCTGCTACTACTATTTCTCTATATTAACTATTTTTAATACTACTATTTACTATTCCTGCTCTAATTTGCTATAAAAACTATAAATAAATATACACAATATTTATTATTTTCATTAGAAATCAAACTTTTTCAAAACTATAATTTCCTTCCTTCCTTTCTTCCTTCTAATATTGTATGTAATTGTACAATGATTGTATATTAATAATTGTGTGTTTAAAGTACTTAATACCTAATTTGAGTAATTTTTTCAATTCCAATTCACTTTTGTCTTTCTCTCTACTACATGATGATTGATTAACTATGTATAGTATATCAATCCATTAGTTAATTTCCATAACCATTACCGTTACCGTTACAGTTACCAAATAATTGTTGTTTGAATTGATTAGTTGAATTAATTAATTAATTAATTGATTTATTGTTGTTGTTGTGTAATTCGAAATCAAAAAAAAAAAAAAAACAATTTGTTAATTAAAATTATTATTCTATGTATGTATATGGGTATATGTATATATATATATATATTTATGTAAGTATATATATATATATATATTTTTTTTTTGTTTTGATACTTTTTATTTATTTTCTAAATTGATTTTAATTATTGAACACTAGAGATGATTAGTTATTGCTCGCTCATAGAATTGTCAACTTTTGATTTCAATCGATATTAAATCTAATACTCAGACTTTATTAAAATGCTTTCAATTATTTTGATTAAATTTAATTGTATATTTTACAAAAAAAAAAAAAAAAAAAACGAAAAACAAAAAACAAACAATGCAATACACTTTATGAGCGAATTATTCAATACATTATTATTGTACTTATGGTAAACTCATCTCTAGTATTCAGATTTTTATATTTTTGTAAATTTTGATTACCATCAGTCTTAAAAAAATATAATTAATTAACTTATATATATATATATACGAATATGTACCAATATACATACATTGAACCCCACTCATTGTTGTGCTTAAGTATAAAAACCATAGGCTTATGAATATTTTTATTATTATTATTTTTTAATTTTTTTTTTTTTTTTTTTTTGTTATTATTTTTTTTTATCTTGATTAAATTTCTATACATGTACTTATTATATGTAAACTTATCATTTTCAGTATCGTTTGTTTTATAGTTTTGGATTTTAGTAAGTCCCCTATCCCCCACATCCAAGTATCAATTTCTATGTCAATTAATTGTTTTCTGTAATTGCTGTTGTAATTGATTTTCGAATTTTATAATTGTTGTAATTTGATGATGTTTGTATTGTTTGGTGTATTGTATTTTCGAGAAAATGTTGAAATTTATTAAAATTTTATTTTAATATTTTGACTTTTTTTTTTTTTTTTTGCTCCTTTTATACATAAAATATTTATTAGTTGTTGATTTCTTCCCACTTCATAAACACTTCACACTTTTGAAATCAGAAAAAATTAGTAATAGAAATTTATTCCAATATAACCACAGAGTGATTGAGTGAATTTCTGCCTTTTTTTTTTTATAAATAAATAAAAAAGCATCAACCTGCAGAATAAAAGACATCTTGAGTGATTTAAAATATTTAATGTATTCCAACGAATCAATTGGTTTAAGAAATATGTAATTTAATGAAACGAAAGTGGTTTGATATCATACATTTTTTCAAAGATTTTTAAGCAATTGAAATTCTAAGTCACTTCCTTTGTACTAAGTACATATTTCTTGCAGTAAATGTAAAGCAATCAGCAATCATTTTAAATATTTCCATATCCATATAAATAAACTGTTCCGATGTCCGGAATATTTGTCCACTGAATTTTCAAATTTATATATATATTTTTTTTTTCTGGTAGAATTAAAATTTATCATATAAGAAAAGGGAGCAGTGATTGATGCTCAGAGTAGTTTAAAAATATCTTGATGGTCCTTATCTGTTAAAGTCTGTTACAAAATAATACAGAAATCTAATATGATGACAAATAGAAGTGTATAACAACTTTTCTAAGTCAAAATCCCAATCTAATATAAAAAAACTAGTTTTTTGTTTGTTTGTATGTTATGCGCTGCCATATTATTAATCTGATTGCATTGAAACTTTGTGAATGTGTATGATTGGTTCACGTCTTGAACATAGGATACAAAAAAGTAACTAAAAAGTTCTGCAGGATATTATCCATGCAAAGACGGCGGGGTTGGGTACAGTATGGAATAAATTCTATATGCGTGAAGTGTTTATTTTTAATTTTTTTTTAAACTTCATTTTCCTTTTTTCTTTTATTCATTTTCATTTTAATTTTTTTTTTTTTTTTTTTATTTTTCAAAGTTAAGTTAAATTTAATAAACAAAACAAAAATAAAAGTTTATATTTAAAAATCTATTTTAATATATTAATTATATATAAAATAAAAAAATAAAAATAAAAACTGATAATATACATAAGCACAAATCGAGATGATTTGAGATACATAATTTGATTTGAGGAACAACAAATCAAAAACCAGAATTAAAAAACTAAAACTAAAAACTATTGAAGGGACTAACACATAAAACGGTGACTATGTATAATCATAGTTCCGTGTACTAAAGATGGCTTAAAGTATGCTTTACTACATTAATTTTGCAGCAGATGCATCCTATTTATGGTTTCGATTCTTCTTCGGAACTGTAAAAAGAATGTTTTATGCGAAATTCAAATTCAATTTCTACTGCTGCTGCTGCGCTCTCATCATCGGCATTCAATAAACATGTATAATAAATATGTGTATAATCATGTATATATTGTATATGAAGTGTATAGTAAAACTAAGATTAGGTTGATGAGGATGAGGATGATTCTCTTTGTGTTATAAAATCTCTTTTTCCGAATATTTATTAATTAATTTGTTTTTTTTTTTTTTTTTTGGTATTCTTTATATTAATATAATATTAATTACAATAACTACTATTAAGTACTACTCTACTCTTACTCCTATATACATATATTCGCTTAAATCGTTTTCACAAGGAACCAACAACAAAGGGATTAAAATTTAGTCAATATTTGCCATATGCTTTCTTGTTATACGTATACTTTTATATGCTTCCGAATTATGTCACAACAAATTTGCCAAATCACTTGGTCAAAACTGGCTTAGCTGGCGGCTTAAATGGCTACTATCTACAATATAAAGATTAGTCATATTCTGTTGTTGTGTTGTGTTATATTATACATGTACTATATTGTATCTACTTACTATATACTACTACTCAAGTCAAACAAACAATCGCTTTTACCATTATAATATCGATTATATATGTATTTCCTAAGAGCTTCTTTTTTATCCTTTAATTGTATTTCATGCTTTTTTGAACAAAATGCTTTCGATGTACTACTTAATACTAAAAATTCTCCTGATTTTTGTTGCTCTTTGTTGTTCTTTATCCTTTCTATATGTGTGTGTTGAGTGTAAAACATAAGATTATTTGGAGTGATATCCTTATAGACGAATATATTAATACACGCTTTTTGCTTTAAACAAAAAAAAAAAAAAATAAAATATATATATATATATATATTTTCTTAAAAAAAAAAAAAACTAATAAAACTAAAGAACAAAAAAAACTACGCTTTAAATTTACCAAACCAAAAAAAAAAAAAAAAAAAAACATCATAAAATTTTAACATAAAAATATACAAAATTTCATATAAAAAATAAAATAAAAAATTAAATGCACTTAAATAAAGTAAAAAAAAAAAACTGATACTGAAACTGAAACTGAGGGTGAATCTGCAAAAATGGCTTATAAAATCAATTGATTGAAAATTATTTACAAAAATATCTGAAGTATTCGATCAGAGTATATTGCTAATGGTCAGTCAGTCATTCCAACCGATTGTCAATTGCATAACTCTGTTTGCTTTTGCCCGGTATATTGGATTTGGTTCTATAATTGTAATTGCCGCATGAAATGTTTAGCAAACATCTTTGTCCGGCAATTGCACTTAGCCAAGGATTATGTTACAATAAATTTGCCATTTGAAAACTGAGACTTAACAAACAACAAATTTAAGCATATGAAATCAAGAACTTACGTATACCATTGAAAATCCATTTAAGGAAGCTTACAAAATTACCAAAAAAAAAAACGAACTCAAAAATAAAAAAGCAAAATTAATACGGGGCATTAGCTGAATCTTCTTAATGGTTTTAGTCCAATCTACAATGGAGATTATGTACTTTACTATGAACGTAGTACAACAAAACCAAACCAAACCAAACCAAATCAAATCAAATCAAATCAAATCAAATCAAATTAAACCTCCAAACTCCAAAACCCAAATTAAAATCAATACTCCTTAAATCGACTACCCAATCAATCAATCAATCAACCAATCAACCAACCAACCAACCAACCAACACCCAACATACGTACGCGCTAATTATCCAAATCCAATAACGAGACCACGAAATCCACTTAGTAAATTATTAGAACCACATGCAATAAAAATAATACAATACATTATAGAAATTGAGTATATTCCAATATCGCCACATACTCAATAGTAAGTACAATCAATACAAATATCTAAATGCATACATAAATATTATAGTGTAACATGGTATAAGTCCCTACATAGTATTCTGTAATACAATATTTTGTAGCTATCCTTGCAATACACAGCCCACAACAACACTATAAAATCTAAATTTGAGCCCCCCAACTATTATAAAATATTATATCTTATAATACTAAATAACTCCGATCGATCGATCGAAAACATTTTAATTACTAATCAACTATTGATTCACAATTGTTCACAAATGTCTAAAACAGCAGTTCTTAAACTGTGGTCCGCAATGTTATTGCTAGGAGTTCCAATATTTATTATACAATATATTATAAAGAAATATAATGATGATGATGATGAGTCAAATTCATTCAGACCAAAAAAATGTATTAAGAAAATGGGCCTATGAGATTATTGAGCTGGAAATAATAATAATACTAATACTCTTCACACCCCAGCTAGTGGTCCGAGGGTCATGAGTTGGTGGATATGGGTCAGACACTTATAGTGTCAAAATTTCAAGTCAAAAGTACAAAAAACAATAAAAAATTTCTAATAAGA
This sequence comes from Amiota mariae, assembly GCA_035041805.1. Classification (NCBI taxonomy): domain Eukaryota; kingdom Metazoa; phylum Arthropoda; class Insecta; order Diptera; family Drosophilidae; genus Amiota; species Amiota mariae. The sequence goes on from JAWNKV010000849.1 coordinate 7,836, forward strand.
ACATGAACTTGGATCCCGGTTTGTATGGGGGGTACCCATCCTAGTAGTCCGAGGGTCTTGAAATTTTCATGGTTTGTGGAAATGGGTCAGAGACCTATAGTGTCTAAATTTCAATTCAATATGTCAAAAAACAAAAAACTTTTTCAAATTAGATCTTTAATTTAAATGAAGGTTTGTATGGGAGGTACCCCTCCTGGTAATCCTAGGATCATTAAATTTATATGGTTGGTGGATATGAATCAGAAACTTATAGTGTCAAAATTTCAGTTCGATACATCAAAAAATAAAAAACTTTTTCTAATAAGAACATTAATTTGGATCCAGGTTTGTATAGAGGGTACCCCTCCTAGTGGTCCGATTTAGCTGATTTCGACAAATGTACTGCGTATGGTGAAAAGAAAGCTCCGTGCAAAATTTCAGCTTTCAAGCTCAAAAATCTAAGGAACTAGTTTCCATACATACAGACAAACGGACAGACGGACATCAAGATCAATTCGCCTCGTTGCGCTGATCAAGAATATATATATATATATACTTTATGGGGTCAAACTTATAATACTATTCATTGCGTGAAGAGTATAAACATATATAAGTATATTTATTGATTTAAAAATTAATAATTCAAGATTATTGAAATATTTCTTTAAAAAAGAAATATAAAATTGATAATTTCAAGCTTATGAAGAGAATAGGTTAAATACATAAATTTCTAGATGACAGGTGACAGGTGACAGGTGAAGGATCACAAACATAACTACACACATATGTTTGAGGGGATTATTTTTCATTTACTAATCGATTGATAGATAAAATTTTAATATGAAATTTGAATTTTATTCTCTATGTATTAGGATTTTTAGGAAATAAGTATAAAAGAATTTGAACTGCATGAGAATCTAAAATTAAATGATTATATATTTTAGAGGGTAATTCAGACTAAGACAGACCTTTCACTTATTGCGTGTGTGATAATAATAATATTAATGAAGACTATACTATATTGTACTTATGTTTTTTATTTTTATTTTTATGGATTTATGGATTTTCTATATACTACTATTATATATCCTGAATTGTGTGTGCTTGAGTTTTCATTCTTAATACAATATGTAAGTGCTTAGTTCGCAATAACCTATTCATAATATGTACTTAGTGCCTTAAGTGCCTTAGTCTCTCGTATAATACTTACTACTACTACTACAACTACTACTTATCTACAATGCATAAATTCAAATTATCTATGTAGTAATATTTAGTTTCACATTATGAAATCCAATAACAATAACACATTAGTGCATTTGCATTGATCATTGTTCAAATTGAATTGGTACAAACTTAATAGTATAATTAATACTTACATCTTTAGATCATCAAATTCATTGAATTTGTATTAACAAAAAAAACAAAAAACAAAAAAAAAAAAAAAAAAAGAAACCATCGTAGAAAACAAAGTACCAATGAACAAAGTTATTGAGTTCAAAATTTTTGTATTAGATCGCAATAGATCTATATACAATACATTATATATATATAATAAAAATTGACTAAATTAATTGAAAATGAATGAAAATCATTTTATGTGATTTAAAATAAAATCGATCTAAATGCAATGTTAATCAATTCAGATCGTTTTGCATTTCGAAACTACTACTATATTGATTTCTATTGCTGATGTTTGGTACTAAATAATATGCTGCGAATAATCGCTCTTCAACTTCACTTCTTCAATACTTAACGATCGTCTATATTTTTCTTTAAATTAAAAAAAAAAAAAGAAAAAAAAAATACACGTAAATCAAATATATCATATAAAGTGTTTCTACAACATACAACAACTACTACTACGTACAATATAATACCTCGTAAGTCCTTAAGAAGTAAAGGAGATCTACAATTGCATACATACATATATCACTTACTACATATATAGAGATGTATGTACGTATATATCAACTAGCAACAAAATCTACTAATGAACTACTCATCCTAAGTACTACTATGCAATTTTAAATGTGATCAACTCAACCAGTGAACAACAAAATACATATTGCTCCTTCTGCTGCTGCTACAGTTACTGCTACTTCTGCTGCTACTTTGCTACTACTTTGCTACTACTTTCGCTGTTAATTTTGCTACTAAAAAAAAAAAAAAAAAACTAACTAATTAAATCCCTAAGTATTTAATATAACAACAATAACTTACACAAATCCGCTTCTGCCTTCTATTAAATGAAGCTTAACAATTACATTTATTTATATACATAATATATTAAAATGATTTAAATTGTATGTATCTACAAAATTAAATGCTAAGTATTATGTATCGTATAATAGTCATAAGTCTATTAAATAATCTACAATACAATAAGTAGACAATATGTTGTACACATGTAATGTATATCTATTTTCACAACCTTTCACAAATAAAATAGTATCTAAATACATCTAATTACGAGTCACAGAAATAGCAATGAGTGATTGACAAAATGTTCATCCTTACGTTATCAATATCCAAATCATGACATTTCGTTTAAGCAATCAAACTTGGACAAATGTATAATCAGTGAATGTAGACTCAAATTTTGTTGCGGTTAATTCAAATGGCGCATTTTTGGGATGATTACAGTGCTCTTGCAAACTGTGAAAGTTGTCAAGGCATCTAGTTGTTGTTGCCTCGCTTTCGCCATTCAAACTGCATACTTATGTTGGCCTATAATTGGTTTCTGTGATTTTAATCACCAATCAACTCATTCACATCAATTATGGTGTTTGTTTCATTATCTTGATGATGGTGATAAATTTACAAAAAGCACAAATGTGCGTGATTTTAATTATACGCTAGCAGAGAAAGAGTAACAGATATTGAATGCTGCTTGTACATTGTACAATATTGTAGAATTTCATTGGAAGTGTTTTCATGAAATGTGAAAACAAATGTTAATGCTTGATGAAATTATGGGAAAAAAAAAGGATTTTTGCATTTTACATATTAATATTAAAAAAGTTTTTTAATTGTCTTCTATGTATCAATCAATCAATAATTCAAATAGGGATGTTCCAAATCAATTAACTACTTGATGGTACTAATTACTTTTCATTTAATACCAAATACTTGTGTACTTGTTATTTTTTTGCAATACTTAATTGGTAGTAAATGAGGATTGGTACCCAAAAAAACAAAATATTTAATTGCAATAGTGACGAGATCTTTTCCAAAGGTTGATCGCATGGAACAGATTGTCCACAAAATACATTTATAAACTATTATATTTAAGAAATTTAGAGCAAGAAGAAGAAGAAGAAATAAAAAATACCAAATAAGTTTTTTTCTTCTTAATTTCACATGAAAAACTTTGCAACCAAATTTACAAAAAATTAATCATTCAATAGCTGAAAGTAGTACTAATACTTTCTTGGTAATCAAATGAGTAGCAACGATTTTTCCATATATTGAATATACTTATAAGGTATTGGAACATCCCTAACTACAAACATACTGCATATATTTCTATATTCTATTCTATTCTATTCTGTTCAATTCTATAAAATGTCAAATTTACTGTTTGTCGAACCAATAGAAATTGGATTTTTATCTTAAAATACTCAATAAATACCAGATTCTTTCAACACTTGTGCCAATTTCAATCTATTAATATTCATAAAATCAAGAATTATTTCACAAATATTATGAGATTTCTCACTTTATATCTCTGATGAACTAATAGATCGATTTATCACTCTAATAGGGGAACACAACAAAATCAAATTTGATTTTTTTTTTTTTTTTTTTTTTGGTTGCATAAAATATTTTAAAGGTCGAGATCACTGATTTTAAATCTACCCTCAGTTTTATTATATTAGATCAGATCGAGTTTTTCAAGAGAGTAAAGCCACCACTTTCTTTGTTCTTACCTTCATATTGAGCTTGAGTGGAACTGAGTTAGGAAAAACTCAAAGCAAATTGATGAACAACCCTCATTTCTGCGGTTCAATGTCTATGTCAATTGCGAAGAATACATGAGATTCTTTTATTTGAGTTATTCTTAGGTAATAAAAACACTGATGATTATTATGATTGTCTCACTTCAAGCAACTTGCAGCATCAATTTTATCATTCAGCACAACATATTTAGATCATTTTTAGGAAAATCTCAATGATAAAGATGAACGATTCCACCAAGATATTCATACTATGGAGGAACGATACCAGGGGGTTTAAAATAACGCACACATGCTAATTGATTATTCCTGGAATATTCAGTGTAGTAATTTTTCATTTAAAAACAGTAGAAAATCATATAAAAGAAATCTCAAGTTTCCAGTTTTTTTTTTTTTATAAAAAAAAAACAACCCTCCTTATAATGCATAATTCATAATCAAAAGTTGATATAAATACAACTGATAATACAAACATACTACTTATATTGTATTTGAAATTAGCATCAATTGTTCAAGTATAATTCTCATAAACATAGAAAGATTCTTTAAAATGGGAAAATGTTTCGATTTGTTATATCATATCATACTATTTTGTATTACAAGGAACTACTCAAAATTAAAAGAACTAACAACAATAAATACAAATTACATATGTATGAATTACTATTTTGTGAAAGGTTGTACATTACATTATCATATACTACTTATGTACTATAAGTATTTATAACCAAGTATAATAATAAATATCTGTAAGGTAACAATATTTTTTTTTTTTTCTTTCTTTTTTTCCTTTTCATTTATTTTCTTTATTTATATATATATAGTATTATAATTAGTGTATATTGTACAGCTTAAAAACTTTGACTTTGACATTGACATTGACTTTAAAAGCACCCTTAACTATACCTTGTACAATTTTTATATTATTTATCTGTTATATTTGTTGTCATCTATCTATCTACTTATAATTATTAAATATTTATACTAAATTTGTGTATAGTAAAAACTACTTATATTTTATTTATATGTATTATTATTATTTTTTTTATATTTATATTTATTTGTTTATTTATAATATACAAATCTACAGTTCATAATAAAATACAATTGAACTTCTTCTATAACTCGAATCGAATATACAAAACAAGAAAAAGTTTGACTTAAACATAGTTTCAATTTCAATTTCTATTTCAATTTATTTATTTATTTGTGAGTCGAAATTTTCTTAATTAAGAATTTATTATCCCTGCATTTTCTTTTTTAGTTATAGATTTGTTTATTAAAACTAGGCAATTTGACGAACAATTTTTATTTAATTAACTTCAAGTATCTTTTGCTCAGTTACAATTTTTTAAAATATTTAAAAATTACCAGTTTTATTAGTTTCAATGAAAACAAAAAAGGAATCTAATTTGTTTAATAATTTATAATGAACATCAGTTGTATTGTGAGGGTAGTGCTTTGATAAGCCATTAAATTATTGCTTCTTTCTGTTTCCTTCTGTCAAATATTTTGAGCAAACTGTTTTATTTGTGTTTGTGTTTGACAGCCATTGAAAGGATAGAAACCTTATGAATTTCAATGAAATTGGAAAAAAATTGAATTTCATGTGCTCATCAATGATGGCTCAACATTAAGAGATTTAGATTAAATGAAACAACCTATTGGAAGGGATTAATTACTTTAACTGTCTATATATTTTTAACCAATTCATTGGAAAAATTAATTTAAAGTTGTCAACTTCATGATTCTTGGAAATATTAAAAAAAAAAAAATAATAATAAATATACTCAGAATTTGCATCATCATCTTCCATGACCCTTGGAGTTGGATATTTAATAACTATTATTCAATGTCTGACTGATCTTCAAAATCTCATTATATCATATAAAAAATATACTTATAATCAGCTTCCTTAATGTTTCGAATTTTAATTCAAATTGATCAAAAATATAAAAAATTTGATTGCGCCTTGTATGAGATTTTTTTATCATACTAAGTAAGTTATATAAAAATTCCCCATAATAAGACAATTTTTGTACGAGTCATGGAGATACTATTAGGAAAATTGTAAAGATCTAAACTTTATTGCAAAACGATTTGTTTCGAGTTATGGAAGTTTGACTGTACTACTTGTATATAATATAGAAAATTTGACCAGCAATAACTTTTCTGCTTTCCCCTTTATTTGCATTTAGTCCCTTAATGTCGAAGAGTTTATGATGAAATTATATTCATAGCATATTATTTTCAAAAAAGAGATCTTCAAAATGTTCGCATTGTCAATTTTTAGTATATCTATGCATATATTTATTCCTTTAAAACTCCTAGTTGGAGCACCAGGGCCTCCACAAGGCTTGTCCATTGAAACACGGTTCTGGGCTGTTGTTTTTGCCCGATCCCATATGTGGTGTTAATATCCACTAGTTCCGCAGGATTAACCTTCTATTCTTGTCCGGATGCGTGGGCCAAATGTCGTCACCATATGTGAGTTTTTTGTATCCGAGGCTTTTCCTTGTGTTGGTTGCAGTAATCGATTTGAATTCGACTAGGGGAAATGATTGGCCAATCGCTAGTATATCTATACATAGTATTAATAAAAGTCGAAATTTCTGTTTCTTCCGATACGCATAACTTCTACACCACTAAACAGATTTTGAAACGGTTTTCAATACCAATAAGAGAATTTTCTTGAAAAGGATAATATGGTCAAAACATTTTAATTAAGTCTTTATGATGACTTAGAGAAATTTTAAAATTCAATCAAATCATCTTTGTTAGTTTTTTTGAATCAATAATTTTTTGTGCTTAGATAAACTGAAATGTAAACATCAGACATCATTGGCTTCAGAGTGATAAAACCAGTATAGAAATGTAAATCAATTACGGGTCTCTAGCCTAATATATAAAAATTTGTGTTTCGTTTGTTCGTATGTTATGCGCTGCCATACAATACAATTGATTGCATTGAAATTTTGTGCTTATATGTATGGTTGTTTGAAGGCTTGAACATAGGGTACTTTTTGTTCCAATATGTGTCTCCGATTTAGAATGTTCAAAAAAGACCATAAAGTTATACTACACAAAATTAAATAAAATTCGGTTGAATGCAACCACTGCGAAGCCAAGTCGAGTGAGCTAGTTAAATATATGTATAAATTTATCTTAAATAAATTCATGATTTTTCTATACAAGTTTAATAAATTTCAAGCATTGGATTTATCCTGATCTCATTAGTATTCTTCTCAGATTTATAATTTTATTGATGACAGATAACACATGATGTTTATTTTTATTGTATTGTTAGATTACAACATGAAATATTAATAAATAAAAAAAAACTATACTAATAGTGGTGAGACCAAATTTATTATTACTTTATTATTTTTTAATAAATTTTTTATTTTCTTTAATTATTTATCTACAGTATGTATTTACTATTTAGTATAAGGTATTTTACAAAATATTAGTATTATTTAATTATTATTTTTTATTTATTATTATTATTTTTTGGATTTTTATTTTTATGTCTAACAAATTTTCATATAAAAAAAAAGCAAAATATTGTACTCAAATTGTATGTTGTATTGTAATTCCACTAAATATATACTCGTATATATAAATCTATATGTACTACTTATGATGTATGGTATTCTATCCTTGTCTTCATGTAAATACATACGTATATTTTATATAAAATTATATATTTACAAATTATATAATTACATTATTAATTAATAATAATGTTAATAATTTTTTTTATTATTTAGTATTTATTATTTATTATTCATTTAATGCATTTAAGTATTGTATTTATTGATGTTATTTATAAGTGTTGTGTCATTATACTACTTACTACTAACTACTACTAATACTACCTACTACTTATACATACTACTACTACTACTACTACTTACTATAATTTTCTTAATGCTCTTTTTCTAAAGGAAGCTTTGATGTATTTTTCAGCAAATATTTAATTTATTTAATTATAAATAATATTAAGAGTTGCTTCCCATAATCCCCCTTTCATATTTATTTTTATTTAAATATTTAAAAAAAAAAAAATAATAATAATAATAATCTTAATGTGTTTTGTTTATTTCTGAGAATTTAATTTTAATATTGTAAATTCCTCCCAAACCCGAAAACCAAAAAAAAAAAAAAAAAAAAAAAATTATATATGCTCAATCCAAATAAATCAATTCTCGATTTCTCCCATTGATTGATTGATAATATGAAAGAAACGAAAAGAAAAATAATGTCCAAAGATGATATACTCGTATGTGTTGTTAAATGTTTTTTGTTGCAAATCTCTATCTTTGTTGTTCTCTCCTTTCTATTTTTCTTTCTTTCTATCTTTATTTTGATAATTCTCATTCGTACAGGTCTCGTTCTAAGTGACATTATTGAGAAATATTTTGTATCGCCGACATTACTTCGTGTGGTGCGCGTAGCAAAGGTTGGTCGGGTCTTACGTTTAGTGAAGGGTGCCAAAGGCATACGAACACTTCTATTCGCTTTGGCCATGTCCTTGCCAGCCCTGTTCAATATCTGCCTATTGCTTTTTCTCGTCATGTTCATCTTTGCTATATTCGGGATGTCTTTCTTCATGCACGTCAAGGAGAAGAGCGGCATCAATGATGTTTACAATTTTAAGACATTCGGTCAAAGTATGATATTGCTGTTTCAGGTAAGTGTTCTTTTTAAGCCACAATTCCAATCGAAACCAAAAAAGCAAAATACGAAAAGAAATCGAAAATGATAAAGTTTTTAAGATTTTTTATGGTTTTTCGTTGTCTATTGTTGTTGTCGTTGGGTGATGATTCCAAAGGCATCACAAGAATAATCCCAATCACCACCAATCCTCGTTCTAAATACAACAAATACACAAATATTTATTTATTTATTTATTTATTTATTTATGTACTTATGCATAAACATACAAACAAAATATATATTATGTATAAGCATATAGTACTACATACTCGTACATACATATAGAGTACTGTACAGTACAGTACATGTGTATTTACGTATGTAAATATATATAATTTTTGTTGATCAATATGAACAAGAGAGACTGTGTGTGTGCTTTGGGGCAATTCAAAAATTGTCAACTGGAAACATCACAATGTTGATTCAAGCTAAGGTAGTTGTTGGTAAAAGCTAAATTAGTAAAAAATTATCTATTTATATATAATTTCTTATCCTTTTTATTTATTAAAATTTTCATTTTTCAAAATTTTATAAATAATAAAAATATTAGATTGATATCTCAAAAAATCTTGAAGTCTCAGATATTAATTTATTAATCAGCAGACAGATAGATAAAATACTTTTTTTTTTTTTTTTTTTGTATATGAAGGGATCTCGAAAATTAAATTTTAAAATTAAATTTGATTTCATATTTCAACAATTCAATTCAATCTAAGATTACAAATATTAAGATCAATCAGATCAGACTCACTAAGCCATGTTGTTTTACTATAAGTTTTGATGAAAATTCTGTTGCTTTAAAACTTTTAAAGATTTTCTATGTCATTAGTAACAAAATTTTGAAAATAAATTCAATTTTATTTTCATTGAAAACATCAAACAATCTAATACTATACTTACTACTACTTCTCACTATTCTAATAGTGTTTCAATATTAAAATTCTTCTCAATTTTTAAAAAAATACAAGAAGAAACAAGCACACAGAAGATTGAATTTTCTTTAGTACTAAAATATTGAATCAAAATTTGATCCTTATTAATAAACAAATATAGTAAAATATAATAATCTTATGTGGTTTGTCAAGAATCGAATGATTGAAATATGAAATAATCTATTTATTAGAATACATATTTGTGAATTGTTCAAGGACTATAAACTTTAAATTGGGAACAACTCACTGACTACTGAATTATTGTAAAGTATTTTAGTTTGTTTTTTTTTTATTTTTTTATTTTTGTATTTTGTTTTTAAATTTTGTTATTCAAGTTTTTGTGTTTTTTCTTTTTTTTTTTTTTTTTGTAATTCATTTTGTTTTTTGTTGAAATTGAATATATATGTATATTCTTAATTTCAAAAATCTAATTGAGCTCTTTCAACAATTACCAACTATATGATGATAAGTTTTCCTCAAATGAAAAAAAAAAAAAAAAAAAAAACCAAGAACTCACGAAAGCAAAGACATGCATTAATATTTTTCCTTTTAAAAACAAAAAAACAATTGTCTTAACGACTTAATCGCATACTTGTATAGAATTCTAAATACACGTACCATTATTTCCCTGAAAAGAAGAGTCTGAAAAGAAAAAAAAAAAAAACTTAAAGTAACCAAACTCAAATTGACTTGAGAAAACAACACATAACTTTCAAACTTTCAAACTTTCAATGTATTGCAAATTTTTGTACTATACTACTAAGCTGCACTGTATTGTCGTTCTCTACAGTAGTAGTCAATTGATGACTGATGACTGTACAAAGAGATACAATAGTTGAACGACAATTAAGTACTTGTATTGTACCAACAGTACAGTAATATAACACACATTAAAAACATCACCATTTTGTATATTGAATTTTCACCATTTGTAATTTCACATAACAAAAAAAAAAAAAAAATTAACATACTTCCATACAATAGTACAGAAGAAGTATGTTATGTGTGCTCTTCGATTCGATTGTTTGATTGTTTTATTTATATACAGTATTATTGGATTATAGACAAATAGAATAGAAATAATCCAATCCAATCCGATCCAATTTCAATTTCAATTTCAATTTAATAAAATCAAATTATTCTAAAGCCATTGCAATAAATTTAATGATACTCATATAATTCTAATAAAGAATAGATACTTAAATAAACTTAAACGGTTTGATAATTTTTGGGTATACATTCTGTCAAAAACGTACCGGGAATTCATAAATAAAACAACATTTTTACCATTAATCATCCAAATTTATTGGGTCGCCTTCATAATAGGCACCATTTGCTCCAGTACATCTATGCCAACGGCATTTCCAATCATCGAAACATTTTTTATAGGCGCTTTCCGGGATGGCCTTCAGTTCACGCGCCGAATTTTGTTTTATAGCTTCAATGGACTCAAAACGGGTGCCACGAAGCGGCAATTTTAGTTTTGGAAAAAGGAAAAAGTCACAGGGGGCCAAATCAGGCGAATACGGTGGTTGTTCAATGATGTTAGTTGAGTTTTTGGCGAGAAAATCCTTCACAATCGTAGCTTTTTGAAGAAAATTCAGCTCTTTTGGCACCAATCGCGCGGTCACCTTTCTCATGCCCAAAATATCAATCAAAATCGTACGTGCTGACTCGTGGGATATGTTGAGCTCATGTGCTATCTCTCTCAAGTATGGTATGACGGTTTTCGAGCACCATTTCCTTAATTTTATCGACGTTATCGTCGGTAGAAGCCGTCGATGGGCGTCCGGAACGAGGCAAGTCTTCGACCACTTCACGACCGTCTTTGAAGGCTTTGTACCACTCATATGCCCGAGTTTTCGATAGAGCATTATTGCCAAAGGCCTTTTGTAACATAATCAATGCATCGGCACACGAAAATTCATTCGCGACACAAAACTTTAAACAAATTCATTGTTCAACGAAATCACCCATAGTAAAAAATCAGCACGCACTATTGACATCGACTTACTTAACCAGCTGCTGTAAACAAACTGGTTGACAGATCCCGCTCAAACTTGGCATAGTAAATAGGACCCCGCCAGATTTAAATCGACAATTCCCGATACTTTTTTGACATAATGTATACTAGTTTTAAAAGTTATGTAATATAACTCACATGTCTGTCTACATGTATGTCTGTGTTCATAAAAGTTAGAAATTCTATGCTTTTGTAATGTATTGATTCCTTCAAACTAACTTAAAGATATCATTGTAAGTTGGAATGATCTTTGTTTCAAAAAAAAAACAAAAAAAAAAAATTTCAAAAAAAAACTCTACTCAAAACTTATACTAAAATGAGGTCTTCAATATTTCCTTCAATGCAAAATGCAAAACAATGATTATGATTCTCAATAAACGAGCAATCGACAAAATTATTAATTTTTACTATGAGTATGAATTATTTACTCATTTGATCTACTTCCTCAGTACAACCTATAGACATTTTAACAGAGTGTATTACTACTACTTATTACAATAAATTATGTCAGGTTTAGTGATCTGGCGAGTGTCTGGATTCTGCAAAGGATTCACTGTATATAAAAAAAAAAAATAAATTATCCAAACGAAATACAACAATCAATCAATAAACAATTCTCTATCTAAATGTTTACTTCTTCATAGATACTATTGTACTTCTACCTATTTGTATTTACTACTACTACTACTACTACTACTACTACTACTATACTAGATAGAACAACAATTAATTCTTACAATAACTTTACTATAAACCTTTTTTGAGATTAACTTTCGATGAATCTTACTAATCTGTAATCTTGTAATCTCTTCTGTCTCAAACTTTTTTCACTGCCCACACAAAAAATAATAAAAAAAAAAAAAAAAACAAATTCTAACCAAAATCCACAACTAAAAATATAAACAATCATCAAATATGCGAACTGATCTTCGATACTTCTTCGATTAATTGATGATTGATTGATTTACAAATTTTTTTTTGTAAATCATTGATATCATTTAATTTACACTCCGTTTGACGCGTTCATCAAATACTTAAAAAACTTCGTATGTGTGTTTTTTGTTGTGCGTTAAAAAAAAAAAAAAAAAAAAAAATAAATTCAAACTGACATCTTCGCATCTTCGGGATGTCTTATGGATTCTGATTAATCGATTGATCTATTGATCTATTGATTAATTGATTGATTATTTGGTCCATTGATCAATAATTATTCAAATATGCAAACGCACGCGCACGCGCACACACACACACACACACACAAATACACACATACATATGTACGTACATACATGCAGATGTCTACCTCAGCTGGGTGGGATGGCGTGCTAGACGCCATCATCAATGAGGAAGCGTGCGATCCACCCGACAACGACAAGGGCAATCCGGGCAATTGTGGTTCAGCGACAGTCGGCATAACGTTTCTCCTTTCATACTTAGTTATAAGCTTTTTGATAGTTATTAATATGTACATTGCTGTCATTCTCGAGAACTATAGTCAGGCCACAGAAGATGTACAAGAGGGTCTCACCGATGACGATTACGACATGTACTATGAGATCTGGCAGCAATTCGATCCAGAGGGTACACAATATATACGATACGACCAATTATCGGAGTTTCTAGATGTACTCGAACCGCCGCTGCAGATTCACAAACCGAATAAGTACAAAATCATATCGATGGACATTCCCATCTGTCGTGGTGATCTTATGTATTGCGTCGATATATTGGACGCACTGACCAAAGACTTCTTTGCACGCAAGGGCAATCCAATTGAAGAGACGGGCGAAATCGGTGAAATCGCTGCACGTCCCGACACCGAAGGCTATGAGCCTGTATCATCGACATTATGGCGGCAACGTGAAGAGTATTGTGCAAGGCTTATACAGCATGCATGGCGTAAAACAAAAGTTGGTGATCAAGTTGATGAAGTTGGTGATGGTGATGCGCCCGATGGAGCAGATGATGCTGATGCTGGTGATGGTTCTAATGCTCCTGGTGATGGTGATGGTAGTGGAAATGGAAGTGGAAATGGAAATGGAAGTGGTAGTGGTGGTGATGGTGGTGGTGGTGGTGGTGCCAGTGGTGGTACTGGTCATGGTAATGATGATGAAGGTGATGATGGTGGCGGTGGCGGTGGCGGTGGCGTTGGCGGTGATAATAATGGAACTACAGCAAATGTAAATGTTACTGGTAGTGAAATAAATATAGATGGGAATGCTACCAATACTGGTGGCGATAATGATGGTGATACTGGTACTGGTACTGGTACTGGTACTGGTGTTGGTGCTGGAGTTGCTGGTAATGGTAATAATAATGCTTGCGTTAGATCTGCTGGTGATAATAATAATAATGCTGATGGTAATGTAAATAGTCCAGATGGCATCATCATTGGTGGCGGTGGCAGCGGCGGTGGCAACGGCGGTGGCGGCGGAGGTGGCGATAGCGCCAGTACATTAAGTCCTGGCTCTGCTAATCCCGTTGCTAACAACAACAACAACAACAATAATAACATTAACAGTAATAATAATAATAATACTAATAATAATCATAATAATCATAATAATATTAATAATAATAACAATAATAATAACACTAATAATAATAATAATAATAACACTAATAATAATAATAATAATATTAACAATAACAACAATAATAATAATAACAACAACAACAACAGTGGTCGACAAACTGCCGTATTAGTTGAAAGCGATGGGTTCATTACAAAAAATGGTCATAAGGTTGTAATACACTCCCGATCGCCAAGTATAACATCCAGAACGGCAGATGTCTGAGCCAGGCCTCGCCCCCCCCTCCAAGAAGCACGACAAGAGTATTAACAACAACAACAACAACAACAACAACAAGAATAACAACAACAACAACAACAACATCAGCAACAACAAGAACAACAAGGAGAACAACACCAACAACAATGAATAATTTTCTGCAACAACAACAACCACAACAACAACAACAACACATGAAGACAACAACAGCAACAACAACAATAGCATTCATCTACAACAACAACAACAACAACAACAGCAACTACAACAACTACACCAACAACAACAACAAAATTACAGCAACAACAAGAAATATGTAATTACTATTATTATTAAACTATAATTTGAAATATTTAAATTTAGAAAAAAAAAAAAAAATACAAATAAACAAAAAAAAAATTGTATTTAAATTCATTTTTGTTTTTAATTTTTTTTTTTTTAAATTTTTTCAAAAATATTTTAACTTATCATGATGATTAAACAACAACAACAAACAATAAAATAAAATAATTAATTTAATACAATATTAAATTAAAAAATACATATTTATTATGGTACCCTTATTTTGTCTGATCTAATCTAATGTAATCTAAACAATATTGAAATACAAAAAATACTTCTAAATACTATAAAGAACACAAGATTAACAACAACAACAACAAAAAGATTGATTGAAATTACTTTAAAAAAAAAATAAAAAATACGCTCATTTAAACAAAAAAAAAAAAAAAAAATTATAATAAAATTTATTTAAAATTGATGCAACATTAATGAAAATGAAAATGAATATAAAAAAAATGATATGAGAAAGTGTAAAATTCAAATCACATATTTACAACAATAAATTCAAATTAGTACATGAGAATTTAAGAAATACATACATGCATAGTATTACTATATATAAAGTTTTACTTTGGGTCTCACCAAAGCTCTCAAACACCCTTCACACAAAGAACCACAAAAATTAAAAACAATTAGTATTTTTCAATTAATTTTTAACATAATACAAATCATACTACTATAGTACTAATAATAATCTATATATACATATATATATATATATATATATATATATATACATATCTATCTATACTTACTATATATCGTAGACTTTTTTTCTGTCTGTTCGTTTGTATGTTTGTGCGCGCATTACGCCAATGCCAATCAATAGATTCATAATCGAATTAATGTTAAATAAGAATCTTTATTGTGAGTAACATATAGCGTTTATTTCATTAAAATTGACGTACAGAATTGGTCGAAATTGATAGATCAAATTTTACATATAAATCTTAGACACACTATTTTGAAATCAATTAAGTATGTAGTAGGTCTTTGCCAAACATCATCAAACAAAACAAAACAAAACAAAACAAAATAAAATAAATATCGTTCAGGTGTTCTGAATTCTGAATAAAATTTAAAATAAAAATTCCCTATAGACATGTTATTTATATACTTACTATTACTAGTATATGTATAACCTTAATTTCGATTTATATAGTATTTATTGAATAAATAAATTTGAGCAATTTACTTATTAAATAGTCTCATACTCATAGCAAATGATGATCTGATCTGATCTGATCTATACTTGCAGTATTGTTATCTATATACTATACTATATTATAAAACAAAGCCTCCTGCCGCGTCTGACTGTCTGTCTGTCTATCTTTCTGTCTGTTCGCAATAAACTCAAAAACTTCCGTATGGATTTTCATACAGTTTTCACTAATGCATTAAGTGATTCATGAAGAAGGTTTAGGAAAAATGAAAAATTGGAAAACCCCAAAAAAAAAAAAAAAACTTCCGAAAAATCTAAAAACATATATATAAAAAAAAGTGATTTGTGCAAGATAATATATTAATTTTAAAATTTATCAAGACATCTCTTTGTCAAACATCTTATCAGTTCAACCAATCAGTATCCAATATTTATTAACTGTTTGGCATTGATTATTTCACTTTTATTGTGTCCTAAGTCTACCATATATTCTGTCCATCACCATATATAAAATGTGATCCAATTGTTTTCATCATTCATCACGATAATGCTAAAATTTAAACTTTAAGGTTTTAAGGACTCTGAACTGAGACTCTGATAACTTTCATGTGATAATCTCCAATTGATTGAAATTCTTTAACAGAAAAGAAAAAAGAAAAAAAAAAGAAAATAATAGAGGGAGGGAGATTTAGCTTCCTTTCTCAACAAAAAACTTATGAATTAATCAATACATCATACTTATATAGATAAATAGAGAAGTGTTCTTATGATATTACATAAGTATGTATGTATGTATGTTTAAACAACTAATAAACTAATATAATCTCATATATTTGTGTGAAGGGAGATTGAAAAATGTTTTAATATGTGTGAATACATAAATTTCAATGAAAACTGCAAAGAAAAAAAAAAAAATATATACAAATATTCAAGAAAAATATGGGTAATGAAATGGTAAAAATCTACTTTAACTTAATGAAGAAGTTGTGTTTGATTTTTCTGGTTTTTGTTTTTATTTAATATAAATGAAAGGAAATTAAATTAAATAAATAATTACATTTAAGTTCAATTTTATTATGTTTTCTTTTAAAAAGGAAATTCTAAATCACTTTGAAATTTTCCAAATTTTTAAAAAGTAAATGAACAAATTTCTATTAAAAATTTAAAAAAAAAAAATAAAAGAGAAAATAATTTTTTATTTTTTAATTGCTAAGAAAAGAAATAAAAATAAAGAAACAACAAATTAATAAGCATCAATACATATACACACACACATACACACACAGACACAGACACAGACACAGACATAGACACATACAGATGCACTACACCAGGATACAAAGAAATAAAAATAAATTAAAAAGAAAATAAGAAAGAAAGAAACCTTGGAGTTGGGGCGCAAAGAAAGTGCAAAATTTTAGATAAAAAAAAATAAAAATAAAAATTACTCATACAACAACAATAATAATATTGTAATATAAAAAAAAAAAAAACAACAACAAAAACAAAAATGTCATAACTAACCAAGAAGAAGAAGCAAAAAACCAAAGAAAAGATAAGGAAAAGAAAAAGGAAAAGGAAAAGAAAGGAAGTGAAAAATTATGCAAAACCAAAAAAAAGAGAAAAAGAAATGAAAGTAGAAAAGAATTGAAACCAAAAATAGTATTGTGAAAAAAAAGAAAAAAAAGGAGAAAATATATATTTGAAAAAAAAAAACAACAACAAAAACATTTATGGTGCGAAAAGTGTACAAAAACCACTACGAAGTATAACAACAATAAAGATGAAAAAGAAGAAATGAAAGGAATCAAAATGAATTCAAATAATTTCCAAAAAAAAAAAAATATATTAAATAAACAAGCGAATGATGATGATTCAATTTGCAAACTTAATAAAAAAAAAAAACAATAATAAATCGATGTAAGCAAACAAATTTCAAGAAAGCAAAGCAAACATTTTTTTATTTCTCTTTATTTATTTATATTTGTGTACAAAATTAAACTAAACTAAACTAAAACAAAAAAAAAAAACAAAAAAATTAAAACTAAAGATAAAGTTAACAAATAAAAAAATTAAATTAAATTTAAAAAACCAAAAATATTTGAAAAAAAATTATAAGTGGAGTTAAACACCAACAATGAAAGTTACAAAGATACGCGCAGCAAACACACAGCAAAGATTAACGTCAATAATAAAATAATAATATAAAAAACAAAAATTCAATAAAAAAAAATTATGCGAAAAAAAATTTAAATACACAAAACAAAACTAATGAGCCAAAAAGCAAACAAAAGAAATATTTAATTTTAATCAAATCAAATCAAGAAAAAACAACAAACTAAACAAAACTGAAAAACATTTGAAAATACATTGTCAATATTTAAACTTAAAAGAAAATCACTAAAGTAAATGAAAATAATACAATAATTAAATTAAATTAAATTAAATTAATTAAACAACAAGAAAGAGGGCGAGCGCTTTAAAATATTTAAATTGAAAAAAAAAAAAAAAAAAATTCTTTTATATGAGTTTAATTATTCATGAGTTAACTGTGTATAGTTACAGACTTTGGGCAATTATGAATGCATTAAAATTATGATGATTTTGTTTTGCTTGTGCTGCTTAGCATCCTGACTGACTCTGTAAGTATAGATTTACACCAAACGACAAGTTAGCGTTCATCATTCGCCTCGAAGACGAGTAGCAAGCAACAATGCCCAAGTGTCATTTGCTTGCTGAGAATCAAAGATGACACCGATTTCACTTTTGTCGTTCACAGTCAACAGCTGGCAGCACTGGTCATTGATCATAGTGGCAGCACTCTGATCTTTCAATGATAATAGTGATCTGATCTGATTATTCATTGATTATACTTGATATTTAATACTTAATACTTAATATCCTTAATTCCAATTTGTATGATATGCATTTAATAGGCAGCTGTCGTTCACAGTCAACAGCAGGCAGCACTGGTCATTGATCATAATGGCAGCACTCTGATCTTTCAATGATCATCTGATCATTCATTGTTCATAGTTATAACACTGATCATTGTGGTCATTGATACTATTAGCAATAATTTGCATATTGAGAAATATATTTGTATATTGAATGTATTGTTTTTGAATTTAAAATTCATTTGTGGATAACCTTAATCAATTTTCATAATTGATATTCTTGAAAAACAAAACATTTTATATACTCAGATATTTTTATGATATACGCATATATATATTTATGTATGTCAAGTGTAAGTAACTTCTGTAATGATGGAAGATACTTAGAATCAATGTCAAATCAAGACTTCAAATTTCTATTAACAATTCTGATTCTAAATATTTAAGGATATATATTCTTTTAATATTCATTCAGTTTAGATCAGTTTCTGATGAATTTATTTTTTTATTCTTATAAGTGCTCCGAAAATTAATGAAAATTAATAGAAAAACGAATTGATTATAATGCAATGAAACGATAATTCAAAGTGAATAACATGAAAGTCAGTAAGTAGTCAGTCATCATTAACAACTTCAATATTAAAATATTAAAACTAATGAAATAATTATGATGATGATGATGGAAAATGTAAAGAAAAATTAATAAAAAAAATAAACTAAAACACAAAATGAGTTAAATCCAAGTGATTGATCGAAATGAAAATATATAATTAAATACATATAATATGAAATATATAAGACACTATGTAACACAATATGGAATTGAAATATTAATATTAAGCAATTTTGTTAATTTTTGTGTTTATTCCAAAAGCTATTTTCATTAATTTGTTGCATTTTTATACATTTTTTTTATTTGCTCTTTTTAAAGAAATTGATTTTTTTTTTTTTTTTTCTTAAATGAAAAATATAAAATTTTATTCGCTGGCTATAAAATTGTATTTTTTTTTTTTTACATGTATTTTTTTAAATTATTTTATAAATGTAAATGCGCAATGTTTCGTAATTTATTTTAAAAAGATTTTTATTTTTTTTTTGTTAATACACAAATACACATGCACACAAATATAAAAAAAAAATATTACCAACATAAACAAAAATGCTTTGCTTTGCTTACAGCGATTTTTTATAACATTAAAACAAATATAATTAAAAATCCATAAACATAATAATAATAAAAATAATATTTTCAAAAAAAAACACAATAAATTGTGAAATTGATGCAAATTTTCATTTACAATTTTTTTTTTTTTTTTTTTTTTCTTTTTGCATAAATTTTCCTAATCTTTCACAACAAACAGAAAAGGTGAAGTCCACAAAAATGTACAATTTTTAAAATTTAAAATTCCATTGGGATTTGCATTAAGAAGTTTCTTTTTTAATAGGAGTCATTACCATTTCGATAGACTCTGACTGTCTAAATTGGGCTATTAGTTTTATAAATGGTTCTCAAGGAATAGTATTACAATAGCAGAAACTACTTAAGATATTCTAAGTATGTACTTCATATGAACACAAACAAAACATTTAACAGAATTTGACATGTATGTTGTTATTGTTTAAACCAATTGAACAACAAACAAGGGTGCTAGGTTAGAGGCATGGCAAAATTTCTTTATACTACTACATATGTTGTACTTCTTTCTATCTCTAAATGTGAGATACTTTTCTTTATAGAGTAAAATCTCCCAAGGTTTCAATAAAATTGTCTGACTCACCGAGATGTATTTTAATTTAAAACATAACTCGGCACTAAGAAACATTTGTCAGTCCACAAGACTTGTCCGCCTGGGGGGAGATGTTCACAACAAGAAATTGTCCTACTTTCCGAGGCGGAAATGGAAATAGAAACCAATTCAATTGGTTGATTGATTATGAATGACATTTAACTACTACATTAGTATGAATTTAATAAATGTTACATTTATTTGAATTTATGTACTCACATTTATATAGGAAAAGCAATCAAAATATTAATTCGATTAACTCGATTGGATGATTGGTTTAATTTCTATTCCAATTCTTGTTCATTCATAATAATGACAATATCTCTGTATTGGTTTTAAATGTTTATATGTAGATACATTTACCTGAATGTCTATACACGAGTATAATACATTTAAGTTTGTAAGTACAATATTTCATTTAAATTATCACAATCAATGCTTTTTTCTTTTTTCTTTTTTTTTTTCTTTTTTTTCTCTTTGGCTTTTTTCCGACAAACAAATTTTCTATTTCATAAATTTATATTTACAAATTTATATGCCTTAAAAAAAAAAAAAAATAAATAAAAAAACAAACTATTAAATAAATAACAAAGTAATCTTCAGCTTCAGCTTCTTTCTTATTTTGTTGGCTGTTTAACAAAATTTACAAAAAAACACACACACACACACACACACACACACACACACATGCAACAACAAAAACACACAAAACAAATAAATACAAAAATCTTGAAAAATAAAAAAAAAAACCAAAAACAACAGAAAATTAAAATTGAAAATTAAAACAAAAAAATAAAAATAAAAATTATATACTGAGTGCACTCTTAAGAGCGAGGGGTGGGGCGAGATAAAAAAAATCAACAAAAAAAACAACAACAACAGCTAATACAAAAAAAAAAAAATAATAATAATAAAAACAATAAAACAAAAAAAAAAACACTTTTCATGAATTAAAATATGAAAAAAAAAAACATAAAAATATAATGAAATAAAATATTATTGTAAAATATTTATAATAGAAAAGATAAAAAACGAAACGATAAAAAATAAACAATATGAAATCAAACCAATCCAAACGAAACATAACAAAAGCGGAATTAATTAATTAATTAAAAAAAAATTATAAAATAAAAATTAAGATACTTTACGAAAGATCGAACGAATATATATAATAAACTGTGCCGCAACAAATAAACATAGAAAATAGAAAAACGAAAACCGATATATAAATAAAATAAATTAAAAAAAAAAAAAAAACAGACGAAGTAACACGCGCATCATTGCCATTAGTGAAAACAATTTAAGATGTTTATAAAAACTAAAAAAAAAAATAAATAAATTATAAAAGTAAACAACAATAATTTTACTTATGTGTTTTGGATCACTATGCAATAAGATAAAAAAATATAGAAAAAATTAAAGCAAGCAGCGAAATACAAAAACAAAAAAAATAAAAAAAAAAAACCAAAAAACAAAAAAATCTATCGGAATACAAAAATATACTGAAATTGATACTGAAAAATGGAAATGACACATTTTTTTGTATTGTTTACATATTAATAAATCGTCTAGTGGTCATGCTGACTTTTTTTGCCAGCACTGTAAACCAAAAACTGCGCTTATTTTCTTATTGTCGTCACAACAAAAAAACAAAATTTAATATGAAATTTTTTGAATATTTTTTTTACACTAAAATACACACACACACACACACACACACACACACACACACATTACAACACATTTATCTAAACAAAATGGGGTGTCCATAATATTCAAGCAACAATTTCAATTTTAAATTAATTATATGCGTACATTTTGGGACACCCTGTAAGCATTTCTCGATTTCCTTTCCTTTTTTCTATTTGTACAATAATAATATATTTAATAGAAGCCTAAAAGTATGCACCAATACATACACTTAATCTTATTGTACCTATTTTCCCATCATGACACACACACACACCCACACACACAAACACACACTACAGTGTATGCAAAAAATATTCGCATGACATGAATAAAGAAAAACAAAAATGAAATTGAATTCATTTCAAACACAACTTTAAGCAATTAAACAATAAAAAAAGACAGAAAATAATTAAAATAAACAAAAAAAAAAAAAACAAAAAAAAATTAATAGGAAAAATAAACAAAAATTAATATTAAAAAATTTAAAATAAATAATTAATAAAATTTTATAGCTTAAGAGTATAAAAAAGAAAGCATAAAGTTAATATTTTTTTTAAATTAATTGTATAAAAAATATATAAAAAATACAAAATAAATCAAAAATCATGTGAATGACCGAAATAAATTAATTAATTAATTAAATTAAAAGAAACAAAATACAATAATATAAACGCTCTTTTGTTAACATTCAAATTTAGCTTTATACTCGTACAACATTGTAAAATATACATAAAAACAAAAAACAAAACAAGCTAGTTAATTATTAATTATTTAATAATAAAAATACAAAAAAACAAAAAAAAAATATGACAAAACTAGAAAGGAAACCAACACCTTTATTAATTTAGGCAAATTAATAAATGAAAAAAATGAAAAACAATTTAGTAAATTTAATAATAAAATAATAAATAAAATAGAAATCAAACAAAAATCAAATAAGATAATAAAATAAATAAAATTAAATATAATAAATAAACAAGAATATAAATTTATATTAAATTAAGCCTCTTACAACGGAAAGGCAGAGAGACAGCAAATAATAATATTAATTTGTTAGCTAAAAAATTAAAAAAAAAAAAAAAAAAAAAACAATATAAAACTAAATGCAATGAAAACAATTTATATATGCAATTTAATAATATTTATAATAATAATAATAATAATAATAAGAATAATAGAAACTATTGGGTTGTTACAAAAGTCATTTTATTTTGCAGGTGATAAAACAAAATGACTATTGTACCACCACAATAATAATAATAATAACAACAACAACAACAACCACAAACACAGCCCAATAATACTATTTTGTTATTCAATATTTAGAAAATATAAAATAAAAAATTCTAAAATCGTAGTACTGCATAATTTTATATACATAAATATACTTAAAAATATCTAATTGTTTTTTTTTTTTCTTATTTCATTTTATTTTTTTACATATCCAAAACCAACACTAACACTTATTAATTTATTTATATTTTTTGTTTGTTTTTTTTTTTTGTTTTTTTTTTTTTGTTTTTGACTAACAACAACAAAAAGAGGTGGGCGCTTCAATAAATTTTTACTTAAGAAGGAAATGAAGATTCAAAAATATTTCTAAAACTAAAAATTTCAGCTTTTTCAACTTGAATTTGAATTTGTAAATTTTTTTTAAATGAATCTAATTTAATTAATAAATCAATCGAATTTTCAAGGAATCCAAAAAATATCTACTATTTCACTTTAAAAATTTTGCTCTGCTTATTGAACATAGTTTTTTCTCTAATACTGTACACATGTACAGATTTATAAAAATACTTATATAGAATATTCGAAATATTCGTATTTGCTGCTTTAAAGGCTTCAAACGCTTGCATGCCACCAAAATTGCAACAAACACACACACACACACACACACACATACACACACACACAAATACATACATATACCTACATAATATACATACATACATACACCACATGCACATACGTACTTATATACATATATATAATTAAATAGTATTGTTATTGCATAGTGATGGCTATTTAAATAGCAACCGTCGCAAATGATGAAAACAATTCAAAAAATCATTTAAACTTACAACATTAAAGATTCTGTGCTTTTTCTATTCTTGAAATATAAACAAACAACTTAATTGAGATTAGTAAAATTTTTATAGTTTATATAATATTATTGACTCTTTCAGTTCAAGAGTATAAACATACTTACTACTATATTTTCTATAAAAAAAAAGGGTCTTAATGTCTTTCTGTATAAAATTGCATAGTATAAAATTACAGAAAGAAAGAATGTCGAATGTTGGCTAGCAATTGAGCATCTTGTTGGATTTTTGACACTAATCGCATTCAGAATGTATATGAGAAGGACCTGGTATCATCTGATTAGACTTCGAACTATTAAACTCCCAATCGCTTGCGTGTCCATAGTGTGGTTATCCACTCTTAACTATGACATTCGAAGATAAGAGCATAGCTAACATTTTTAGAAAATGCTTATTTTTTCTATAGCAAATAATATTATAAAACAAAGTCGTCCTCCGCTGTATCTATCTATCTGTTTGTCTGTCTGTTCGCTGTGAACTCAAAAACTTCTGAATGGATTTTCATATGGCTTTCCCTAATAGATTGAGTGATTCTTGAGGAAGGTTTAAACAAACAGAAAATTCGAAAAACCCTTAAATCGAAAATAGTGAACTATATAAGTGAGAAGCGTATAAAGCTTAGAGAAATATTTGAAAATCAATCAAGTCGCCTTTGAAAAGCATCTCACTAGGTTAGCCAATCAGTATCCATTTTTTTTTTTTTTTTGAAGGAGAATAATTTTAGTTGTTTGTTCATAATTAGAACTAAAAGCAAAAAAACTGAACGGATGTTATTTAAATGAATATCACTATATAGTATTATATAGGAATTTAAAAAAAAAATCATAACTAAACAGAATCAACATTATTCACGGACTATTCTATAAAAATTATATTTTCTTTTCGTTTCTTTCTTTTTTTTTTATTGTATTTTCGTATGCATTAAATAATAAAAATTTATTATTATTATTATTGTAAAGAAAAATGTCGATAATATCAAATAATAAATAAAAAAAAACATATATATAAACATATATGCAAGTACAGACGATGCTAAACTTATGAGCCGTTAATTCTTACTAAAACAAATTTATTAAAAAGAAAAATCGAAAATATTTTTTATTTTTTTCTAAACTCATTTATAAAATAATGATAACGATAACGATAACGATGCTAATCATAGATTCAATCTAAAACCAAAAATCAACCAAAAAAAAAAAAAAACAACAACAATATTGAATGCTTACAAAATAAAAAAGGAGAGTAATTGCCATCCAAATTAAAAAAAAAAAAAAATAAAAAAATACTAAGCAAGTAAAAAATAGAAAAAAGGAAAGCACAAGAAAATAATAATAAATTTTGCTTTAAATTAAGAAAAACAAATTAATCGACAGCTAAACAAACAAGACAGAAAACCAAATATGAAAATTACTTACAAAAATAGACTGAAAACTGATTTAAAAAAAAAAGAAATATTAAAAAAGAAATATATATATATATATATATATATATATAAAAAAAACCTTTAAAATTACATAAGCAACAAGACGCAAAACTATTGAACATCATTAATTATTCTAAAATAGAAATAATTTTATAAAATTAAAAATGAAAGACTCACAAAAAAATACTCATATATACACATACATACTTTATATACACGCATACATGCATACATATATCTTTATCCACATATGTAAATAGATTCTCCATATACAAGTAAATACATACATACATACATTTATAGTACCTACACACAATATACAACAATTACAATTACAATTACAACAACAACAACAACAACAAAAAGTAAATGCTTATCCAGGACAATGATTTTGTAGGGAAAACTCTCACTTAATACTACTACTTACATAATTAATTATTATGATGATTGTAAATTAGTCAAATAAATTCAATAAAAACAAAAAAAATAAAAAAAAAAAAAAACAAAACAAAAAAAAAATAATAGGAAAATATTAAAATTTAAAAATTTAAAATTTAAAATAAATTTAATATACTTACTAGTACTAGTTATGAGAGAAAGGTAAAAATAAAGAACAAAAAACAAACCTAAATACATTATTATGTGGATTAAGATTATGTACGTAGTACTAATTACTTACTACAATGAAGTCAATGTCAATATCAATATCAATGTTAATGTCAAAAGATAAAAGATAAAAGACTACAAGGACTTGATTTCATTGATTATACATGATGCACATGTGTTTGCCTGCCATTTTATTAGCGCCCGCATCTGCCTTTTTCACAAAAACAAAAAATAATATATATATATATATATATAAATAAAGTGAAATCTACTTACTAATTAGTAAATACTTATAATAAAATATTAAAATGTTGAAAATCGTTCGTCATTAATATTTATTAATAATTTTTGTTTTGTTTTTTTTTTTTTTCATTAATTTTTCTTTTCATCATTCTCACACTCTCTCTCACTCTCTCTCTGTTCTCTCTCTCTCTCTCTCTCTGTCTCTCTCTCTCTCTCTCTCTCTCTCTCTCTCTGTCTCTCTCTCTCTCTCTTTTTTTCTGTCTGTTCCCCCTTAACTTTTTTTTAATCCTGTCTCCTTTAGTATTTGATTAAGCTTAAACATTTTATAATAAATCTCACAAACAACTAAAATACTTAGTTATAAAATATTATTATTATTATTATTTATTATTATTTTCGGTTCAATCGATTATTACAACAAAAATACCCTTTATTCTTTTGGGTATACACGGGTGGATATCACAGGAATTTAGCTGCTTACCCCATGAGCTAGACTACCGCACGCTAGCGCTAGATAAGTCCATGCCTTCAAATCAATGAATTGAATTTGAATTTTGAAAATAGAATAGAACTTCTTTTCTTATTCATTGCTTTAATAAAAGGTTAAGACATGCAAGCAATTCCTTATCCTTAATCCATTATCTTATTTTAAAATTAAGTTAATTCTATTAATATAAAGAAATGAAAATAATAAGCAATATTGGAAATATCTGGTGAATATATCCAACCAAAAAAATTAATTTTTAAACTCATACATCATACTCTTATGTTATGTTATGTTATGTATACAATACTTATGTTGTATAGTAAATATATATATGAGATAAGTATGTACTATTATTCTTTGCATAGAAATTTTGGGATTTTTAGTATGAAATAACTCAACTGGAATTAATGGAAATTAGATAAAAAAAAAACATACCAACTTACTATTACTTACTACAAATATCAAAAAAAATATGTTTTTTCTGAACTCAAAAATCTTGTCATATGACTAAGTATTCTTCTATGTAGAATGTGTCCTTCCTTCCTTAGTTCATTAACTTCTTTTTCTGATTCTTGAAAATATATAGTAAATTTATACCAATCAATGAAAGAATTTCTACCATATTTGTCATATTCGCCTTACAGCCTGATGTTGTTAGACTTGCTTGATTTAATGCACTAATATTTTATTTCAAATTTGTTTCAATTCAATTCAATTCAATTTAATTCAATTAAATTCAATTCGATTTAATTTTATTTCTATTTAGTTTTAAACAGTTTTTGAGCAACTCTATGGAATAGCAACTTCCCCGGCTATATTAGAGGTTCATACTGTAATGCCTGCTTCGTTCCAAAACATGGGTTTTCTCTTTAATTATGTTTTTCAAAACTTAACTACTAACTACTACTAATAAAAAATAAAAAAAAATAATAAAAAATAAAATAATCTCAATGTTGAATGCCATCACACAAATGTTTACTAGATTCCATTAAATCCAAAATTTAACTAAAATTTGGCAATATTCTTGCGTATTTTTTATTCTACATAATTAATTTTATAGAAATTTCCAAATTTTTCACTTAGCATTACGAGTCAATAAATTAATTAATTAATAATTTTAATTAATTTAATTAATTAATCTAAATACTATTAACTGAATTTGGCATATTAATCAAGCAAATAAACATCATCATAATCTTCTATTAGCAATAAATTAATTAATAATTAATTAATTCTCAAACATTTTATAAATAATTAATAAGATTTTTTTTTTTTTCTTAAAATTATTTTTTAATTTTTATTTTTTTTTTTTTTTTTTTTTGTAACTTTTATATCAAATTCATCACAAAATTTGTTAAGTTGAAAATTTTACAAAACAAACAAACAAACAAAGAAAGTATAACGAAAAAAACATCTTGGTCGATTGTATTTATAAAAACAAAAAAAAAAAAAAAAACAAAAATTTCGACTATCTGAAAACCACATACCCTATACCCAACCAGAGACTTCACAGCGAGCGATTCAATGATTATTAAAGAATTAAAAAGTACTATAGTGAAATTTAATTGGTAATTTTTCAATATAAGTTTCAATGTTATTAATAAATATATATAAAATATGTGCCTCGAACAAATGAAATTGAAATCAGATCTATAGATCATAAATAGATATCCCTATACATTATATCGATTGTACAACTATTATGTATATGTAGATACTTAAACCACACACATTTAGCTCTTGCATTGGATTCATATTTAAAGAAGCTTTAAATTTATTGTATAAAAATAAAAATAAAAAACAAAAAACAAAAAACAAAAAACAAAAAAAACACTAATTAAAAATGAATCTCTAGTTTTGGAGATATTGAACAACAATAATAACAATAACAGCAACAGCAAAAGTTATTAAGTCTATGAATGGAATGGAACCGCCTCTAGATTGGATTGGAGTAAACAACATATCGCATGATTTTGACAACCGATTTACCTGAACCTTAATAATAATTGATGATTTTTGCATGATTTATATTTGAATAAAACAATGCAATATAATTGTTTAGCATACATACATACGTACTATACTCGTATATACATATGTTTCAAGAAATTTTTCATAAAAGAGGATAAGGTGGATGAGGGGAAGGCGGTGATGGTGGTGATGGTGGTGATGGTAGTGGAGATGATGGTAATAGTGTGGTGGTGTTTATATACTGTTTGTTATTGTTATATATCTTGTGATGATTTATTCCACTCCTTTAAGGATCTTACTACATACATTTGCACAAATTTTATATATGTATGCACCTTTTTTTCACATATACGAATAGTACCTACTACATACATACATACATACATACATACATACATATTTATTTACATACATACATACATAAATAAATACAAACAAACATTTATTATGTGGGCCAGGGTATAGGGTATATAAATAGTATATGAAATATATAGAATCAATGAAGATAAGATGTTTATTAAATATACATACAATATAGTATATATTTTTTTTAATGAAAATAAATAAATAAAATTATTATTAATAAAAAAATAATTTCTTTTTTTACATAACATAAAACAAAAAACTAAAAAAAAAAAAACAAAAATTAAATATATATTTAAAAATAAAAACAAAAAATTACTAATAAATAAATTAATAATGCCTGAAATAGAATATTATTATTAATATATGCAAAAAGTAAACAAATAAAAAAATAAAAACAAAAAAATTAAACTATTTCATACCCATGAAAATGCACAATGACATTTAACTGTAACAAAAAAAAAAAAAAAAAAAAACAAACAAAATAAATTAATTAAAATTTAATAAAAACAAAAAAAAAAACAAAAAAAAACAAAAATTAAGGAAACAAAAAAGTAAAACGCATTCAAAATCGATAGAAAAACAAAGAAAAATAATAATAATAAAATAGTAAAAATTTTTTTATTTACATTAACTATAAATAATTAATGCTTTTTTAGTTTTCCAGAATTGCGTATTTATATTAATTAAAAACAAAAAATATATATATAAAAAACGGAAAAAAACAAGAAAAGCAAAAATTTTATATAAATATATATATATATATACATATATATATATATATATATAAATTTATATATATATAAACACACACACATAATATATATATATATATATACCTATATATATATATATACATATATATATAAATATTAAAATATTATAATGTAAAAATTATTAAAGCGAAATTTTTTCACACTTTAGCTTAATAAATTGTAAAAACAAAAAAAAAAAAATGAAAACCAAAAGACAACTGAAATAAAATTAAATTTACTTGAATTTGTTATGCAAATGAAAAAAAAATATATATATATTTTATTATTCATAAAAAAAAAGTAAGAGAAAATACTTAGAATGCCATAGAATTTCGTTGGAAGTTCTTGCTGTTTGAAACAGAGTCACCTCTCACTCATATTGATTGAAATTATTTTATTTATGTATTTATTTATTTAACAATATTAAATCGAATAATACAAATTTAACGAGTAACTAGCTGCTAGGGTCTTCGACTCGCGATTAATAACATCTTTTGGTCTAAATATTTATGTTGAGATTCTTAAAAAATTTATACATTTTGGAGATATTTTAGGATGATGGGGTTTTTAAGTGTTGGGATTCGACTAGGGTACCAAAGAGGGAAGCCCTAATGCTCCCCAAAGTGCTGACAGGAATCCATAAAATGCTCTACAGTAGGTTCGCAGAAAGTGCATGGAGGACGGTCTGTTCCGTTGAAAAGGTCTTGATGGTTATCCCGTGTATGACCAATACACGCATGTCTGTCTAGATATATTTGAAGGCTGGCCGATTTCTTCACAAGTTGGGTTGATGGTAGAGTACCGGTAGATAAACTGCCCCCCATTCCATTAATTTCCTCGTATGAATGTGACAGGTAATGAGGTTCTTTAAATCTTTGGCGCTGGTGGAAGAAAAAATGTTTGTTGGAGTAGTGCTGATTTGCCGGGCTGTCAAGTCAGCGTATTCGTTTCCGCGTAAGCCTTGGTGGCTAAGAACCCTGAAGATGGTGATTTTGTTGCGGTGTTGAGTGCATATCTCCCGGATTTCCTGAATCATTATGCTCACGATTTTGAATTGCTAGTATAGAAGAAAGGCTGTCTGATCAGATTACGAATTTTACAGTTTTGTTGAGAGAGATCTGTTTTTGAACCATCTATGTAGAGCTAATTTTTTTGCCCGAGTTTATCTTTCTCAACTACGAAAAGCGCTAGGTATTCGGAGCTGTTAGTGTCGCTTTTAGCTGAAAGATGCAGATTACTGTTGATATTTGGCTGATACCGAGTACAAATTTGAACGAAAATCAGCAAAAATAAGATTAACTTTGGATTATAGATTATAATTATATATTATAATTTAGTTTTTATTATAAGCAATGGCGACAAAGGCAAAATTAGAAAAGTGCAGGACCAGACTTGAGCGGGAATCGAACCCGCAACTCTCGGATGTCAGCTTGGTGCACTAACCAGTGAACCAACGAGTCAGTCGGTCACGCACCTTTTATATATTCTGATTACTCTTCTAAGTTCATATTTTGTATGGGAAGGGGTACCCCTTCTAGTGATCCCATGGTCTTGAAATTACAAAGTTTATGAGTCCGAAATTTATAGCGTCCAAATTTTATATTCTTTCTAATAAGTACATGTATTTAAAAATAGGACTTATATGGGAGGTACCCCCTTAGTGGTCCGATTCTGTTGATTCTGACAAATATATTGCGTATGGTAAAAAGAAAGCTTCGCTTCAGCTCTCTAACCCCAAAAAGTGGGGGACTAATTTGCATACATACAGACGGACAGACGGACATGGCTAAATTAACTTGTCTCGTCGCGCTGATCAAGAATATATACATTTTATGGGGTCTACGATATCCCCTTCTAAGTGTTACAAACTTCATGACAAACTTATAATAATATGAAGCGTATAAAAATGTAAGTGCATATTCAAAATCCTTTACAGGATTGCTTATGTCTATGAAAAAAAAAATTGTTATATTCTTGGGAAGCAACAGTTGGCAGAGATCACTTTTTTTTTTTTATAAATTTTTTGCAAATAACCAATTACATAAAACATTTATATAGTTGTAAAGAATAATGGCTTGGCGATTATATTACAGTGAATGTTCAGGTTGTTACTGACCATCTGCTTAGAAGGACATCAGGATGTAGCCTCATTAATCGGCGTTGGCTCACGCCATGGGTAAGAGATTTCACCAGACAGTTTGGATGAGTTTCTGGTCTTTGCTCATGACGATTGCTGTTTTACAGGATTTCTTTGCGCACCGTGGGCATCCTTAGGTCTCTGTGCATGATGGTATTCCGCACAAACAAGGGAGTCCCAATTATGCGACGAAGCGCCTTGGGTAATCACTACACATTGAGTTAATACTATTATTATTATGTTATTTATTATTGAATAAAACATATGATGTACCAAAACAAAACAAAACAAAACAACAATTACCAATCACATTTAATATGATCTTTTGTGGACCTCATTTAAGTGTAGGAAAGATTGGCAGCTCCTTTGAAGTCAATGACCGATGGCAGAGAGCTTTTAAATTGGAGACATAGAACGAGTTTTTCTCATTATGAACACTTTTCTCTTGTATTATAAATGTAAGTAGAATTTATTAGAAATAAATATTAATACTTCATTAAAAGCAACTTAAAAAAGACTGAATTAGCCTAATTTGGTCTGATCTGTTTTGACCTCATCTTTTTCGAACCCACAACTCCAGATGGACAACATTATAGTTTCTAAACATTTGTTTGTCTTTATCTGTCAATTGCTTTTTAATTTGTCTATTATGATTTATTTTTTTGGCTGAAAAAGGATCATCCTATTACAGAGTTTCTTTGTGAAGTCAAACTTCATATTTCAAAAATCAATAGATGCTTCCAGAACAATAAAATGCTTATAAATACTAATATTTCCTGATAAGAGAGCGGTGAAAAAGAGCTACTCTGATATACTGAGATGGCGTCTATTACCTATTAATGCAAATGGATATTTATTGCGATGCCTTTAAATCAATGGGTTTTGTTTTTTATGTTGAGAATAAGAAATGCTTTGACACCACAAACAATTTAAACATGAAAAAATTGGACATACAGTGCGCTAAGGAAAATGTGAACACCCTAAAACGTGAGTAGCACAAAATATCAGCACTTTTTTAAAACTTTTTTTTTTTTTTTAGAAAAATGAGAGAACGCAAGCGATTTGACTTGTGGATTGCGCTGATTTTGCATACGTGTATTCGCATATGAAAACTTTTTGATTTTCTTCAAATCTTTTCTTCTACATTTTTGTATTTGCGCAAACATTTGATGTGTGGATGGCAAAATCATCTCATTATGATAAAATCGTCGTTGTGAATAGACGTGTCTACTGACTGCGGACAACTTAAGGGAACGCAAATTGCCGGCGGAAAACGAGCAAAATGGAAATGATTTATTAGATTAAAAATATTATTATTTCAACTATTGTTATTAAAAAATAATAATATTTAATAATCAATTAATTCAAATTAATAATAAATATTGTATAAATATTGCATATTATTTTCTTAATAATATATTAAAAATTAATTATTAATAATGGATTTATTATAGAACTCATTAATTATTTAAAAATATGAATTTTGTTTTTTAAAATGTTTATAAAAAATAAAATAAAATTTAAATTTAAAATATTTTTATATAAAATTAACTAATTAATTAATAATGCTTAAGAGATTTTATGAAAACTTATATCATATTTTGGTATATTTTCGCCGACAAAGACCATAATTATATATGTATATATAGTAGTTAATGAATGGTCTTTGCTCTTATTACTAAGCTTACGCTGTCCGTCCGTCCGCACAGAGCTCTATCTCATGAAATAATAAAGTTTTTGAAAAATCTGCCGGTAAAGTCGGAAAATCTCAATGAACGACAAATTACAATTATACAAGCTTATGTTTCAAACAATGCTTTGTAACATAAACCAGTTGGTTACTAAAATTATAGGACACTTCGAAAATTTTACTGTCAAGTCTCGCTAAATCTATTATATTTTTTTTACAAAAATAAAAATTACGAATGATTGCCCAAAGAATAAGCTGCAAAAAAACCGTACGATTTCTATTTTTAGCATAGCATTGGAAAAGAACCGTTAGTTTTAGTTAAAATGCCTGCATTTTTAGCCAGCTGTAGGCATATCATATTTATATTTCTCATAAGTATATATGTAGTACTGGAAGGAAACCAATAATTTCTGGACGGGATAGGAAGAACATCATGAAAAAAGCGAGCAATTCAACTGTATCGGGCACCCAACTTGCTGCTTCTTGCAGGAAAAAAAAGTGTCTCCAATGCCATAAAGCAGCTCGTCTCCTTTTCCCTCAAAGTAACTTGACAACAAACTGGAACTTAGAAAGGTATTTTTAGTTGAAATCCTTTTTATGATCTTAATGTGAGTTCCTTAACAAAGGAAATTTTTTCCGATATGAAAAATCTTGATGGACCAGATGGGATTCGCTACAATTGACACGATCTGAGGAAGGAACCCCTTTTTTTCTCTAAGAGAAACTTTGGCGAAGGGTTGGTAATTAAAAAATCTGACACGCTTGATTTAAACGGGCTAGACACGGTCCTGCTTCGCATGATCCTGCATTTGTGTATGTGTGGATTGAAGTGATTGAAGGTGAGCACTGAAAGTTCACTATTTGTTCTCTTCTGCACACTTCCGCTCACTTCAAAAATTTCAAATAAATGACCACACTTACCTATATTTGTCTCTTTCATACGTACTTACCTTATGAAGGCGTAAATAAGACAGCATTGTCAAAGAGAGACAGATTATAGTCAAAGAGAGAAATGAGAGAATAACTCGCATGACGAAATATCAAAATCGATTACATATTTCACAAACAATAAGATAATGAAGGATCATGCGGATGTATCGTGTCTTGATCGCTTAAGTAAGTATGTACTTATCGTCACCGCCAGTGTCAGTTCCAAGCGAGCAACTTTTTAGCGGAGCACTTAGCATATAAGTGTAGTACTAATAGGTACATTTTTTCGTGAATAAAAGTTAAAACCGATTTTTTTTTTTTTTTTTTTCTTTGTAAACCCACCTCCGCCTCCGGAAACCACCGTTCCCGCGAAGGTGAAGCTCTGGACCTCCGCAACCGCCTTCGCTAAAATGACCTCCGTTACAACCCTAGTACTTAGTATCGTAAATCTATCAAGGACTTCATATTTCAACTACTTGTAATAAAATTTAAAAATAGAAAAAATAACTAGTTTTGTTTTAGTAATCGACACTCTTAATTTAACCAAAAACGTCCAAACAAATGTTTGGAAAATTAATCACTGTTTAGTAAGAATAGTAAGGGTCTTGACGAGTTAACTTAAATCGACGCTACTGCTGCTTATTTTATTAATATTAAAAATTAAATTCTTTTGTGCAATGATCAGATGATGATGTTCAATGTCGAGTATGACCAAAAAAATAAAAAAAAAAATGCCGGACATGACCATAAACTTGGCAACACTGGACAAAAACTTCGCAGTACTGGTTAACAAGTTGTCAGCTGAGTAGCTGAAAAACCTGTTTGACATTTTTAAGCAGTTAGTTTTTATTTTTTTTTTTTTACACGTACAACATCAACCCTCAACCACACCATTTTCCCCATGTGGTTGTTGTAAAAAAAAAACTGCTTTCCAAAATGGGCTGCTTTTCAAACACTGTAAATTGCCTATAAATTAACTACAGAAAAAGCAATAAATCATTTGTTATTTTAATTGCAATTAAAAGAAACAACCACTTATTTTTTTCCCTGTGTCATTTATTTTTTTTTTTTTTTTTTACTTTTCTCACTTTTGTCTCATGATTTCGGCAGAGTTGCCAGTCAATTAATTACCACTGTGGCAACTCTAATTTTTTAAGCACTTAACGCAGCTCAATCGTTGCACAATTTAAGGGGCATAAATTCTAATCTTTTTTATATGGACTAACAGCCACTTAATTATCGCGATGGTTCTATTTAATTTGATTTAAATTTCCTTCATCTGAGCAACTGCTTCAAGTTAGTTTTTGAATGCATTTCTTGCTTGGTTTTTATATTTCTTTTGTATTTGTATTTTTTTTTTTTGGTATTTTATTCTTGAATCGTTTTTTTTTTTTTTTTTGCTTTTGAATGGAATTACCCTATCAACATCTTCGTGATAAGCTTTAGTAACATGGATTTTTTAGTTCCATCTTATTTTATTATTCGCGGACAAAGTTCGATGGAAGATACAGAAGACAAGCATGAAAGAGGTATATAGTCCTATTACTTGTAACTCCATAAGCCTATTTTGCCAAAATTGAACTTATTGTAAGATGAGGGATGATGAACAAGTAAAGACAAGAAAGAAGAAGACATCAACTTGTTAGTAGATACAAAGGGCAACATCATCTCAAGGATGACGCGTCAAGAAAGCGATCTAACGACAATATATCATATTGTTTTTATATATGACATTGAATTAGTTGGTTGACGACTTTTCTTTATACTTAAAAAAAAAAAAAAAAAAGAGAAAAGAAACAAATTTCGCTTTGAGGTTTTTTTGTTTTGTTTTTTTTGTTTTTTGCTGTTTGCTGTTTCCTTTGACTTGGCAGAAATTTCTATAGAACAGTTTTGTTGGTATTATTATATTTGGTTTGCCCATAAATCTAAACATTTTCACTTATAAAACAATAAAAATATACAACTAAGAACAAAAACAAAGAATTTAAATGAAAAACATAGCGGAAAATGCTTCCGCATCATAGTATTCGACGCACTTCAGAACTTTCTGTTTTTCTTTTTTTTTTTCTTTTATATACCAAATATTCCACATTTTTTTTCAAAACAATATATTTTTTCTTTCATGTTTCATAAATTAAAATATCCTATGTTG
This sequence comes from Amiota mariae, assembly GCA_035041805.1. Lineage (NCBI taxonomy): Eukaryota > Metazoa > Arthropoda > Insecta > Diptera > Drosophilidae > Amiota > Amiota mariae. The sequence continues at coordinate 44,982 of JAWNKV010000849.1, forward strand.
CATATCAGAACTTTCTGTTTTTTTTTTTTTTTTTTTATTTCATTCTTATTATTTCGTATAAAATCAATCAATATTAATATACTCATAGTTATATTATATTTCTTATTACAAAAGGAAGTGAAATGTTTAAGGTGCTTTGCCTGATACAACATAAGACTTTGATTTTATGAAGTGTATAAATTATTCAGTAACACTGAAATTAATATTCATACCATATTATATTCTATATGTATGTAGCATATTTATTTTATATAATATTTGTTTTTATTTTGTGCTAAATTTAATATATTTAATTTGTTCACTTTGACGTATCTGATTATGTATACACTTCACACTACATATTAAGCATTAAATTTAGTAACATTTTCCACATACTCAAATGTTTGTCACATATCGTATAAATCGAAAGATCAAATAGTCTTTATAAACTAAATATAAACAAATTTTAGCTTTTCCAATAATAAAACAAAAGAAAAGAAATCAAATCTAAAAAACAAGATATTTTTTTCTTTCATATTTCATAGATTAAAATTTTTATCGAACATTACAAAATTGATCGAAATACAATATATTTATGTATGGGATGTGCTTTAGACAAGCAGTGAGTCCATCTAGAAATATTCATCTTTGACCTAACCCAACTCACTGAATTTGCATTACTCTTAGGATCCTTGCACCCACTTAATTAATCCCCTTACAACAACAAGGTGACAATATACTTAGGAAGTAGATATAGTAATATTGATATTGTATATTTGTAGAGCATAGATGTTTTGATTAGACCAAATGTTGGTATGTTCTTTACGCGTAGTAAGTATTTGATTCATATTTTGTTTTCGAATTCTTAAACAAAAGATGTGATTGTTTTTATTGGTGGAGGAAGGTGAAGGAAGGTGGAGGAAAAATCTATCATTGCCGACAAATCTGACCCACTGTACGACGTGTGTATATACTATATACTAACTATACTTACTGTACATAAGTAGGTATAGTATAAATGTGAATACTATGAGTGCTTCTGAGTGAGATATTGGCCATATGCCAAAGTGGCCAAATCATTGAACGATGCGATCCAGATTTTTTTACTTTTTTCATTATTTATTATTTTTTTTTTTTTTGTTTTTTGTTTTTTTTTTTCATTTTCTTTATTGTTATCATATTATTATTTTATAAATACTACATACATACGAGTATAGTAGCAAAAATTTGAGATGTACGACACGTCCCAATAATATTGCGTTAATTGGCCAATAAATTTTCGAATTCATTGCTATTGTACATTTATTGTCAGGGCAAATGGCCCAAAGAATATCTCTGATGATATTTTAATATAATAAAAAAAAAACTTAATCCATTTTAGAATGTCTGTCCGTCCATTCAATATATGTACTATACATACCTTGACTTTATGTCGTAAACTTTTCGACAGTTTCAGGTATACAATGATAATTAATGAGACACATAATGGAATAAATATCATCAAAAATTCTCAGCATATTACTACTTACCACCATACTATTGTATTTTTTATGAGATTGTTTTTTATTCTTTGTGAAAATAAAAATAAAAATAAAATAAATTAAGTGAAAGCACAGAAAACGTCATCGAAAGTTATTATGTATTTTGCTAGTAAATATTACTATATGTTGTAATTGTTGAATCGGGACTAAATAAATTGGATGCTTTCCAAAATATTGTATGATATTTCTATGTACGAGTATCTTTACTTATTAAGAGTTAAAATAATTAGAGTAGGCAAACTGCAAAAGTAATGCATTTTTATTTCAAATCTAAAATAATGAAATTCTTCTAATTTATCAAGTAAATTTTGTTAATTCAATAGAATAGAAAAACTTTGACCAAACCCAGGGATCAAATTGCAATAATTATATCTAATATAATAATAATAATAATAATAATATTTTTGTTTTTTTGTACAAGAAAATAATTCATTTGATTTAAAAATTTCATTATAAAATCTACAAAGAATAATATTTTAACTCCTCTAAGAAATAGCGATTTTTAATGTTTCATTGTATTCTCACTTCAAGTCTTCTGCTAAACAAATCTAATTAATCACGGCTTAAACGTTTTGATGGGGAGCTCTTCATCGCCACGAGCCGATTGTTGTAGCATTTTAGAATTTGTGTGGCTGGCGAAAAGTGTCATTAGCAAAGCTACGCCATAACCAGTAGCTCGCTCGCCACAATGCACTGGAGTTGCCATATGGACATGCATCCAAGCGACAGGGTAATCGAAATCCAAAAGTCCACATGCACATGATGACTAAACATTACTGCGATCCTCCAACAACATTTTTTCTTTATCAGAAATTGCGGATGCAAATTCCAAGAAATGAAATTCTGAACAATAAATTATTGGCGCCTATAAATCGGCGGATTTAAGTCCAACCTGCAGTAACTTAATTTCCCAACCGCCGAATTGGTCAAAATGGCATCATAATACAATATTTGCCTGTTGCAATACCTTGGGCATCAATCAATTGGGGATGTCGAAAAAATATCGATATATCGATATTTTTAGTTCAACATGTCGATATTTAAGAGCGATATTTAATTTTTAGATACATATATCGATATAAATAATTACCGACCAACAAAAGATTGTAGAGCGATGGGCTGAGCACTTTAATGAACTACTAAATGTCAAGAATGTAGAAAAGAGCGTTGAAGAACACAACCTAATTAATGAAGAAAACATCACTGAAGGTTCACAATATACGCAGCCACCAACGCTAGACGAAGTTCAAGACGCAATAAATCAAATGAAAAACCACAAGTCGCCAGGAGAGGATAATATAACCGCCGAATTATTAAAAAATGCCAATGGAAAATATATAGAAAGAATACAACACCTAATAACGCTGATTTGGAAGCAGGAAATCTTGCCTAACGACTGGAATACGGCGCTCATAATACCGATTCAACAAACTCATAGAATACGCGGAAAAAGTATTACCCGCATGTCAATGCGGTTTTCGATCAGGTAGATCAACGTCTGATCAGATTTTCGCTATCAAACAATCAATGGAAAAATGCTACGAATCAAGATTGACTTACATCTACTATTCATTGATTTCAAACAAGCGTTTGACACTATAAATAGATCAACGATTCCTGCTATATTTAAAAGATGCGGAATCCCAGAAAAGCTGATCAGAATAATAATGATAACTTTGAAAAACACGGAATCCAAAGTGATGGTGCAAGACAGCACGTCGGCAGCATTTTCGATACGCACCGGCGTGCGCCAAGGCGATACACTCTCCTCAACGATTTTTAACTTATTATTGTGCTGTTCAATACACGAAGTATATACTAAATAGAACCACTCAAATATATGCATATGCTGATGACATAGCAATTGCAAGTAAAAATAAAAACGAGCTAATATCTACCTTTCTGAGATTGAAACTGCAACAGAACAAAAATTGGACTACAAATTAACGAAGAAAAAACTAAATACATGCTTATTTCTAGAGCGAAAGACAAGCCAACAGCAAAATCAATTAAGCTTGGCAAATACGAATTCGAAGCAGTAAATTCATTTACATATTTTGGCTATAACCTGGCATCAGACAACGCCATGAGCGCTACAATTGACAAAAGGATACAGTCAGCAAACAGGTCGTTCGCATCGCTTTCAAAATTATTTAAATCAAAACTACTTAACAGAGCCTGCAAACTGATACTATATAAGACATGTCTTGTCATGTGCTACGGAGCCGAGACATGGACGTTGAATGAGGAAAGCAAAACGAAACTACTGATTTTTGAAAGAAAAATTCTCCGAAAAATCTTCGGCGCAATAAATATTGGACCTGACGAATGGAGAATCAGATGGAATGACGAACTCGAGAAACTAATTCAAGGCGAAAATGTTATACGGTTTATTAAAGCGCAACGGATAAGATGGCTAGGCCATGTAGCGAGAATGGACGACACAGGGGCTCAAAAAAAAAAAGTGCTGGATGCGAGGTCATACACAAACAGAGCGAGAGGAAGACCAAGATCAAGATGGATAGATGAGATAAACGAAGACCTAACGAAATTAAGGATGGATGACTGGAAAACGGCTGCGAAAGACCGAGTAACATGGAGGCGTTACGTACGGCAGGCCAAAGCTCACAAAGAGCTGTAGTGCCAAATGATGATGATGATGATGATGATGATGATGATGATGATATCGATATAAAATTCCAAGTGTCGAAAAGGTATAAAAACGATATTTTTTCCAGAACAGCAACAAACAATTTGTAGGCGGCTCTATCTATTAATATCAACTGATATTAATCTCAACTAAAGCACGCGTATTTATACAATAAATTCACAGTGTAGTGTGGAATTTTTCAACAAAAAAAAAAATAAACAAGCCGTGGACCAATGGAAATACTGCTGAAAAAGGACACAGAAAAATACAACTACAGAAAAGAATATTCAACCAAGGGTTTCAGATCTTGAACCAATTGCATCGTTGTTCTTTATTATTTGATTTATAGAAATATTACAAATAATGTCTCTTGACTAATATTTATCTAGTAATGTAAGACATTTGAGCTAGATTAGGCAAAATATACTAAGAGTACCTACTACTTTTGCATCGATATATCGATATTTTTTTTTTTTATACTCTTCAAGTTAGTGAATAGTATTATAAGTTTGTCATGAAGTTTGTAACACACAGAAGGAGACATCGCAGACCACATAAAGTATATATACGAGTATTTGTGATCAGCTCGATGAGACGAGTTGATTTAGCCATGTCCGTCTGTCCGTCGGTCTGTCTGTTCGTCAGTTCGCACCCCTAATCGTGCAGTTTTTGAGCTAGAAAGCTGAAATTTTGTACATAGGTTTCTTTTTACCAAACACCGAGTTCAAGTTCATGAATCAGCCGAATCGGATCACTGGGGGAGGTACCTCCCATACAAACCCCCTTTTAAATTAATGTTCTTATTAGAAAAACTTTTTTGTTTTTTGACGTATCGAACTGAAATTTGGACACTATAAGTTTCTGGTCCATTTACACCAACCACATAAATGTCATGATCGATTACCAGATTACCAGGAGGGGTACCTCCCATACAAAATCCCTTTTAAATTAAAGTTCTTATTAGAAAAAGTTTTTTGTTTTTTGACTTATTGAACTGATATAAATGTACACTATAAGTCGCTGACCTATATCCACAAACCATGAAAATTTCAAGAGCCTCGGACTACTAGGAGGGGTACCCCCCATACAAACCGGGATCCAAATGAAAGTTCTTATTAGAAAAACTTTTTTGTTTTTTGTACTATCGACTTAAAATTTGGACACTATAGCCACCAACCTTATGAATTTCAAGACCCTCGGACCACTAGCTGGGGCGTGAAGAGTATTACAACTTCGGCATAGCCCAAGTTAGTCTTTTTTTTTATATTTTTTGATATATCACGAGTACAAAGTATGAATCATCATGGACGGAAACCGTGTTCAATATATGCATAAAAAATAAATGATTCTGAAATTTATTATCTTTCTGAACTTCGACAGAACATAAACAATGATGGCTATGAGAATTTTTTGAGGAAATGTTAATGGTATAAATTGGTGATTTTTACATTTTTTTTTTCCATTAATAATTCTAAAATTATAGCAGAATTGAAGTAATAAAGAAATAAATAATATGTTTTTTAAGATTTATATTTAATGCAAACATATGTTTGTAGATTAAGAATCACTGCTCTCGGAGCTGATCAACTTTTTTGGAAATTATCTAGGCCATTAGAATGAGCTAAAATAGTAAATACAATACTAAATATTACTGCTGTCGCTTTCAATGCCAAAGATTCCGCAAGCATACAAAATAATAATTAACCCATTTTACGTATGACTGCGGTTATTTGTTTGAAATTGGATTTTAAACACTAATTTCTATTTAAATGCAAGACAAGCAGGGACACATATGGTGCACATAATGCATAATCTGCATAATCATCAACCATCATCATCACCAGCAATAGCAACAGCAACAGCATCAACATCAACATCAACATCATACAAGAGACAAGTTCATATGCACATAAATAAGCATGTAGTACTATACTATGTACATATTTATAATTCTAGATAGTCAGTCAGATATATATATACATATTACATACGAACCTGTACTATACAGCATAGATAGAACTACTATTATAAATGCAAATACTCGCACTCATACCCTAGTAGTGTCTGAAATATGTAAAACACTTAAATGACTTTTTTGATTAGAATAAATGACACAACAACATTATTTGAAAATAAATAAATGAATGAATGAATGAATGAATAAATAAAAAACAAAAATATATGTATGTATATTAGTAGTATAAATACAATAAGAAGAAAAAATATCTAAGAGAAAAGTACTATGTATGTATTTTATTTTTGGGCCATCTGTTGTCGTTTATTAATCTGAGTGTCTTTAATCTTGACACGATTTTGGCCTCAGAAGTGACAGAACAAACACTTGATTCTTTATTCTACTTTAACAACGAATATTGAAGACTAGTCACCATTTCTAATTCTATACAACAATTACATATGTTGGGTAAGTATGTATATGGGATAAAGGATCTTTAAATTTATGATATATCGAGGTGATTAGCCTCCATATCCATTACCTGTGTTTCTATTCTATCTCATTCCTCAATTCACAGTTCAAGTTTGAGATGCTTAGCAGGTAATTCAGATATCCAATTGAGTGCAATGATGGGAAATTTGTTTGTAATAGGCAACTTATATAGGCTCAGCATCACAAATTTTTGGTTATACAAATGGAAGGTTGTGGCTAATTGTAAGAAATTAAAATGGTAATTAATTGATAATGGTAGTACGGGTTATGATCTATTGTGTGCCCCTTTGTACTTAAATATTTAATATACCGAGGAATCGAACCAGCTCCTTCGGAGGGAGCCTTAGAAGGTCTTCATTTTCTAGTAGGTGTGAACCTAGGATTTTGTGTCTCCTGTGGCCTAGTGCATCACAGTTGGTGATTAAATGTTCCATGGATTCTTCCTCATCAGCGCAGAATCTGCAAGTACTTATGCTAGATATTCCTATTTTATGTAAGTGTTTATTGCAGGCGAAGTGGCCTGTTAGTGCTCCGGAGAGTAATCTAAGACACTTTTTGTTTAGTGTGAGAGCGATGTTTGCTCTGTTGGCATCAAAGCTCAGGAATTTTTTGGAATGATTGAGACCATCAATGTTACTCCAGTATTCTCTAATTTTTTGTTGGATCCATGTTTTGGTTTCCTGTTTTATGTTGTTTATATTGAAGCCAAAGAAGGCCCTTCGGCCCCTTTTTTTAGCATAAAGGAATTAAAATGGATATTTTGTGAAAAATATTTGATTAAGAATAGTTCTTGCAGCTCCCTTTTCACTTCCTGCAATGTATTTTATTAAAATTTCATTTTATCAAATTTTACATTTAGAAATTCACTTAAGTTTGTTTTGTGCCACCGTCAGCTGTTTAATATTAGCGAACAATGAAAGTCCCCTAAAAAATTGGTAACAATGACAAGAATTTCCCACAATTTCGTCATTTTCCCAACAACAAATTGTTGAATCCACCTCTAAGGCGGATGCAGCATCAGCTCTGTCTAAATAGGCTACAATAATAATGGATGATCTTGATATAATAAGCATGAGAAGACTTATGTGAAAGAGCTGCATGAGTGCATTCAAAACAGCGTTTGAGTTACTAATGTCAAAATTGATTGAGTTAGTTTTGTAACCGGTTATCCGAGTTCTCATACTCATAGTACCCAAACGAATTGAATGGGCGCTATGTTAAAATTCTTAGGATAAAACCTACTGGCTATTTAATTTTTTTTTTTTGTTTTTTATTCAACTCAACTCTCTTTAATGGACTAATTTCCGGCACAGATTTGATTGCCTTTTCAATGATATTGTGAAACAAGTGGTTGAAGCAGTTGATGTGCAGGTCTTTTGGAAAGGTTGCAAGCATATTTGATTATCTATCAGTGCGAACACATTCACACACGTTTACTTGAACTGGGGTTAGGCTCTTGTTTGTTCGTTTGTGTTCGCAAAAATAAATTCTGCTACTCTGATTTATCTGAGTTCCTAAGTTATCCACTTAACTCAAATTCTTTTGAATGTTTCTTTTGCTTTAATAACAACTCACTTATTTGAATTTAAATTTTTTGATTGAATGCTCGCACAACTCATAAAATTTCCACTCAAAAACAAAACAACTCAGTAATTGCTGCATGACCTACACGAGTTTTTGAGTGTCACTCATTACTACTTTGTGTACCGGCTACTTTGAGTGAAGACATGCAGCTCTCTACTAGGTGATCAGCATTATCCAAAGCGAATGATTCAATAGTCTACAAGCAAAACAAAAAAACCAGTGTGAAGCGCAATGGAACTCAGTTATGCAAGCCAAAGCACCAAAAACACAATCCAATAATATCAAATCAAAATATTTAAGGGAATTGTTAAAGCATCATAGTATTACAGAAGTATTGATATTGAGAGTGACATCAAAGTGAAATTTCTCAACCATCATTTTAAAGGTCCTATGAAGATAGGCTAATAAATCATATAATGGGTTTTCCAATAAGAGGTGCTATTTTGATATTCAAAGAAAAATGGCATTTTTTTTAGATAAATGATCGGATGTTTATTTCATTATAAAGAGGAAAGTATGCCGTTAATAATGGAAAACAACATCAGCCAAATGGCCACCACGACCATGCTTACAGGACCATATCCTTTTCATGAAATTTTCTATAACCAAATTGTTGCCCCAGCCTCATTTTCGAAAAAGTAAAGTCCAATGACGCCGTCGGACCATAAACCGCACCAAACAGTCACACATTGAGGATGGAGAGGCTTTTCAACAAAAACTCTTGGATTTTCCGAGCCCCAGATGCGACAATTTTGCTTGTTCACGTAGCCACCGAGGTGGAAATGGGCCTCATCAGTCAAGATGATTTTTCGATGGAATTCTGTGCAAAATTTTCACCATTTTTATAGTGAATTTTAATAATTTCAATGCATTGTTGAAACGTGTATCATTCCATTTTTATTAATGGCGTAGTTTCTACGTGTCAAATGTCAAAAAATGACAGCTTCAAAAGTGACATCTACCGAAATAGCGAGCTCTTCAAAATAACACCTCTTATTGGAAAACCCTTTATTAAAAATAATGATCAGAGGAAAATTGACATTTTTCATAAATCCAAATTGAAAATCGATCAGAACTTGTTAATAATAAAATGGAGTAGCATTTCATTAAGATACAACGTGCCTATAGAAAATAGAAAATTGATTACCAATAAAATATTATATGATCATGAAGAGACAAGTATTTTTTAGAGTTCAATTTACTTTACTCCCTACAAAACTCCTTACATGCCTCAGATCAGTGCCTTCTTCTATTGATTCGGAATTTGAACTTTGTACTATGTTTATGTGAAATTTTTCAATTTGAATCACAATTAAAGATACTCTTAAGTAGAGTAAAGTACTTATCTTTTGCGGTGAACTCGACTTGACACTCAACGAAAAAATATAAGCCTATAAAAAAGATGCTTTGATGTGTGTTAAAACCTTTAAATTTTCAATGTTTTGTTAAATTGCACAACAAAATAGTTTTTCTTCCAAAGAAGCTTTTAAATTTTAAACAAAATACTAATTGCACGCACCTATTACACTTTGCTATTATGTTTTCAGATAATCAAATCTTAGGTAATAATAATAATAAATACATCATGAGTTCATATTCTAGTAAGGAGTTCACAAGAATTGATTTAACTTAGATTCTGTAAGTGGTCTTTTTGTTTTTGAACTATCGATCTATTGAAGAACTCATTTCATAAATCGAAAATACTTTGATTATTGGAATAGGTAGTCTCTCTCTCTCTCTTTACAGAAACCCAAACAAACTCAATTTGTTTTAACATAATTACAGCATCAAAACTAAGTTCATCATATTTAAATTTCGCATAAATTTGCGCAATAATACTTTTATTTTCTATTAAAAATTTTGCAAAAAACTACAAACATATAAAATATTACGACATGCTAAAAAAAAATGTTTTTTATTATAGGCTTAGTAATTATTTATACAATTTTGTCTCCAAATTCATATAAAAGAACGACAATGTGTTTTGATGAAGTTTAGTTAACATTTTTAAGCAAAGAAAACGATTGAAAAAAAAAAATGAATCTGAAAGAGATCCTTGTGATAATCATTATTCTCATTTGTCTATATTGGCTTTGGAATCGGCGTCATTTATATATAAGCGCCTGGAAAACGCCTTGCTGTTGGGGAATACCTTTTTTAAGATTCTTGGTGGAATTAAGATGTTTTGATGGTATGTAGTATTATGTACTACTACTACTACTACACTGAGATGATTACAGTTTAACATTTCCACTTAAAGATGTTTTACCAGCTGTCGGAAAACTATTCAACAAATATGGCAATACCGTTGGCATGTGGATTGGAAAGAACTTAGTAATTTGTAGTATAGAGCCAGAGTGTGTTGAAAAAATATTATCATCACCAGATATGACAGGCAAAGCAAACAACATTTATGCACCGATTTCAAATACAGTAGGGGAAGGCTTAATTTCATCTCCCGGTAAAATTTATTATAATAATACTTAGCATGATGCTAATATAAGTAAAAACTAACTGTAATAATTTTAGCTGACAAATGGAAGAGGCATCGTAGGCTTGTGAACCCATCATTTCAACACAAAGTTCTTCTAAGTTTTGTGTCTACTTTTCATGATTCTAAAAATCTTTTAATTGAGGAATTCAACTCCCTTGATGATGGACAGCATCATCAAATTTTTGACAATATTTTGAAATGTTCTTTTGGTGCCAGTTTTGGTAAGTGAAGTGCTTCATTTTATGCCCTTAATGGGAACATTTTTAATTTTGAATGCATTTTTTAGAGACAACACTGGGTACTCAAATTATCTTAGGAAAAAATGTAACTCAAATGTTGGATTATGTAAAATCGTAAGTGTCTTTTATTATATTCTGAATTATTCATTTGTTCATTTCAAGCTATTGACATATTTAATTGCATACAATTAAAGTTTTCTAAAGAATACTTGGGCATATATGATATTAAGTGCATTCGGATTGGGTTGGATTGCGATTTTCAATCGAAGTTATTATAATAAAATAGCCATTGTCTACAATTATATCAAATTGGTTTGTACACCTTATAGCATAGAATAGAATACAAATAATATATAAAAATGACTATTAAATATATTTATATTTTCAAGATGTTTGATACAAAACTAAACAAAGCAGAAGATTCCAATTCAGAACTGATAACGGACAAAAATATGAACTGTGAGAACATGAAGAAAAAGCCAAATAGATTTATTGATCACGCTGTCCAGTTATACAGAGAGCAACAATTGACCTATGATGATATCATTGTAGAATGCAATCATATCGTGATCGCTGTAAGTTTTGAGAAATTATCACTTAACAAAATCATAATCATCATCATCATCACATCATTAACGATAAAATCATTATCATTTCATTTCATTATTTAGTCATTTGAGACAACCGCGAATGCAACCCTAGGGATGATTATAATGCTTGCCATGCATCCAGATGTCCAAGAACGTGTCTTCGAAGAAATTTGTTCTGTATTTCCTGAAACAGATTTCAAAATGGATTATGAACATATGCAGCAATTGCCTTATTTTGATATGATTTTCAATGAAGTTCTACGTTTGGTACCGCCAGTACCAATTATTGGCCGGGATATTGTAGAGAATATCAAAATAAATGATACTTTAACACTGCCCAAAGATTCTATGGTTGTTTTCTCCATGTTCCACTTACATCGAAGAAAAGATATTTGGGGACCAAATGCTAATAAATTCGATCCTGATCACTTTCTGCCCGAAAATATAAATAATATTCATCCTTATGCTTACATTCCTTTTTCAAAAGGCCCACGAAATTGTATCGGTAAGCAATCTAATCATTTTGCCTTTTGAATATATCATATTTAATCGAAATATTTTAAGGATGGCGCTACGCTACATTCTTCATTAAAGTCATTATGGCTGGACTCATTCGAAACTTTAAGTTTTCCACCGATTTCAAGTATGAAGACTTGGAATATATTCAAACAATTAGTATGAAATACAAAAAGGAGCCTAAAATAAAAATTCAAAAGAGATAATCAACTCATCGCGACATCAAGAAATCACCAATCAAAAGCGGAATTCATCGATTCACATTCTGTTTGAATGTCCCACATATACATACATCGATATCTGCAAGATAAGGATTCGTTATAGTTCTAAAAATATTCTGAATGGTTACAATCAAAATCAAACTAATGATTGTCAATATTGAAGTTAATAAAATAGTATTAATAAAAATATTTCATTTTCGCACGATATTCTTTCTGTTACACATTTTGAGTATCAACAAAGAACACAATTTGAGATCCAGAAATGGGACACATATCGGGGCCAAAACTATCCTATGTTTAAGCCGAGAACCAACCATACACATTCACAAAATTTTAATACATTGAGTTAAACGGTATGGCAGCGTACAATATACAAACAATTTACAACACTAATTGTTATACTATATATAAGGTATACACAGTTGATATAAATAAATAACATTTAAACAAGTAAAAAATAAAATTAACTTTAGCTATGACGAAGTTGTAATACTCTTCACAAACATTTTATATCGTCTGATTATTGTTCTAAGTATATGTTTTGTATGGGAGGTACCCTTCCTGGTAATCCGAGGATCTTGAAATTTGTATAGTTGATGGATATAGGTCAAATACTTATAGTGTCCAAATTTCAGTTCCACAGTACAAAAAACAAAAAAGTTTTTCTACTAAGAACTTAAATTTGTATGTGGTATTGTATGAAAGGTACCCCTCCTAGTGGTCCGAGGGTCTTGAAATTTACACAGTTGGAGGCATTAAGTCAGACACTTATAGTGTTCAATTTTTTGTTCCATGGTACAAAAACAAGAAAAGTTTTTCACATAAAAACATAAAAATTCAATTTGGGTTTGAATGGGAGCCACCCCTCCTAGTGGTCTGAGGGTATTAAAATAGACATGGCTCCACCATATGAGTCAAAAACTTATAGTGTCCAAATTTCAGTTCCACAGTACAAAAAACAAAAAAGTTTTTCTACTAAGAACTTAAATTTGTATGTGGTATTGTATGGAAGGTACCCCTCCTAGTGGTCCGAGGTTCTTGAAATTTTCACAGTTGGTGGATACTTATAGTATCCAAATTTCAAGTCGATATTACAAAAAAACATTTTTTTTTTCTAATAAGAACATGAATTTGGATCTGGGTTTGTATGGGAGGTACCCCTCCTATTGGTCCGATTCGGCTGATTCCGAAAAATGTATTACGTATGGTGAAAGGAAAGCTTAGTAAAAAATATCAGCTCTGTAACTAAAAAAGTGAAGGAATAGTTTAAATACATACAGACGAACAAACGGACATGGCTAAATCAACTTGTCTCATCGAGCAGATCAAGAATATATACATATACTTTATGGGGTCTTCGATGTTTCCTTCTACAATATTTGTTACAAGTCTCATGACAAACTTATAATACTATTTACTGCTTTAAGAGTATAAAAATTTAAGATTTTTTATGATAATTTTTATATTCTGCAATTTCAATTGAATTGATAGGAAAACTTACATTAAGCATCTTAAGTAACTTCAAGTGTCGTAGAAGAATACACTGACTTTTCAGACATGAATCGAAGCTCAAAAACATGATAATACTGAAGTAAGTATGTACTATATATACCTATTAACCTAATCTATTAACCTATTTATAAATGATCTTCTTCTTTTCATCTCACATTCTCGTGTGCGCATGTAACGTACGATGATGTTGTTAAACTGTGCCTTTCGTTTAATGATACTGCTTCTCATCTCAAATTTCAAGACTATCTGAATTCATTGCATTCTTGGTGCTCGTACTACTTACCTTAATAGCTCTAAATATAAGTTCATGACATACTTGTATCATCGGTGTAAACCTCATTTGTTTACTTACACGATTGAGCGTGTCTCTACATTTAACGACTTTGTTGATCCTAAACTGTATTTTAATAAATATATATCTCTGGCGTCGTTAATAAGGCGAAGTATGGGTAATTAGTGGCATGATACCAATAGATCTCCTTGCAAAGGAGAGACAGAACATATGGATGCTGAAGAAAGACAATCTGACAAACGCAACAAGACAATCGGTCAGAGCGCAATCCATACAGCTGGGCTGCAGAAACGAAAGGCGGATGGACAGCTAAACTTATCCCAGATGTGAATCCATGGCTAAGTAGACAGTGGGGTGACGTTAATTTTTATGTCACACAACTGCTATCGGGACACGGCTACTTTCGAAAATATCTGCACAGAATAGGGAAAGCGGTAAATGCAAATTGCATCTATGGGGACGCAGAAGTAGACGATACGAATCACACGTTCTTTGAATGTGATAGATGGCAACAAGAGCGTGAGGAACTAGAAAATAGTGTAGGACACCCATCAACGCAGCAAATATCGTTGGCAAGATGCTGGTGAGTGAGCACAACTAGACACTAGTAGCTCACCACATTTAACCACAAAAAAAAAAAAAAATGCGAAGGGTATTTTTGGTTTCATTAAACGTTGGTCTAATGACCCCTTTACCACAAAGATTCCTTTTTATTTTACTTGTGCATCCATTCCTGAAGTATTGCTCGTGCATATGGTCACCATAATAAAAAAAAGTAATAAGATCCTATTATAATTAAGAAACAATTCCCTTTGGCCTAAACTGGAATCCTAATTCCCGTTTACTATCCTACTCTGATAGGCTTCCTTCTCATCAATCTTTGGAAGATCTAGCAAATAATTTTCTTCATAATATTATTGCTGGGGTCATAGATTCTCTTGAACTTCTAAATCAGCTTAGCTTTCGTATCCCGAGTCATTCTACTAGAAACTATGTCCCTTGAGCTTTTAATAAATGCATTACTAACTAACTAACCTACATGATCCTTTCCGAGTTTTATGCACTTCTTATAATAAGTTCTATCATGTTCTATCGCCTGAGATCTTACCCTCTGCGCTTAAAATCATCGTCCTACCTACATGCTAGATATACTGGATATCGCTCATTGGTTGACCTATCCTATGTTCCTTCCTCTCTGATACATAGCTGTGAGTATGGGCATTGCTAGCTATTTTGGAAATAGTTTTTCACCCAAAGGGTCAGAGATGTATTTTAATGTTTTTTTTTTTCTTATTATTGTTATTTCATTTTAAGTTGACAGCAATTTGTCATAAGTAAAGAAGTTTGCGTGAACATATGGGATACATCTATGGGCTCTGTCTTGAAAAATTTCAAATTGAAGCCATTATTATTCGAAGGCATATTGAACTTTTACAATACTTATTGTTTTTATAATCTTCTGATTATTATTCTAAGTTCATGTTATATATGGGAGGTATTCCTCCTAGTTGTCCGAGGGTCTTGAAATTTATATAGTTGGTGGATATGCGTCAGACACTTACATTCTGTCAAAAAAGTACCGGGAATTGTCGATTTAAATCTGGCGGGGTAATCTAGGCAAATTTTTTTTTTCCTAGGTTGGTACAACTGTCCTTAATTACTATGCCAAGTTTGAGCGGGATCTGTCAACCAGTTTGTTTACAGCAGCTGGTTAAGTAAGTCGATGTCAATAGTGCGTGCCGATTTTTTACTATGGGTGATTTCGTTGAACAAAGAATTGGTTTAAAGTTTTGTGTCGCGAATGAATTTTCGTGTGCCTTCAAAGACGGTCGTGAAGTGGTCGAAGACTTGCCTCGTTCCGGACGCCCATCGACGGCTTCTACCGACGATAACGTCGATAAAATTAAGGAAATGGTGCTCGAAAACTGTCATACCAGCTTGAGAGAGATAGCACATGAGCTCAACATATCCCACGAGTCAGCACGTACGATTTTGATTGATATTTTGGGCATGAGAAAGGTGACCGCGCGACTGGTGCCAAAAGAGCTGAATTTTCTTCAAAAAGCTACGATTGTGAAGGATTTTCTCGCCGAAAACTCAACTAACATCATTGAACAACCACCGTATTCGCCTGATTTGGCCCCCTGTGACTTTTTCCTTTTTCCAAAACTAAAATTGCCGCTTCGTGGCACCCGTTTTGAGTCCATTGAAGCCATAAAACAAAATTCGCCCCGCGTGAACTGAAGGCCATCCCGGAAAGCGCCTATAAAAAATGTTTCGATGATTGGAAATGCCGTTGGCATAGATGTACTGGAGCAAATGGTGCCTATTTTGAAGGCGACCCAATAAATTTGGATGATTAATGGTAAAAATGTTGTTTTATTTATAAATTCCCGGTACGTTTTTGACAGAAGTATAGTGTTCAATCAGTTCAGTTCAACAGTACTAAGAACAAAAACCACATGAATTTGGATTTGGGTTTATATGGGGGGTGCCGATTCGTCAAATGTGATTCCAACAAATGTGTTGCATATGATAAGAAGAAAGTTTTTAGCACTTTAGCTTAAAAATTGATTAGTTTGCATACAGACGGACAGACGGACATGGCTCAATCAACTTGTCTCGTCGAGATCATCAAGAATATATATATTTTATGGGGTCTCCGATATCTCCCTCTGTGCATTACAAACTGCATGAGAAACTTATAATATTTTCCTATTCACTGCGTGAACAGTGCAAAATAATATAAGTATTTCAACTGCACCCATTGAACTGCGAAATTTTATAACAAAGATTTATGAGGATTTATATATACTTCACATAATATAAACTTATAGTATTGTAGTAACTAACTTACTAACTCAATGAAATGAAATGAAATGAAATGAAATGAGCTGCACCTTTGACAAGGTAATTTTTCACTATTTTTATTAGTTTTAAATCATTGAAGATTAGTATAAATTTTTAAACCCATATGACTAGTATTACTACTTTTGGATAAATACTTACTACATACTATAATACATATATAGTATAAATAACTCATAAAATCAATTATTTAAAAGTGTATAGCAGTTCTTTGTTATAGGGTTAAGTTGAGAATCTAAGCAATACGATTCTACAAAATCAGTCTTGGCAAGCAATCTGTGATAAAAAAGAAAATTCAATAGAATCACTTGCCCACCACAAAATCTAAACAATATTGCAATTCCACAAATGAATGACATTGTATACCTGAGTGTTCAACTTGACAAACAGTTTACTTGTCGTATACTCATAGAAGCGAAGAAAACTCAAGTTAAACTAAAGCCAACATATTCATTCATTGGCTTAAATTATAATTAAAAGTCCTCCTTTAGAACAGAATTATACAACCTATTTGGAACTACGGACTCGCAACTTTGGAAATATGCAAGTGCCTTTAATGAAGCTTCCTAGCATATGAAAAATAAGCGAATACTCATACCAACTAAGCATTCATTCGAATCCATTAACAAAACCACTCACTCGC
The DNA here is from genome assembly GCA_035041805.1 of Amiota mariae. Taxonomy (NCBI): domain Eukaryota; kingdom Metazoa; phylum Arthropoda; class Insecta; order Diptera; family Drosophilidae; genus Amiota; species Amiota mariae. Next base: position 62,557 of record JAWNKV010000849.1, read on the forward strand.
CAGAGATCACAGAAGTTGCGACTAAAGAGAAATGACCTACCAGCTCAGCTTCAATTTCCATATGAGGACACTTTTAAAAAAGATTCCTTCAAACTGGAGTTGTAGTAAAATTAGTTATGTGTATATTAAAAATTAGATTAAGATTTTAAAACTAGATACAATAGACACTCACCTTGGATCACTAAAAAAAAAAATTGGACACTAATCAAGATATTTACATCAGAGAATTTCTAGCGACCAAGCATAAACTAAATAAGTATTCCTTTTTTTACACAGACGGTTTTTTAAACAACGAAATAATCAGCTATTCTGTAACCACAGGCAATGGAATTATAGTAAAGTCAGCCAAATCGAGTTGGACTCGCACACAGAGAGTTCCGTCCAAGTTTTTTTTTTTTGAAACCAAAAAAAAAATATACTACCAATAGCTTATGCCATTTTTTAAACGAATGCCCCTCCTTCCAAAATGTACGCACCCACATCACCAAAATTTAAGACCTCACCTTATTACTATCTAATACATCCCCTAAAAATATTTCAGAAACTCTCATCCCCAAATTAAACACATAACCAACACATCAAGCTCTTTTTTTATCAAAAACATTTTGTAAAATATTTTTCATTTTGAAGCATATAAGATAGTTTAATTTATTGTATATAATTAGTACACTCGTATACAAGCCGAAAGCCCCAGAAGCTATGGATGTTCCCTTCCTGTAGCTTAAGTTTACTATAAGCAATCAGTGTAATTGAATTTATTTTTTTTTTTTTTTTTTGTAAATCGCCAAATAATCTGAACATCAATCATATAAAATTGTAACATTCTCGACAGTTTTCGGTGTTCAGTGACGCTTTTCCCTAGGGGCCCACGGTATTTACCAACATAAAAATAAATTTGTATTCTATTCTGTTATTCCAGGGCAGCCACAATGTCCACAGATGTCTTTACCATCCAAAAATATATTAGCATTACAACTATTGATGGCACGATTAACCAGAAAACGATTAATAACTGGTTATTTTCTTTCAAAAACCGAATAAATTGTATCGAACATAGTCTTTCGAATAGTCGTCATAATCGGTCATTCCCTAGAATAATAGTAAAAATCCACGACTAATGACGCCACTTAATTTCGCAATTGGCGCAATTGAGTTAAAAGCAAAAGTGTAGTGAAAAGTAAAGTGAAGTTCTACAACTCTTTTTTTACACGGTCATGTTTTAAACGGTTGCTTTATTTAGTAAACAGTTTTAAATTCTTATTTTTTTTTTTCTTTGAATTCGTGCAACATCAAAAAATTCGTGAAAAAAAAAATATTAATTAGTCTTATTTGTAAAAACGTGTTGTTTCAAAATCCTGTAAAAAATACCGTGTAAAAAAAAAAAGTTGGGTGTATTCAACAATTAAACATAAAAAAACTAATGGCTTCTATTTGTAGCGATATTTGTAAGCATTTTTCAAAGGAAACGGCAACTCAAGTTAAGTCTATGTCACAAAATTTTTCATTTTTATTGCATTATTGCTTATTTTTGGTATTTAATACAGGAAAACGTTTTTTTTATCAAGTACCCACTAGGAATAGTATAAGGAAAAATGTATTCCAAAGTAAACAGTTTTATAACTCATCATAAAAATTGCAAATAATTAACCGATAATGTCGATTAATCGGTTTATTATTTACAATTAAATGCAATTAATAATCCTCTCCATTCGATTAATCGAATGCCACATTAACCGGTTAATCAATTTTCTTTGCCATCACTAATTACAACATCCATCATCATCATCTTCATTATTGGCACTACAGGTCTTTGTGAGCTTTGAATCGATTCATTGATGTTCCTCTCCAAAATTTAATCTTTATATTTTTCATATCATTTTCTATTTCATCGATACATCTTGATCTTGGTTTGCCTATTGCTTTGTTCATCAATGTGTTGGCATTCACAATTTGATTTTGATGCGTCCATTCGCAAGCGTATAACAAACGAATCTTTAACAACTCCATATATTTTTCTAAGCACAACATTATACTATACTATATTTGGCATCTCCGATCATTTCATATAGTTCTAATACTGCTTACACTATAAGCTACAATAACTATTTATCAATGTGCATCAAATCTCCGATAAATGGTTTCATGCTTTACCAATATATCAGAGTAAAATAATAATGCAATTCACACTATTGTACTTAAAAAGAGTATAAGACATCACAGAAATAAAGTTGAAAATGATTTGCAAATTGATTTCAGAAGTACTCTTTATAATACTATGGATATTATAGTACTTATTCATTCATTCTATTTGTAAGTTTAATACTCATATATCGTTTACGTTCATTCTATTGTATATTCTATACTTTTTGTTGTTGTCGATTCTTTTTTTATTTGTTTTTTTTTTTTTTTTTCATTTTCATTTCGTTCATAAATAATCTTTGTTTAATTTAAAGTTCACATAGGTTGAGGATATGATTCACAATTAATTAAAAATATTTCACTTGGAATAGAACTGTCGAGCAAGTCATGTTATCAGTTCAAGTATCAGTATCAATGCTGAAGGTCCATTAAATTTTATTACTCGTACACTACTAATATACTAAGTACTATGTACAATATATAGAATACTAAAATTATTGACGATAATGTAAAAATACACATCTACATATGCATTGAAAACGATTTAAGATGCATTAAATGCTTCAATTCAACTCATTTGTAATTGACAACAAGTTTATGGATTAAAGACTCCTCAAGTCACCAAAGAATCTTGAATTAGTCTTCAATCATTTTGATAAACTCGTAGTACATACATAGTAGGTATGCAATTGAAAATATTGCGAATATTTAGTTTTATAAGAAAGCATCAACTACTTCAAACCAATGTAAATGTATAAGCATTTTAATTTAATTACAATATAATAATAAATTACTAATAGGAAACCCCATAAAATATAAATTGGATCCATAGAAAACAGTTTTATACATTTTTTCTTTTTACTATACTCAAATCATTTCATGGCAAAAAAATTGGATGAGTCAAACAAAAAGAATTATATTATTATATAAATAGACGACTTCCATTATAAATGGTTTGTATGGTAATCATATTTTAGTTATTAAAGGAACAGCCATGATGAGATCAAGTTATATAATAGCAAATAACCGTCAACTTTCTCATTTGGTCTTCAAAAGACTGGTTTTTAAAACACTGATTCAAAAAGCTCAGTTGTCACCCATTGACTGATTTGAAAAGCTCAGTTGTCACCCAGTGACTGATTTGAAAAGCTCAGTTGTCACCCAGTGACTGATTTGAAAAGCTCAGTTGTCTACCAGTGACTGATTCGAAAAACTCACTTATCGACAACTGACTTTTTTTGAATCAGTCTTTTAAAAAACCGATCTTTTGAAGATTAAATGAAAAGGTTGATGGTTATTTGCGGCCTCTGATTGCCATCAAACAATGACTGACTGTAAATTGAATCAATAGTATTAGTAATAGTTACACTAAATCAGAGCATGAACGCATAAACATTCTGAATATTATTTCTATAATAATTAAATATAGTGGTCCAATTTTCTCGATTTTGTCATTAATAATATTGGCAAATTGGATAAATATATGAAATTGAATTTGTTGTCATCTATTGAAAAGGTTGCAAATGCTTTGGAATGATTTTCTTTGGAAATTTTTTCACGGCGTTGTGAGCAGAACTCGGATAGCGCATGCTTTCACCTTGTCATAGCCAAGAGATTTAGAGTTCTTCAGGCAATTGATCTATTTGATGACCTCATGTATTTCAAATGGTCGAATTAGCAAATTCATTTGTCAAGTCAAGCGTTTACTGCTTATCATTAAGCGAGCATTAAACAAAAAGAGTAAAATTGACTGACTTCCAGATGATTGAATCTTGTGCTATTTCTTCACTTGACCAACATCAGGATGGGTCAATTCCTTTTTAGTGGGTTTTTGAGAAAAGTACTAAGCATATGTGTGAAATATTTAATAATGTTAATAAAATAAAATTTTCAAATTATGCTGGAATATATTTCAATTGTTTGTTTAAATCCAATTATCAAGCTGAGTTGCCAATTACAAATAAATGCACAGTGTTGGCGACGCTCACTTTTGTGAGGTTTGTACTTATCAATAGGTTCACACAAATTTGTTTTGTATGAAGCACATGCCAGTTACTTTAAGAGCGCACAAAGTTGTGAGGTTTATGCGATTTCGTGAAGACTGAATTAATTCAAATTTCATTGTTCTTTATTTGTGAAAGGTAAAACATATTTAATATGTGCATGATTATAATCACATTTTCCACTTCAGTATGTACTCATAAATAAGTTGTCATATTTAATGTAATCAATATTCATTGTACTAATACAATGCGTTCGCAGAAGAAAAGTACAATTTTTTGATGTTCTAACTCTAAATGATTAGTATTAATAATCATAATAGCTCAATCGCAACAGTAGACAGGGTAAATTTGTGAGTAATGACAATATCTTTGTTCAAAAGTATAAGTATGATTATTACTAATAATCATTTAAAATTACTAATCATTTAGAGTTTGTACATAAAAAAGTGAATAGGAATATTATCTATACTACACAAACAAAACACAACACGTAGTCATTATCACTTCAAATAAGTACAGAAAATCGCAGTATGCATTTTAGAGTAGATAATTCAAAAGCCGTTTGGATTACAATCTGTGCAATGATTAGTAATTATACCTTTCACTCATACGTACATGGATTAATAAAGGGCAGTAAGATCTCATAAATAAATAAATAATTGATCAGAATAAAGAGACAAGTCTACCAAATCTTCAAAGTCTATATGATCAGCACAGCAGTCTTGGTATAGATTTCTATAATTCAAATTACACATATTCAAACATAATTTCCCAATGTGTTCTTTGCTAGGTCTTGCCTAATGTTATACTAGCGACGGTCATCATAATGGTGTGGAGAAAAATCTAGAAATCTATAAAGTAAAAGATCTAGAAAATTTAAATATGTTCAGTAGATTCTGTAAATAATTTACATAGACTACAGTATGGGAAACATTTTCACATTAAGGTTTGTCAGTTTATTCAGTAGCACATTGCTTAATTATTTTACCTTAATTTTTTTTTTTTTTTTTTTTTTTTTTTACTTCAATTGAGGGTATTCGATAATCAGATATATTTGACTACTTACAATGCTTATAATTGCCTCCCTGACGACTTGTTTATTTTGATAATTTATATTATTCTATACATAAGTATTATATATGTATGTATGTCGTTGTGGTTGTTGTTGTCACTGTCATCTTCATCTTCGCACATAAATAATCTTCATTTAATTTAAAGTTCATTTAAGGTTGGTGATATAATTCACCATTAATTGAAAATATTTCATTTTGAATTAAGAATGTTGAGCAAATTACAAAATACCATTATCAGTACAAATATCAGTAACAACTTTGAATGCCCATTAAATTTAATTGTACTATTTATTTATGTATTGTTCAAAGCAATTATAAATAGAATATATATATGTACTATAATACAATAGTATACCTTCATACTATAATACTTATGTATATTTATATGTATATAGTATTGTGTGTGTACAATTTTGGAACTTAAGGAAATTTTAATAATTATCACACGAAACTTTTCCCAATAGAATTTGCTTTTATATTAGTAAGTTATATTGTAATAGTATTTCTTAAGAAGTAATTTTCTATATAATGAACACATCAAATAATCATATAAATCGAACTTTTGTTTAACTTAATTAATGGCTTTAGTTCCATTTAGCCTTCCAGTATTCTATTTCCAATTTTCAAACACTTTGAGGATTGTTTAGCATTGCAAACTTTTCCATCTATTCGAGCATCATTTTATCTTCTATAGTATTATATGTATTCATATGTATAGTATGTACATAAGTATATACAATATGTATGTGTCTCTAGTAAGTATATTCAAACAATTTTGGTTGAAATTATAGAAATAACTTCATGCTTTTTATCACAATTGAAATTTTGCTTATATCGTACGACACAGCAACAGTTCGCCCATACTATTTTGTATATTGGTTGGTTGATGAAAGAAAGAAGAAGTGAAGAAGGGGAGTCAGTAACGCTGACTGAACTAAGTCAAGTTAACTCAAGTCAACTCAACTAAAGTCAAATGAAACCATGTACATACATGTCGAGAACATTAACTGGCGCCATAGTTCTAAGCACAACATGGCAGTTAATTTCGCTTTTACTTTACTTTGTAGTCGTTTCCTTCGTCATCACCATCACCATCACCATCGTCATCTACATCTACATCTACATTTACGTTTTGTATTCATTGTCGTGCAATCGTCGTAATTTTGCATCGTAAAAGTGGGCGAATACAGAGTGGTGTGAATACCAGCATCATAGTATAGCAACAGGATATATTCTGACTCCCATGAAACGTGCATAGCACTAACAACAACAACAACAACAACAAAAATAGCAACAAATTATTTTTTCTCAGAAAATTAAAACAAAAAACCAAAAAGAATTCAATGTAGTTTATTGATTTTGACTAAGGCTTGCCTTTGTCCTTTAACATTTTCAAGACAAAGGTTCGCACACAAAAGTTTAATAAAAAAAATATTTAAAAGATCTGTTATACCTATACAATACTCTTCTCGTACTATATCCAGGACTTCCAGGAAAAAGAGACTTTGAGAACAAAGTAAAAACTGATATTGATTATAAATCCAAACAAAAATTTATATAAGAAAAGACTAACTTTGGCTATGCCGAAGTTGTAATACTCTTCACGCCCCAGCGAGTGGTCCAAGGGTCTTGAATTTTATCCAAATTTTAAGTCGATAGTACAAAAAGAATATTCTAATAAGAACTTTCATTTGGATCCCAGTTTGTATGGGGGGTACCCCTCCTAGTAGTCCAAGGCTCTTAAAATTTTCATGGTTTGTGGATATGTGTGAGAGACTTATAGTGTCCAAATTTCAGTTCAATAAGTAAAAAAGAAAACAACTATTTCTAATAAGAACTTTAATTTAAAAGGGGGTTTGTATGGGAGGTACCACTCCTGGTAATCCTAAGATCATGAAATTTATATGGTTTGTGGATATGGACCAGAAACTTATAGTGTCCAAATTTCAGTTCAATACATCAAAAAACAAAAAAAAATCTAATAAGAACATTCATTTAAAAGGGGGTTTGTATGGGAGGTACCCCCCCCCCCCCCTAGTAGTCCGATTCGGCTGATTCATGAACTTGATCGGCGTTTGGTAAAAAGAAACCAATGTACAAAATTTTAACTCTCTAGCTCAAAAACTGAAGGACTAGGAGTACGAACAGACGGACCGACGGACAGACGGACATGGCTTAATCAACTCGTCTCATCGAGCTGATCACAAATATATGTATATACTTTATGTGGTCTGCAATGTCTCCTTCTGTATGTTACAAACTTCATGACAAACTTATAATACTATTCACTAACGTAAAGAGTATAAAAAAGGAAGAGAGCCAAGATCAATACAATTGAATAAAGGGTCACATTTAGAAAATTTAATTCTTAATTTGTACTTATTTATATTTAGGAGCTCCAAAATTACACATACGTATTTTGCTCAGGCCCTTCAATAGTTCAAATATGCCACTGTTGGTTTTTTTTTAATTCCAAATTATTTTCAAAGAAAGAAAGGAAGAATACAGTTGTATGTAGGCTTCCAAAAGAGACTTTCCAACTTAAGTTTTCTGTATAAAAAATATAATTATTAGATCATCCTCTAGAACATTGAACTACATATCTTATATACGTATAAAAATTAATGTCTTAATTTGTTCGTATGTTATGCGCTACCATACTGTTCATCGGATTGTATTGAAATTTTTAGAAATTTTGTGAATGTGTATGGTTAAATCCCAACTTAAACATAGGATATTTTTGATTCTGATATGTTTCCCCGTTCCTGATATCTGGGATATTCAAACAATCACAACACCTAAAAGTATAACACAAAAATGTAACTAAAATTTCACTTTATCTTTCTGATATCCAAACTATATTCTTTGTTGATACTCAAAGTGTAACAGAGAGATTATAGTGATGCTAAGAAAGTAAACAACCCGTGCAAAGCAGGGTCGGGTACGCAAATGTACATATATAGGTGATAATCGAATAGATCTGATTTAAAATTAATTAAGTCATTTTGTCTTGATCTTTTGCAATCTTTTTTGTTGGCATCCTGATTCACATAACCATAAATGGTTCATTTAGGTTAGGTTAGGTAATACTGGTTGGCCAAGGCCACGCATAGACCCATAGTCCCTTGCGATACCAGATGGTGTACCTATATGATTCGTTTTAGTGAAGGTATGTATTATTTAAAATGCTTGCGTTTTTGGAAAATCTTAGCAGTTGATTTACCTTCAGTTTAGCAATATCGCTTAGATCTCTAAACTGTGAAGCTCCTAGACACTTTTGTGGAGTTTTCATAAATGCCGGGCAGAAACATAACAGATGTTCCAAGGTTTCCCTATCTTCCATACACTTCCTGCACCTTTCACTGTCAGTTAGGTTTAATTTGAATGTGTCCACCGCTATCATGCAATGACCGGTTAAGACGCCTATCAATGTTCTGCAGCTCATAAGACTCAGCTCTATAACAGATTCAGCGAATTTTCCATTATAGCCATTACACATGACTTAAGCTGTTCTGCATTTGCTAAGTTTTCGCTATCTAGCTTTCGCTTTTTCCTGTAAGCGCATTTCCCTCTATGCCCTTGTGGCTCGGTACCAAATAGATACACAGACTGCGTTGCGCAGCTAGTCTTCTAAATGATAGAACAATTTTGGATGATGACCAGTATGACGTTATCGTTTTTATAGCAGCTGGGCTATCTATGAAGATATTATATTTATGTGAGAGTTGATAGTGGTAGCCATACATGCAAGTTCCTCAGCCATTCTGGCAGCGAATACTTCCGCCTGGAATATGCTGTAGCTCCAACTCTTTCGCTCATTTTCGAGCCATCTATATAAATATTGAAGATTTTGCATTCTAGGCCTATACCCATAATACAACCATCCTTTTCTATAATGACTTTTATTTTCTATCCAGAGTCTATTTTCGGAACCATACAGTCTAGATCGACTGATGAATTCCAAATAGAGCTATGTCCATAGGGTCTATAAGAGAATTGCCCTATTGCACATAGCCTTACTGCAGATTTTGCCACTTTGTTCTCTATGGTGAGATTAATTGGCAGTACATTAAGAATAGCTTCAAGCGCAGCCGTTGGAGTTGTTCTCAAGGCACCTGTGATGCACAACGGTTAATTTAAATGCATAAATTTTTAATACTGATTTGATTTAATGCTTGCATTAGGTCATCGAAGACCCCATAAATACTATATATAATACATAAATGGAAGTGATCAGTATAACATCGTTTAGAAGTTTATATCCTCTTGTCTTATTTCTATGTCAACTAATAAAATAAAATCATCATTTCCCGTGGTTGGTCAATATCACTGAAACTGTGGGTAACTGCCCACGAAAGAAATTACTTTAGTTCAAATCAAATCAAAATTTTTCATACACAACTAAGTACGAGTATATCAAATGTAGAAGAATTACTGATAAATATTACTCATACGAATGGACTTTAAAATCATTATTTTTGTAACAAGATTCAATGGATCGAATCAGTATTTAATTGTTGACATATAAATTTGTGTTTATAAATCTTTTGTTATTGAAATTGATTTAAAATAATAATTAACACAATATGCGAAAATAAGAGGAATTAGGGGAGAAATGAAAAGTATCATTATTTTAATGCGAAGTTAATGTTCTGTCTCGTATTTTATTTTTTAATAATTTTGCTATTTTTATTTATATTTATTTTTTGTAAAAATTGCAATAATTCGACGCACCACCATGCACTTAGACAGATTTAGGTCAGACGCGCGCATCCAACATATGAATGTGAATACAATACTAAATATGTAAATATGAATACAGATATGTAAACGAGTACATACATACATACATACATACATATAATATATGCGTAAATAAATACATATGTGTAAGTAAAAAAACACACCTTAATTTGCAAGTCATTTGATTTTTTTTTTTTTTTTTTTTTTTTGATATTTTAGTTAAATTTGCAACTTCTCTTAAACTCTCATTATAAGTTAGTAGTAGATATAGTACATATATACATACATAGTATATTACATACTATTATATATATCTTTATAACTAAACTACAATAACTAAGTATACTATAATGTTGGAACTACAGTGAACCAAAACAAAGCTGGGATGCTCATCTATTTTATATTTGCACAAAAATATCTTGGAAACAAATTTTTTGTTTTTTTTTGTTTTATTTACTTTATTTACAACTGTCGTCAGACGACAACCAGTCAACTTTATCATAAGATGTTAGTTACTTTAAGCAGATTGGGATGAGATAATCACTCATGCAGGATGCGGAATGGGAGATCTAGTGGGTGTTGGCTTTTCAGGCGTCGCGTTTGGCTGCTGTTGTTCAACAAGTTCATTGACACGATTTCTTCTTTTATCCTTGGTTAACCGAGTTCCCCAACGAATCACTGCGCACCTATAATCCCCCTCAGTAGCTTGCACTGACACCTCTAAAGTATTTCCAGGTTTGAGTTGGATGCAGTGCCCCAAAACTTCAAAATGGCCTTGTACAGTAACAGCTTATTGCGCATGTTGAACATCAACTTTGACCTGAATAGCCAGCTGATTCTTTGAAGTTTCAGATCCAACTGCCTTCATTTACTGGAAATGTCAGGTTGCCAGGTGAGACACCTGTCTAGTGTCAATCCTAAGTACTTCACAGTGAATAGTATTATAGGTTTGTCATGAAGTTTGTAACACACAGAAGACGACATCGGAGACCCCATAAAGTATGTATATATTTTATGGGGTCAGCGCGACGAGACGAATTGATCTAACCATGTCCGTCTGTCTGTCTGTCCGTCTGTCTGAGGTAGAGAACTGAAGCAGCACATTTGTCGGAATCAGCCGAATCGGACCCCTAGGAGGGTACCAACCATACAAATCGAGATCTAAATGAAAGTTCTTATTAGAAAAACTTGTTTGTTTTTTGTACTATCAACTTAAAATTTGGACATTATAAGATTCTGACCCATATTCAAGACCCTCTCGGATCTCAACGATGGGTACTCCCCATATAAACCTGGATTGAAATTCAGGTTCTTATTAGAAAAACTTGTTTGTTTTTTGTACTATCAACTTAAAATTTGGACACTCAGACTACTAGCAGTTGGGGCGTGAAGAGTATTACAAGTTCAGCATAGCCAAAGTTAGTCTTTTAATATTTATTTTAACTATATTTTTGTTCAATATTGTTTTCATTATTATTGTAGAATTGTAAAACATACGAATTCAACTAACAAATTGTATCGCTTTTAAAATTTATTTTCATTAACAATTATAATTTCTGGATAATTTTCTTACTATTAATATGGAAAAATTACAAGAAATTAGTGTTTAAAATTTGCTAATCTAACAATTAGCATTACAATAAATCTTATTTTGTTTGATATAAGAATAATTGATTGATATTATACAATAATACAAGCTAAGTTCCTAGTAGCAGTTGGGGGAAATGGACGGAATTGTATTGATCTCCGTGACCTTCACCTTCAACTTGGTAAAACTTTTTAATCAACCTACTAAGTATTTATAAATACCACCATCATTTTAATGTGCGCAAAAAAAAAAAGGAAAATAATTTGTTAAGTAAGCATTTATCATTGAAAGTTTTATTTATTTGAATTCCATTATCATCGATCATAGCTTTTATACTTTATGGAAAATCCATGTATAAATGATAAAAACATTTTGTCAAAATTTATTTCTTTTCATACACTTAAGACTTATGGTAATATGCCTACCTATACCAATATATAGTAGTAAATGGTAGTATTACACATAAGTCTGATATTTGTAACAAACATTTTGCTCATTTGAGATAATAAATTTGTTGTTTTAGATAAATAATAAAAATACCCTACCATAATCAAGTCCCTTACTTTCAGTTAGGCATGACAACCGTGGGTCATAAGGCTTCTTTATGTGATCGCCCTCCATACTATGTAGGTAGTAGATACATCATAAAACATATAAAAAAAAAATTCCATTTTTATCATTAATCTTCTCACCTTTAACCTTATCAAAATGCAAGTCTAAACTAATTAAAAGTTCATTTTCATAAGACATTTTAGTATTATAACAAATGAATTCGATCGATCGATCGATCGATTTACTATATTATATTTTTATATTGTATATATGTTGTTGTATTTTCTGACAAAAATTCATAACATCATAATACATACTTATTATGTATACGTGTTTATGAATGAAGCTGGTGAAGGCAATGAAAAATTTGTAATAAATGCAAACATTTGTTGTGTAAAGAGTTTTTATTGACTTATTTTGTGATGTGGATATGATGAGATGAGACCAAAGTTAAATTATTTTCATGTTTATTTTATTTTTTATACCTTTCACACCTTTAGGCTGAGTAATATTATAATTTAAATGTTATGTTTGTAATTCTAAAAAGGAGACATCAAAAAATAAAGAAATTGCGAAAATTGGGGATTCAATTGATTTGACATGTCTTTATCTATTGATTCTATAAAAACCTAGTAAATGAGGTTGTAATTTTATTTTATTATGGGAAAAGGAATAAAATAATACAATATACTTGAACTATACCCTACTCAAACATATTCAAAAATCCATCAAATTCATTATAATTGACATGTGGAACAATATTAAATTATCTTTATAGTACCGACACATTATATAGTAGTTAGGGTGTTCCAAATTTTTCGAATTGTGATTTTTTTTTTTTTTTTTATTTTGTAACATATACCCTCATATTATGTTTATTTCAGTAAAAAATTTCAGCTCATTTTATGACCGGGAACCTGTGCCGACTTGCATCTGAAACATGTTTATACAAGTTGCGCATAACTTAAGAACGACTCGTCAGATTTGGCAGATTTTTTTTGGTTGTGTTCGGAATAATCCAAAGTATAAGAATATAAAAGAAAATAATGGAAAAATCCACCAGAAAACTCGGAATTTTTGAATCGAATTTTGCTGTTTTTTTTTTTTTTTTTTTTTGTTTCTCCGGGGACCGACGGCACATGATAAAAGACAAAAGATTGCTAGTGTATTCAAAAACTGAACGAATTAGACAAATAATTATAATTTTTGTTTAAAAAAAACAAATTTCACTGAAACTTATTACAAAAATGAAATCCCTCGTGGTAGCATCTGACTTTATCAGCCAAGAAAATACAACAATTTATTCCAAAATTCTAAAATAAAAATAAAATATTTGATGTGAAAGGTATGTAATATATCGTTGGAACCGAAGTTAATACAATATATAAATATTTCTTTCTTTTAACATTTTTCTTTTAACATTTATTTTTTTTTTTTTTTTTTTTTGTTGCGTTTTGTTTTATAAATAAGTTAATAAATGTAAATCAGTCAAAAACTTGTGAAACCGGAAATCTAATAAATCAATAATGGCTGTCAATGGCTAACAGCATGTGTTGATTTCTCGTTTGTATGAGTAAAAGTTTGGTTACTAGTAGATATGTATTATATGTAGAAACCATGTTCTAAAACCTTAAATTTGATGATTGGAATTTTTAACATGTAAGAATTTGAATAATCGATCGATGAATACAAAAAACAAAAAAACAAAAACAATCAAAACAAATATTGTACGTGTATATGAGAAAACATTTAACTTTGTTTTTTAAGCAAAAATTTCAATGTTCCAATGTTTTGGTTACATTACATTTCCCGATTAGTAATGCACCTATTATTAATTAACCATAATCGATTGATCCAAATGATAGTTTCATGTTATGTTATTGTGATCAATAAATGTTGTATTTATTGTTTAATAATAATAATATTTTTTTTTTTTTTTTTTATTACAATGTTTACAATTTGTTTGTTTATTCAATTTTTTTTTTTTTTACAAAGGTGTCAATGTCTAAGATGTAGTGTGTTGGTGGAAATGTCTGGTGGTGGCAGCATGATGTCTTGCACCTCAATGTGATGCTCCAGCAGCGACAACATAAACACAAAAGGACAAACGATTACTACACAATTATTTCGTCACACTTTAAGTATCACAAAAATACAAAAACATCTCTCTCGTCATCCAGATCCAATTCCAAATATGGCAGACTTCTTTTCTTGAATTCTGTTATTAATTCCTTACATTTTATTCTGTTAATTTCTCCAAAAAATTTTATTTTTCTTAATTCTTTTTTTTTACATTCTTCCTTTCTTATCGATTATCAGGACACTAGGACTACTTGCATTCATTAAAATGATGCCAAGGTGTCCGGAAAATAATCGATAATTATCGATTTCGTAACAATTTTTACAATCAGTGAGAACACAACTTAACCATAAGTAAATGGGATCAAATAGTAAAATATATGAACATCACAGTGAATGGTGGCGGATTACATATCCTTCAGAAAATCTGAAATGGAGATCCCGGGGGTGAGTCCTCTTGAGTCGCCAGTTGTTGTTAAAAGTGGCAACATCATTAGGATGTGCTTCAAGACGAGCTTCATATTTTCTGGTGAATCTGACAATTTCATCTTTAATCCATGGAACATGAAAATCTCTGTGTATGGTTGTATTTCTGAAATACATAGAGTGTGAAATAGAGCCCCACTGCTGTATTCCATATGTCCATATGGGTTTCCGAACTGTCTTGTATAGAAGGAGTTTATTGCGCAGAAACAGTTTTGAATTGAAAGAAGCGAGAACGGTTTTTTTTTTTTTTAATTTCAAAAGTCAATTGTCGGCGCTTACGTTTGATGTGAGACTTCCAGTTTAACCGTCTATCTAGGGTAAGCTCCAGGTTTTTGGCAATGCATAAAATTTTTAAATGAAAAATTTTAATAGAGAATTTAAACTAAAGCAGAGTTTCTTAAACCTTTTTGATCATGGACAATTTTACTTCTACTTTTATATATTTCTTATATTTTCATGAAAAACTGAGAATGAGCATTAAGTTTAATAAACTTTGATGCAGGGTTAAAGACTCATAGTTGATTGACACCATTTCATTTTCTTTCTTAAAATGTTAGTTTCAAATAAGAAAACAAATCTCTTATAAATTATTTTGAAATATGCTATAGCTGATCATCTCTAAAAAAAAAAGGCACGAAAAAAACTTTTGATTAATTATTAAAATATATAGAGTCTTCACTCAAACGAGTAAAGATAAGTAACGTGTATTTCATACGCAATTGCATTAATGGCCTAATTTGTTTTTTCATTGTGTGAATTGTCTATTCTGTGTGAATCAGCTGTTTTCATATTCACAAACAATTTAAAATTATATATGATTGAGCAGACTTGCCAATTTATAATAAATTCACAAAGTTGGCAGGCCTCAGTATTAGCCTAATCCTTACTATAAGCGGTTTAACCTAGTCATTTGTTGATTATATTGAAGCAATCGCTTAAACTTGTTTTGTATGGAGTTAGTTTATATACTCGTTTGAGTGAGGACCCTAATACTTATAATTAAAAAGCTTGTGTTAAAAATTGAGTCTGATCGTTTTGAAAATAAAAGCGTTTAAAGTTGAGCCTATAAATGAGTAATTGGCCCAACTTCGAAAATATTCGGCGGAATGATAAGAAATTTTCTGTGTATACTCGTATAAATAAATTCAAATTCCTAGAGGCAAATTTACCAAACTATCCAAATCTTTGAAGAAAGTCTTCTGGGTCAATCTTTTAAGAAGAGCAGGAAAGCATCATATCTATCTGATTTATTTTATTATTATCTCCACAACTACGATAGAAATCTCAATGGAGAACATGCACAGTGTGCCTTTCAGGCTCCTGTCATCAATCGAAATTCAAATTCTTGTTAAAGTGTAGGAGCTCGGGAATTTCCATTTTGGTTGGTAGCATAGACCATAATGTTCGCATTGTCTCACACATTTGGTTTTTTGCTTTAAAATTAAAGTTTGTATAGTTTTACTACAATCTAATAAAGAAGAATATTCAATTTTCAATTTAAAGTTTATGCTATAGAAACACCTTTGATAGAATTACTTATACTCGTATGACTTGAATAAACAAAAAGATGTTAGGACAGTGGACATTTTTAACTTTTTATCGTCGAACAAAAGGAAAATGTGGACAAACATAATCAGATAATTTTCATTCCCCATGGATACTAGAGCGGCCTGCATTCATTGAAAAACTTGAAGCATTCACAAAAAAGATCAGAAGTTTACCACGATCCAAATCATTTTTATATACTAATGGTTCAAAAATTTCAAAAGCAATCTCTTTTACTGTTGTGGAAGAATCAAATATAACAATGTCGTCTGGATTAATTTTAAATAACTGCTACATCTTTACTGTGAGAAACCTGCGCGGTTGTTCGGACTCGATTTTGGGCTAACTTTCTTAACTCGCTCCAGCTTAAACCCAGGGATTGCATTTCAGCTTCTGTGGATCTTCTCCAGGTGGTACGAGGTCTTCCCACTTTGCGTCCTGCTTAATGAAAATGATTACAGCGCATTGCTTGCTTGGCTATGTTGCTGTCGTTTTCCGGTCGCAATAACAATTTGCCTAGTTCTGGCAAGCAGATCCTCATTAGAAATGATGTACGGCCAAAAAAATGCATAAAATGCGCCTTAGGCAGCGGTTAACAAAGGTTGGCAATCGCTTAGTGAGTGCAACCGTTACTTTCAAAACATTCAGTTGAAAGATCGGATTTCTTGGTATAATGCAAGCCATCACTACAAGCATATTAAACCAGATGCCATTTCCCCAATGCTATCGTAATGCAATTGAATTAAAATTATATGTTCGCCTCCGACTCGGTCACACTGCACTTACTCATCAACACCTACTTCGTAGCCTCAACAACGATGCATGCTGCCCTCTCTGCAGCAATGGTACAACTGCTCTCAGGGAGCATTTTATTGCAACGACTTCGAGACCAAGACAAAATCAATCTGGTAGAGCTCTTGAACAATCCAAATCTTAGAAATATAAATTTGATTTTTTTAAATCCACAAAAATAGAAAATCTTATTTAAATAGCATTAAAGCATTTCACACTTCAAAATTTTAATTAATTTACTTACTTATTAAACTAAGATCTGAAAGCCATGGCAGCTAGTGCTCTTTTATTTTTTTTTTTTTTAATTTAAGAATTTATTTATTTATTTATTTATTTAATATACTGTAGACTTATAGTCTTAATTAGTGTCTTAATTATTTTATATTTTGTTAAACTACTTCTTTAATAATAATAAAAATAATAATAATTTTCCTTAGTAATTTATTTCAGCACATATTATTATGATTATATTATTTATGATAATTGAAAGGATTCTTTTCAACTAATTTAATTCTTGACATAATGATCAAGATAATTCATACCAATGTATTTTATATATAATAAGTATGTGAGTACTTACTGATATTTTATAGGTGATCTTCTGATATCTGACTTAATGCGTCATTAAATTTTATGACAAACAATGATAAGGTATACAAATATTTATATGGTATCATGGTTCAAAGACTACTTCAGATATATTGGTTTAAAGGTGAGACCAATTTACTGACGACTTTTTGGCTACGCAGACATGAACCATATACCAAAATAACTGTATGTCGTCTGACTAAAATGGTTTTTTTTTTTTTTTTATTAATTGTTATTAAGGAATTTTACTCATAAGAAATCAATCATCATTAATTACTTACTTTTCATGAAAGAATCGGTTATGATTAAATTAGTTTAGTTTAGTTTAGTTTAATTTGATTCATAAACATAAACATGAAACATAAAATTTAAGAAAATCGATTATTGGAAAGTAGTATTACTAAGGTTATTTAGTTATTAATCTATTTAATATGAGACATGCATTTATGGCATGAAATATGTTTTGTGTTCAGGGATTTCAAAAGATTTACCTTAACCCAAAAAAAAAAAACAAAAAAAAAAATGCAAGAAATTGTATGCAATAAACAATGATTTCAGTAATTTATTTAAACTTTTTTTTTTCTTTTTTTTTTGTGTTTGTCACTCATTTATTTGTTAATTTTTATTTGTTTTTTTTTTTCTTGTTTTGTTGTTTTGCTTGGAATACATTGCGTGTAAGTAACAAAATAAATACAATTGAGAATTAGCAACTCAACTCAATGAATGAACGAAACGAAACGAAACAAAACGAACGAAGATCACTGATATATGGCACAATATAAACAACAAAAGCATCAACAATCATCATCTTAATCATCAGTCGTTGTCTGTCTCAACGTAAATATTGTAAAAAATAAGAAAGAAAAAAAAATTTTTTTTTTTTTTTTTAAACTATTGAATTTTATTTGAAAAATCGTATATATGATTTATAAGACTCTAAATCATATTACACAAACAAGTCAAAAATCAAGTTGCTTAGATAAACCTGACTACTAAATACTCTTCTGTACCCACGCATCAATTTCTTTGTTAACATCATTTCAAGAAAATAAAATAATAAATAAAAAAAAAAAATAAATAATAAATATAAATAATACTAGAGAATAAAAATTATAAATAAAAAAACCATTAAAATTTACATAGTACAATATTTTATTATTTTTCTCTTTTTATGGGATGATTAAAAGTTATACTTAGGAAGACGAATGGAGATTGAACAAAAACTTTCTTCTATATTCTAGCATTGTTCCTGTCATAATTGTTTTGTATTGACAATTTGGTCATGTGGTTAGTATTTGGTCATATGGTTAACACAGTTTAGAAATGTGTGGAAACAATGGAACACACTAAACACTCTCCAAACTATGCTAGAGTTTTGCTGAAAATTTCATCATAATCGGTCCAGCGGTTTTAGAGTTCATACATAACAAACACACAGACATAGATCCATTTTTATGTTTATATTATAGATTAAGCTGATAAGCAAAAATAGATAATTAAAACAAATCAGTTCAATGTGATAGATTGATAGACTGATTTTACAAATCAAGGTTTCAGTAATTTTATTATTATTATTATTTGACAGAAACTTTTTTGTTTCAGTGTTTGTACTTTGGTTTCTTCTTTAGTCTTCAAAGAAGTTTGTATGGTTCTTGGACTTGTCATAATACACATTGATCTAATCGAACTGATATTTTATACAATGCAATTCACATGAAGTGTAAGAATATTAAAAAATTGGATTAATCGACATCATATTTCATATGCCAGTATTGGGTTTTGATAGTAACTCATTAGCCGGTTTTCGTATTACTAGTGGCTAGTGAATTCTGTAATCGTACGTAATGCAGGTGGCAATAATTGGTGAAACGACTGGTAAACGGTAATGCAAGTGGTGGCAAATAACCTCTTTCAATCATATCGCCATGTAAATTCATCAGTAAAAAAAGGGTATAGAATTGGCACTAGTACTAATTCCAAAGGGTCTAGCCACGAACCAGTTTTGGATCAGTGAAACTTCACAAATCTACTATTTAAAGGTAACATACATATATACAAATCTTGTTCAAGAACATTTGAAAGTTCATAAATATATGCCAATATCGGGGTGTGAAAGATTCATGTCAACTTTGCTTAACCGAAACTTATATTCTATCTTGATTTCATAAGTAATGCACTTTGCAACATAGAATAGAGATAATCTAAGCTATTTTCTTATCTCTGACTGCCTGTCTGCTCTTATATAAATAGTATAGTACTAGAAAACAATTTGAGTTCTTCAATTACTGGAAGAAGGTAAAGTTTAAAATCGTCTTGTTAAATTTTTATACTCTTCACATTAGTGAATAGTATTATGAATTCTCATGAAGTTTGTAACACACAGAAGGAGACATCGTAGACCACATAAAGTATACATATTTGTAATCAGCTCGATGAGGACGAGTTGATTTAGCCATGTCCGTCTGTCCGTCGGTCCGTATGTCCGTCTGTTCGCACTCCTAGTCCTTCAGTTTTTAAGCTAGAGAGCTAAAATTTTGTACATTGGTTTCTTTTTACCAAACACCGGTCAAGTTCATGAATCAGCCGAATCAGACAACTAGGACTAGGACCTCCCATACAAACCCCCTTTAAAATTAATGTTCTTATTAGAAAAACTTTTTTGTTTTTTGACGTATCGAATTGAAATTTGAACACTGTAAGTTTCTAGTCCATATCCACAAACCATATAAACTGCCTGATCATAGGGTTACCAAGAGAGGTACCCCCCATACAAACCCCCTTTTAAATTAAAGTTCTTATTAGAAAAACTTTTTTGTTTCTTGTCTTATTGAACTGAAATTTGAACACTTTAAGTCTCCATATCCACAACCCATGAAAATTTCAAGACCCTCGGTCTACTAGGAGGGGTACCCCCCATATAAACCGGGATCCAAATGAAAGTTTTTATTAGACATTTTTTTTTTTTTTTTTTGCTTATTTAGATACTATAAGTGTCTAACCCATAGCCACCAACCTTATAAATTTCAAGACCCTCGGACCACTCGCTTGGGCTTAAAAAGTATTACAACTTCGGCATAGCCAAAGTTAGTCTTTTTTTATATTTATTATCTAAATTGGTGTTTTATAAGAGTAAAGAGTATTTAGTGTTTAATGAAACCGAAATATAATTTTAGCCTTTGCTTTGCACTAATTTTTTTGAAACTTAAAAACATAGAAGATATGTAAATATTGTATATATGTAAATTTAGGTACCGAAAGTAACTTAACAGCTTTAAGATTGATTTTGGAATAGCCTACGCTATAACAAAGCAATAAAAATGTTATACTAAATGAAAATACAAAAAGAAAGACAACACAATTAAATATATACGAGTAAATATGTTTTAAGAAGGAAAGAAGCTATGAATCTTGGTATTAACTAAAATTTTAAGATATTTCACATAAAATTTGCTATCATGACCATTTGACAATTGAATTTCGGATATAAAGTTTGGTTTGGGAATGTTGGTAATACAATACAATAAATATTTTCCAACACATTCTTAATTCAAACAAAAAAAAACATTTCATTTTCCATTCTTTATAAATCAATAGAGAAACAATGAAAGAACACCTCTTTATACGCTGATCCTCTTCTTTTCTCTGATATACATAATTAGTTTATAAAGCTTACAGTTTTATTGTTTCAAAAAAGTTGACTCTATGTACAATTCAGTTCAGTCAGCTTCGCTTTAACTTTCGACACTAAAGCCCAGCTAAGCATGGCTAAATCGAAGCTTCTGGTTTGAATAGAATTAATAAACATTTTACTTTCTTGAAATATTCAAAAGAAGAAAACAAACAACAAAATAATAATAGTTTTGAGATTAAGTCTTGTCAAAGATGAAATACACTTCTTGTAAGTAAAAACCATAAGAGATGACACTGTAAAAAGTCTGTCAGGTTCTCTATCTGAAGAACTATAAACTACAAATGTCTCATAAGAGGTGATGAGGAAGCAGAGATTTGCATCGAGTGCTTCGTTTGAGCTTCATGAAGAGCTCACAAAACGAAGACAGCTCTCACTCACAAAAAAAATGGATAGTCAACATGAAGAAAGTTACAGTTTCATTTTCTGCATTCTTCACTCCGGATATCTTCGTTTTCTCTAACTGCTCATTTGTGCACAATGACATAAGGAATCGACTCTCCGAGGAAACATCGAAAAAAACTCGTAGATATTTATGATATTTACTAAATGAGTTTTCCTTGTAATTTACTATTTGTAAGATGCACGACCGAGTTTCTTACAATAACAACCCAGATTATGATACATTGATCAATTGGTAAATATCAAACTAAAGAATATTCACGGGGTGAGATGAAATAATCTCCAAAAACAAAATATATGACCGAATTTTCATCAACTTTTATCATCCCAGACCCTTGATAAAAGATGAACTGATGAAAAGAAGAAAAGCGTTACCAACTTTAACCTCAAAAAATGATATTGTTTTTAGATCTTTATTTTTAAAATGTGTATGTTTCCCTCTAGCGCCCGTAATTTTCAACCAATTTAGTTAGTTTTTTTTTTGTATTGTAGATAATTACGATAAATACCGAATAGGCTTTAGAAAATCCATCTGTATGTCCGTCCGTCCGTCTGTCTGTCTGTCTGTCTGTCTTTCAGTCTGTCTGTCTGTATGCAAACTAATCCCTCAGTTTTTGAGCTAGAGTGCTGAAATTTTGCACGGAACTTTTCTTCTTTTATCCATACGCAGTACATATGTCGGAATCAGCCGAATCGCACTACTAGGGGGGATACCCCCCATACAAATCGGGATCCAAATAAAAGTTCTTATTAGAAAAACTTGTTTGTTTTTTTGTACTATGGAACTGAAATTTGGACAGAATAATTGCCTGAACTATATCCACCAACCGTATAAATTTTAAGACCCTCGGACCACTAGGGTGGTACGTCTCATACAAATCGGGATCCAAATAAAAGTTCTTATTAGAAAAACTTTTTTGTTTTTTGTTCTGTGGAACTTAAATTTGGGAAATATAAATTTCTGACCCATATCCACAAACTTACAAATTTCAAGACCCTCGGACTACTAGCAGGGGCGTGAAGAGTATTACAACTTTGGCAAAATTAGTTTTTTTTATATATTTTTTTTCTATATGATTGTTCACTGATAGCGATTTTTAGAGAAGGTAAACAGGGGGAAGCGGGGGTTGTGGGATAGAGAGTGTAATTGTACTTCGTTGTTTATGTTTTTTCTATGAATAACTGTAATAAAGAGAATATAGTGAGTGCTGCTAAGAAAGGAAACAACCCCTGGTGAAGCAGGGTCGGGTACGCCAATTGTGTATAAAACGTTCACTCTTTTGTGCGCCAACTGTTAAATTGTTAAATTCTCCCTATATTGCACTATGATCGGATATGGCGTTTATTTTTTTGTGGATTTTTTCCGATTGTATTAATTTATATATGTTTATGTATAAGAAGAAGATAAATTATCAAAAAATATAATCAACAATAATAAGCAGTTAGGAGATGAAATTTCATTAAATCACCTTTTACAAGTTTTCATCTTATGCCGTAAATACCCTTCTAACTGAAAAGAAGTGTTAAATGTACAAGAAAACGACGGAATAAAAATCTAAAGAGAGATAAGTAATAAACCACAGAACAAAGGTAAAAATTAATGAATTTATTTTATTATTATTTTTTGTTGTTGTTTTTGTCTACGTTCATTCGTGTTAAATAAAAGCGAAAAATAGGAAAACAAAAACAATATGAAAATAAAAAATTTGTATTTTCTTGTTGCTTTCTCTCTCTCTCTCTCTCTCTCACAAATACCCGTTTCCTTCTTCTCTCCCTCGCTCTCTCTCTCTATCACTATCTCTCCCTTTCCCCATTTCTATCTTTCTTTCTTCCTTTTATTTTTTTTTTTTTTTTTTTTTTTTGCAAAGATCACAGAAGAACGCAATGGCGCACAGTTTCAATGAGGCATTTTGCCAAAATCACAACTCATCAAAAGACATCTCCAACAATCAACTGAATACCCGCAATAAAATTCAAAATGTTTCACATTCACAAACCAAAAGATACAATACGATTTCCCTGGTTCAATACTTACTGATGATTGTACTATATTAAATATACAGAACCAAAGGCAAGATTTTTAATAGAGGCAACTTGGGCCCACGAACACCAAATTCGTTTTCCTATAAAGCAAAATTACAAATCTAACAAAATGTGGTAAATATTGAATCAGAATCAATACAATTTAAGTAACATATAAGTATATAAGGATAATGGATCACTAGATCAACGGATCAACGGATCACCATCAGATATACTAATTCTATGTACATATTTACTTTAAGTTACTGGACCCAAAAATTCAATTTGACCATGGCCTCCACTTGTCAAAACCCATCATACAACGTATGTACTCTTCAGTATGGTGTGTAGGGTATATAAAGCAATAGAAACGAATAGCAACAAAAAACAAGAGAAGAATAAAAAGCAGCATTAGATTTTTAAATTTCGCAGCAAGCAATAATCATATCCATACTACTTACAAACAAACAAACATGCACTCATACAAACATAGATACATACATACATAGATAGATAGATAGATACAAATATTATACACACACACATGTATATACACACAAATATATGCACGTACATAGATATAAACATCTACATAAAACGTAAACAAGCTTTTTTTATTGTTGCTTTCGAAAATTTTTGCTATTCTCATACCCTACATTCATATCATTCATATCATTTGATTGAAAAGGGTTTATAGCACTTCTACAATTGTATGTAACATTTGAAAATTTGAATCAATAAGACCAATTAATCATTTATATTAATAACTAGCAACCGGCATTTATTGAATCATCAAAGAAAACTTTCAATCTACTTATTACTTATACATGTATTTGAAGATATGAAATTGAAATGTTTTGTGTCTTATTAAATTGATAGATAGATAGATAGATGGATAGATATTTTAGAAAGCTAGATTAAATTTTTCTTTAAGTTTGAGCTAAAGTTGAAAATTTCTTTTGCAACATTTCAACAAAAGATTTCTAAACCATTTCAATATTAGAACTGCTTCGCCATATCACTCTGCTTTATCAGCCACACTGCTTTCTGTTGTTGTCTACAACGTTATAGACACTTTAGTTATGTGGTTAGCACAGTTCACTGTTTCGATTTTGGAAAGTGCCAATATCTGCCAAACAACATTAATAAATTACACACCTATAACCTTCCCCTTGAATTACTCTGTCCATTGGTGAAAACCGTATGAAAATCAGATCGCTAGTTTTTGAGTTTATCGCTTTCAGACAGACAGACACGAGAAAGGAACTTTGTTTTGATAAAATATTTTATAGATAACAACAATGATAAAGAGAAATTTAAAAAAATAAGCGTTATCATCTAAAAGAAAATTTGCAAATTTCTTTTATGATATTATGGACTCGTGCCTCAAGTTATGTCGGCTTCAAATTCCTTTGTACAAGCCCCACGAATGATATTACCAATTTCGGCAAAGAAGAATGACCAGTCCTTAATCACTTTTCAATCACCAGTGAAGTGTAAGGTGATACAAAACGCGCATACATTCTACTTCGCTTTGCTTCGAATCGAATCAATGGCACTCAAAAATAAGGTGTTTCGTTCCTTCCACGAAGATCACAATATGGATCCACAACGTGAACAAATCTGTGCAAATACATAATACCTGAAGCAACCAATTGCGAATTGGGTAAATTCGAATACTATGCCAACGAAGCAACGCTTAAGCTGATCTGCAATACTTCGGATAAGATTGTTGATCCTTCGTATACTTGGCTCAAATCTCAATAATACTTGTCCTTTAGAAAGTTACTCTGGCGAAGAATGTAAGATTGGCATTTGAAATTGTCTTGAGTTGAGTTATAGTTTGTTGGAATGAAGGCACAATTTTGATCTACCATAGTCTAATCACTGATACTGTGATTATAGTAGAGTCTTCATTTCACAGGGAAAACTATTTAATCATTGTAAAGCTCATGAATCGTATACTATGTAGATATGTATATATTACACGTATTTTGAATACCTTGAGGACTTAGAGATTCACGGGATAAAGTGGTCTCTCTAACCACCCTATTAGAGATTTACTAGACTTCGCCACAATTTTCAATATAATCCAAGAGCAATAAATCTCAACCCATGCCTGCTCTGATATGATGATACCGTGATTAAAAGAGAATGAGATGCATTAATTCATCATGTGTCATTCTTTTGATCACTAGGGATGTAGTATGGCTTAAAATAATGATCGAGCTAAAACAACTCATGGCTAACGGCGACTATGCATTCTGGAGATAATGTGCCCTAGAATGGAATTTATACCAATATGAATGTATTTGTATGCTATACGAACAAATCAGGAGAAGTATATGAATTCCCAGTGTGTTTGACTCGAGAATTTGCTTTTCTAAGAACTAGAGTAAGACCTCCAGAACCACATTTCCCTTGATTCCCTATTATTGTATGTACATACTCGTACATTTCTTTGCAGTATAAAATAATATGTATATATGTACATATGTAGTTATCTTCTCCATCTACATAGATTAGTAGTGACTATTGTAGAGTATCTCACATTCGGCGATCAATTGATCGATTGTAAAACATTCATTCTTTATTTTCTTGTTTCAAATGTAGTTTGTTGATGATTTGATTGTTGTTGTCGTTGTTGTTTGTTGCTGTTTCTGTGTTTCTTTCAAATACACACACACACACACACACAACAAATCGAAACACAAATGCACACACATGCACACTCACACATAGATATCGAAATAAATTAATAAACCAATCAGGGCAATGATGTCGTGATCACTAGCAAATCGCTGCAAAACGATGATGAGAACATTGTGCTAAAAATAGACTCTTTTTACATTTACTAACAAACAACACGAAAGCCAGCCAAAGCTAAGCAAAGCAAAGCAAAGCACAGCAAAGTGAAGCAAGTGAGAGAAGAGAACTACGACACTACAATACGATTAACGACGACACGACGACAGTTATGGGGTAAGTGAGCCGAAGCTAAAGCCGAAGCCGAATGAAACAAAATGAAACGAAATAACAACATATCACGACCTCCCCGTACGTCGACAACTTTTGTCGATTCGATTGTCGTTGCGCGCTGCGTTGTTGTTCGCTCGCTACCATTTAAAAACGCACACACACACATACACACACACACACATACACTCACATATATTGTACACACATATATCGCATATTCATTTTCGTATTCGCATTCGCGTTCGCGTTCGTTTTTTCGGTTCTTTAATTTTATGTGATGCGACGCACAGTCAGCACAGTCAGACAGTCAGTCAGTCAGTCAGTCATTCACTCTGTCAGTTAGTTAGTTAGTCGGCTCTCGGACCCACCCATACCATAAATATCTGGCTAGATGACTAACCGACTCTCTGCCTGACTAGCTGACTAGCTGTCTAACAGACTGTCAGTGAATCTATCTAATACAGAGCTTCTTAAACACCACAGGGGTTCGAGATGTCATATGGCATCACCGGGGAATCGCGACACTATTGTGACATTTACTTTATAAGTGCGCCATAGAATGCTAAGAGTTGGGATGGGGTTTGCGTTGAAATGAAATGGTGCTTAAGTTTAAGAACAGCTGATCTAAAGAGTATCTTCGTCCACCCACTTTCCAACACCCACTTGTTTCTCTAGTGTAAAACTTATTTAATGCATGTGTGCCCAGTACCACGCGGTTTATAGCATGTGTTTTCAGTTGCATGTGTTTTCAAAACAAGCAAGTGCTGTTCTTGATATTGTAGTTGTTGTTTGCGTGCTACATACATACATTATATACATATGTATGTATTTACATACATATATGCGTTTTTCCCGTTAAAAGATACTTCTGTTCCTAGAAGTAGTTAAATGTATGAAAGTAACTTACATGTGCATATATCACAAACGTACCTTAAAAGGTTTATAAATATGTATATAAATCAAAGTCCACAAATTCAATGCGCTAATCGAGAAAAGAAGTTTTAAATTCAAAATAAAAATAGATTTTCTACATGCAATAACACAATACACATCACCCACCACCACCACTTATCTATCTATCTATCTATCTATCTATTATACAAATATATTATCAATTCTAATTCATTTTAAATGTCAAGAAGAAAAACATGTAAATTTAGTTCTATGGTGATGCCCCTCGTATTTCTTAAGTTGAAGAAAGAAAATATAAGGAAAAATCCATTTGAAAGTATGAAAATTTGAGTGTAATATTTATGTATTTGAGATATACAGCTGCAATTCTCCAAAATGTCTTAACATACTCGTATATAAGTTAAATTTACTGAATCACACAACATACTTATATAGTATGAAGAAGAAGTCAATATCTGAAAAATATTCTTAACAAATTTACAATTTTTAAGATAGAATGCTGAAATTTTGACCACAACACAATTTCATTATCATAATAAAAATCAGAATTGCATTGAAATAAATAAATTAGAAGACACAATTCTACTTTGAGTCTATCACAATTGTAAGAAGAATATCATGAATTTGATGTAAATAGATTTTAATTGTTTTTAAAAGACTTCAAAAAAATTAAGGTTATCTATTTGATCCATATATGTACTATATATATGTTGGCAATTTTCTGAAAAACTACTGATTCAATTTGGAAGGGGTTTTCGCTATTCCACTACATATTTTTCAAGAAAAATTATAGTGTATAACGCATTGTCCTAGACTACAAGAAACCAGAGCTATAGACTAAAACATAGGAATATGTCAGTGAAAATTTGAATCGCTTAGATGTTGAGAAAATTCTATTTTAATTTTTGAATACTTAATTTTATATTGCTATTCGTACTTCATCAATAGGTTTGGTTAGGATTGTGAATATGAAGAGTAGCTATAGAAAAAGTTGTTATTGTACGTGTATTTTTGTAAGTCTTCTGTCCTTTTTTTTTTATATCGATGCACATCTATAAAATACTCGAGCTGGAAGCTCTCTGCTAATAAACATGACATGGGGCTATTCCAGGATAAGGTGAAGGTTTTTTGTTATCGACCATTTTTTGGAAATTCAACAATATTACAATATCATTTGCAAAATCAGAAAGATTAGATTAAGAGTTTTTTTTTTTTTTTTTTCTTTTTTTACCATAAGTCCGGATCTTATCTAAAATTGTCACCTTCTTGGTAATATTTTGAATTTTATACAAGCTCTTTGTACTTAAAACTCTTATCAAAAATGATAGATTTTATATTTCACTTATCATTAGTGATCCTAAATGTTCTCTATAAATTGGATTTCCAGTCGGCGAAGTATATATGAGAAAATATTCTGCGTCAACAATCCAGGCAGGTTAGTAATACCTTCGAATACAAAGTCTGGCCATATGCTTTATTTGGTACCAAGTGAGGTAGAAACGGAGTCATTAACCCAGGATCTGTTTGGTAGTACTTTTGGGTATGAAGTTTGACCAGAGACTGTGTTCCTGTAGCACGGGTGGTCAGGAGCCCACGGAACTTGTTCCATCTTGGCCGGGTGATGTGACCCATTGACTCATCTAAAATTGTAGTGTATTTCATAGTCTTTAACAGCGAATGTATCTAATATAAAGGCTTTCTTATTTAATGTATTTCATTTTCTTTTACTGTTTAATGTTTTCAAAATATTGTTTAGAAGAGACGATCGACAGAGTGGCGATTTAAGCAACTTAAGCAGCTCAAAGCAATACATATATACGAGTATGTATACATAAGCTAAGTATACCATATACATATGTACAAAATGCACATGTATTTAGATATCTACGAGTATATAGAATATATGTATGTTTGTTTGATTTTGTGCTAATGAATTTTGAATTTTGAATTTTAGAAAAGGGGAACTAAAGTGTGTTGTGGCATGCAGCACTTTATATGTATCGTGTTTTCTATTCATATTTTGAATGTTTAACTGCTATCGTTTTATTTTTATAATACTTTTAAAATTTATTTTATATTTTTCAAAATTCTCTTTTAAAATTACAACACAAAACTTTTTATAAACAAGTTATAGGAGACTTTGAAAATTCTATAGAGTATTATGATTCATAGACACAACAATGGTTCGTCCGTTTTTCCTCTTGCAAGATATTATATAAATGTATTTACTAACTTAAATAAAGTACGCATAGTTTTATTATAAGGGTTCCACAGCATAGTTAGATTTGGTCAAAAAACAATCTTACAAAAAAAAAAAAAAAAAACAATTAATCAAATTTGTATTTGATGTATAGTATTGAAATATTTGAACATTTCTTGAACTCAATAAACTCAATTAGAATTTATTTATTTATTGTGACAAATCATATGGTAAAAATTCAATTCAATTTCAGACCAAATCCAGACGAGCTTAAATCTTGTTGAATTCAATTTATGTAGTATGTGTACCTACTTATAGTATATTGAAGGTTAAATCAAATGATAACAGAATACTTTGTGTTATTTTTAATAGATTTCATGAATTGAATAATATTTTATGACGGATTGAAACGGATTTAAACATGTCCGACTGTTGTCTGTGTATACCAATCAATTATAGTAATCTATCTCCCTCACTTTTAGATATACACAAATATAGAGTAGAAATTCTTATATTATCATTAATTTGAATACACATTAATTGGATTAATACCATATGATATTAGACTATCCAAAAGTTTCTTTCATACGGAGAATTTTTTCCAATTATAATACTTAAATAGAAGCTGAATTAATTAGAATATTTTCGCCATTTATTTTTGTATAGATAATTAAAATTTCTAAATATAATTTTATAAACATTTATCATAATACTACGTTACGTTAGGTTAGGTTAGGTTATGTAATACTGCTTGGCCAAGACCAATCATAATATGTACTAAAAAATTCCAAATTGTTAAGAAAGTAGGCATAGAATTAATTATTGCATATTGAATATCGACGATATAAATACAAGTGCGGTTACATAAGACAGTGACTTTTCGATTTTCTCCCACAGAAATTTTAAATGCAACACTGCTTCTGTCAACTATCATCTATCAATAGATTACTGTCAAATGTTTTGAAAAAGCTGCCTCATTTTCTTTGTTTTTAACAGCCTTTGAAAGCATACAACCATGTAATTTTTCCCGAATATGGAGAAAAGCACCATTCATTTCAAGAAGTAGTGACATAAGTGACGCCGATCGTTATAGATAGAAATGTCGTCACGCCAGAAATCGTCAATTAAACCCCTTGAATGATATTGGATGAACGAAGAATGAAAATGCATGAGTTGGCTGAGGTTGTAGGGATCTCAACTGAGCGGGTACATCACATTTTACATGGACATGAAAAAGCTATCCGCATGATGGGTGCCGTTTTTGTTCACAATCGTTCTTAAAAGCAACCTCGTAGTCACCTCAAAGGATTGTTTGAAGATGTAACCATGGATCACTCACAATACACCAGACATCAAGGAACAGTAAAATCATTGGACTTCTCCTGGTGAACGTGCACCATAGAAGGCCAAGGTTGGTATGTCGGCCAACAAGGTCATGATGACAATTTTTTGGGATCCATAAGACTTAAAGCAAAAACAACTTAATTTGGCATTAAAAAAAATACACGTGTTTCATTGCCAAGGCAAAAATCCATAAATTGGTCTACGAACTGCTACCTCATCTAGCATATTCTTCAAATTCTTCCCTGAGACTATTTCCCATTTCAAAACCTGCAGAAATTCTCAGCGGTTCGAATTTTGTGGTCATCATTAAAACAAACACCTATTTTAAAGACCTTGAGAAAATCTATTATTTGGAAGGGATACATAATTCCGAAAAACTCTAGAAATAATATATTTTATTCAAAAAATCACTGACTTACGTATCTAAATGCCCTCGTATTAGAATATGCTGTTCATTCCCTTACAGCATTTCAAACAATTTGTTAAATTAAAAAGTACAAAATATTTTGATAAAACAAATTTTTACCATTCATTATTATTAGCAAAATACAACATACCTGCATGATTGATTGATTATACTCTATACTCGCTTCCTATTGCTTTTGTCTCAAAGAATTATCATTTACTCTGGATTAGAGTAGTACTATTTCATTACCCAAACTCATTGAGTCCACAAAACCATAAGGTAAGGTAAGGTAAGGTAAGTTATAGAAGCAAAATATAATTATTATTATTTAACAATTTCAATACTCGTACTATGAATCGGTATTATCACTTTCCCATGTAGTTTGTAACACACAAAGTTCATGTATCGGATATCTTCTAAAATATATAGTAGGTAAATACATTGTACATACTTGATCGATTAGAATAGTTCGTGCGTTCATCTGTTCATGTTTTCTCGATGTACTTTATTTTTTCTATAGCTTTACAAACTTCCAAAAAAAACAATTTAAAATAATAAATAATTTAACATATAAATGTGTATGTATCTAACGAATAGATCAGATCAATATGTCATGAAGCCCCTTTATAAACATATGATGCCAGGAGCTATAGACCAATCGAATATATTGTAGTACATAACAGTTTCAGTATACTTTGTAGATATAAACTGCATGTTAAAATCCCCAATTAAATTGTAGAAGGTATTTGTGCTTCGTTGAAACCAAATTTAATAAAACTTATTGTGTATTGTATTTTATTTTGTTTTGTTTATTTTTGATTTTCTTATTTGCAAAGTAAAACAGAAGGTAATAACAGAATTTTTTTTATTTAAGTAAAGCAATTTGTCATCCAATATTTTTGATTGAGTAATTTTTAAATAAACAAAACTTCATCATCAATGATACGAGTATGTTAAAATGTTGTTTATTATTAAGAGATTTATTTACAAGAATATACATACATACATACAAGCAGATGTAAGTAAGTATGTCTTATGTGGTTATGTAAATATTATGTATTGTATTATATAATAAATAATAAAAATAATAAACTAAAGAATTGATTAGTTTTAAGTACTTTCCGCTTATGTTGCCAGCGCCTTTTATTTTACTTTTCAATTTAACTTAAAGTTCACACTTATCATTTCTCAATTAAGTAGGTTTTTAGCAAATAAGTATACAAATATATTACTAATTATCACAACAAAATGTCAAAATTCATTACCACCAAATACATACTTAAAGCTTCATACACAAATCATATACATATGTAGTATGATATATATATACCATATATATGAGCTGTAAGTGTAGTCATCGAAATATTTCCATATGAATAAGTTGCCATCAACTGATGAAGAACTACATAGACACCTCACTAAGATAATAGCTCAAAAGCATATCAAGTACTGAACAAACTTTCATTATAGATACAAAAATTGTATCCAGCATATTTCCAAAAGTCATTATGGTCTATGTTCATTCGCATCCGAATAGGACACACTCAACACATGGCGATATAGATTTCTACTTAACGCAAGTGTTAAGTGGCCACGGAGGTTTCCTTGCATACCTTCACCGTTTTAAACTGGCAGAAAAGCCTACATGCCCGGGGTGCCGCAATGAGGATGAGAGTGCAGAAATATTACATGATTCCCAAATTAAATTGCTGCAGTAGATTCCATGTGGAACGCGTCGAGCTGACGTTCGGAGTTTTTCTCACATGAAATGATTGCCTCAGAAGAAGCAAAACTGGAAAGCAGTACAGCAGTTCTCCGCCAAAATCCTACTCAAGCTTCGAATTGCAGAGTGGTCAAGCAAAGCGGATGATAGGTGAATGCAGCATCGGCAGCAGCAACAGCAGGACGAAATGGTGTAATTGTTCCAGAGGAGGTGCACTGTCGCGACAGACTGACGACTATACAAACAACTGAGTGTTTCACCACTCAGAACGATATCAGACAGATACAAGACGATATTGCGCAATACGATATCGCACCCTTCCGAAGTTCTACTTGCTATAGAGCAATAGAGACTATCGATGGCATAAAACCTCCATACGCAGGGAAGAGGAACTTGGACGCAGGTACCTGGTGTGGTCAATAGACACAACTGCTGACCCACCCCGAAGTAATGCTAACGCGGTACCGGAGTGGAATTCAGCCGAGGGGGGGAGATGTTATAGTTTTAGTGGGAGCATGCCCCACATACCACTGGTGTGATGGCACCTTTTGAGATGTTTCTGACATTTTGATTTTAACCTCCTCAACAAAAAAAAAAAAAAAATATCCACCCAATAAAAAAAATTCTTGCACAACATCCATCCATATGTTGGACTACTGGTCAAACTTGTCAAGGACTAGATACATACTACTATTGGGTATGTGCAAAAGTCATATCGGTTTTTTTTTCAATAGATGGCTTTAGTCTCAATTTTAAATGAGTAGTGGCCGAACATATTAAACATATAGATGTCATTTAATGATTGAAATTTATCGATATTCGATTGCATTTGCTAAAGTGACACCTGATTAACCATGGAAAGTAAATGTGAACATTTTCGGCATATTTTACTTTTTTTACTTCCGAAAAGGAAAGAATGCAATCCAATCTAAAAACAAAGTGTGCAACGTATACGGGAAAGATGCAATAAGTGAACGCCAATGTCAGCGCTGGTTGGCAAAATTTCGTTCCGAAGATTTTGAGGTTAAAGATGCAGCACGCAGTAGTCGGCCATTGGAGGTTGATGACGACCAAATCAAGGCAATGCTTAATGAAAACCGCCGTTATTCAACACAAGAGATTGCAGAAAGGCTTAACGTATCACGTACAACAGTTGAAAGACATCTTTAAAAACTTGGATACATACACAAGCTCCATATTTGGGCTCTGCATGAGTTGAAAGAAATTCACCTCACGAAGCGGATCAATGTTTGAGATTCATTGCTCAAACATTACGAAAATGATCCATTTTTAAGGCGAATCATAACGGATGATGAAAAATGGGTTATGTGCAATAACGTGAACCGAAAACGATCATGAAGCCGATATTCACCAGAGGAAAGTTATGCTGTCCGTTTGGTGGAATTTGGCAGGTATCGTTCACTTTGAGCTGCTTCCACGCAATGAAACTATGAATTCGGATGTGTACTGTCGTCAGCTATCCGAATTAGACAAAAAAAATCCAAAAAAAAAAGCACCCCGGTCTAACCAATCGGAAAGGTGTCATTTTCCACAATGACAACTCACGACTGCATACATCCTTGGTCACTCGGAAAATAATTATCGGAGCTGAATTGGGAAGTGATGGCACATCCACCGTATATTCCCGATCTTGCACTATCAGATTACCAATTTGTTTCGCTCTCTTCAAAAACTTTTTGAATGGTAAAACAATTCTGATAAGGTTCTCAAAAACCGTTTGACCCAGTTTTTTGTCCATAACGATCAGAAGTTCTACGACGACAGAAGAATGAAACTCACCGAAAGATGCCCAAAAGTGGTCAAACAAAATGGTCAATAAACACACCCAATATTACAAAAACATCCTACAACTGAGACCATTAATATCTCGTCTTCGCATATCTATATTTATACATAGTATAAATGAAAGTCGAAATTCCTGTCTCTTCCGATATGCATAACTTGCACACCACTGAACAGATTTTGATATGGTTTTGACTATCATTCAGAGAATTTTCTGCTGAAAGCAGTTTTGTACAATACATTCTAATTAATTCTAATTAAGTCGTTGTAAATACATTAGGTATAAGGTGGCTTAGAGATATTTTTTTTTTTTTAAATCAATTAAGTCGTCTTTGTCAAACATCTTTTTAGAATCAATAATTCCTTGTTCGTAGATAATATTGACAATTTTATTATCAAATGCTGGAAAAAACCAGGAAAGAAATTTAAAGCAGAGACGGATCTCTAGTTTATATATACATATATGTATTTAAATCAATTGCTGTGCGTTTGTCCGGTAAAAACTCGAAAATGGTTTGACCGATTTGAAAAATATTATTTTTATTTTGTTCGCCTCAATACTGGGATGGTTTTGAAATAAATAAAAATCGAAAAACCCAAAAGTAATAGTCGAAAAATCGAAAACATCGAAATTAGCAAGGTGTGCAAGTGAGAATGAGAGCATATAAAGATTAGATACAAAAGTATCTTAAAATCAATCAAGTCGTCTTTGTCAAACATCTCATCAGGTCAATCAATCAGTACCAGTTTAAGAAGGAGAGATAAGACAATGTCCACTCGGAAATCTAGTAATCTATATACTCGTATAAGAAAAAATATAATTATAATATTATAAATAAAATATATTTAACTGATTGATTCAAAAATCAATGATAATTGGTATCCATACATACATCATAAGTACTATGTGTCTCTGTGTAATTCGATTATTATAGGTTGTAGTATAAAGGATCGTAACAATTTACTGAGATCTTCAGATCCTATTTAAATGAAAAGATACAATTCAACTGAATTCATTTACTAACAAACTAACGACTTGAGATTCACTCTACGGATTTTGTCATAGGCCTGCTGACTGGGTTCTGTTGCCAATTTAAAATTACCATAGTGTTTGTCAGCCATTTAGATTTCCTGAATTGTTAGTAGTTCTCCTGGTTATTATGTAATAAATATTGTCAATAAATAATTTACAATTGTATAGACTATAAGTAAGTACTAAAAATTACTTTTGTTTTTTTATTAGTTGTGATTTTCAATGTCAAATTTAATGTGTTGGCTATTGTATAGAAAAAATAATACAGAAATTTAAAAGTCTAAAATTATCGATCAAAATACCATAAAATAAAAAATGAAAATGTTATAGGGAAAATGTACAATAAAAACCAGTTTTCTCTATAAAATTTCATTTATAATGCAAAATTTACATCAAATAACATATTACATTGTTAAGATGATTGTGAATTCGTAGATAAGCAGTGGGTGATTGCTTTCTTGAATCGTTTAAAAACAATTATTTTTATAAAAGCATTTTGATGGGGTCACTTTATGTTATGTTTAATGATAGAAATACAAGTTTTACTAGTGCATGGATAGGACTCGTGGTATATTAATTCAGACAATAGACAGTAGTCGACCGCGAACCATTGGGTGAGCAAGGTTCTTTTACCATATGATCCACGAAACAATTTTCATATAAACTATTGTACAAAACTATACAATATTTATTTCATTTATAAATTAAATTATTTATTTTTAAGATAAAAAGACACGTTATTTTTCTAAATTTCTTTAAAATATATTACATTTATCATTTAAAAATTAGTCTTTTGTTTGTTCGCATGTTATGCACTGCCATACCGTTCATCTGATTGTATTAAAATTTTATGAATGTATATGATTGGTTTCCGGCTTGAACATAGGATAGTTTTGATAACGATATGTCTCCCCGTTCCCGAGATCCGGGATATTCAAAAAAAGTCTTTAATTTTCTGATACTTAAGCTGTGTTCTTTGTTGATACTCAAAGTGTAACCGAGAGAATATAGTGATGCTAAGAAAGGAAACATACATTTGTACCTGATATATGGCATTTGGGTTGGATGCAATCCATGCGTGCCAGGTCGAGTACGCTAGTAATAGTATATAAATTATAAAAAACTAAAATCAAAAGAACCAAATTTTTTTAAAAACATATTTAATGAGAAAAATTGAGTAGTAAGCTAATATCAAAGTGATGAGAATTATGTCACAGAGATTGTCGATGGAATTTAAAACAGATGATTTGGGTCTAATCAAGAACCTGAACCTCATTGTCCTTTAGGTAGTTTTTAATTACTATAGATGTGCATAAGTTTTAGATCATTTTCATGCTGAAAAAACCAACGTTGCGTATTAGCAATATTTGTCATTCTCATACGGAATTATTTGTGTAATATACAGAAAAAATCCAATTACTAATTTTAATGAAGTTGAAAGGACTCATAAATTTTCATGTTTATTTATTGCTCTCCCCCCTTAAAAGTTCTAAATGGATTTTCCTTGAAAATACCACAAATCCTTCAATATTGTACATATTCACAAATGTTGCTAATACGCAGGGTGAAACATTCTAGTTTGTTGGATATTTACGCAAAACATCAGTAGCATCTATGCCTAAAGGAAAATTAAGTTCAAATTTTTGGTTAAATTTCTTAATTTCCGTTCAACTTGTTCCCGAAAAGAAATATTTGTTTCAAGCTACAAAAATAGAATAGTAAATATGTATTAATAATTTAAAAGTTTCAATCCTTTTCACATTCCGAAAGGTTTTAGGAAATAAGAGTTCGAAGACCAAATTACTTATTCGAGAATTCTAATAGGTCGATCTATTAGGATCTAAGAAACATTTCCACCATCACCATGACTTATCGTACATGTGTATAAAATGTGAAGCTCCTAACTTTTTGGATCAACTGAATTGATGTACATACATACATACATATGTACATTCATATGTACATACATACATACTTACTTATATACAAAATGATATGCGTAGAGTAAGTAGAATTTCAGCTGTTAATCTCAAAATATGACATATTAATTAATTTGTCTCGCAATGCTAATCATCATCATAATTAATGGTGTCCTCAATGTTTATTTTTATGTGGTACAAACATCAAAAGAAAGTGATAAATACATTCACACTGCACACACACACACACACACACATACGCACATACACACACACACATATATTTAAGTGTGAAGTGTATGATAACAGTGGGTTAGTCAGTCAGTCAGTCAAACAGTCAATCACTTAAATGTTGTTCTTGTTGTCATTGTGAATAAAAATCAAGGTCACCAAAAAAGTGCCCTTGCGCAGCGTGCTCTCTTCTATGTATACATGCATACATAAATTTGTTGTTGTTGCGTTTGTGCACTGTTGTTGTTGGCAGTTGCACATGCGTCGAATGAAAATTGAAAACAACAATAACAATAACAACAACAACAAGTCAGTAACATACAAAATAGAAAAAGCAGTAGCAGCAACAACAGTAGCACTAATCAACTTAAGCATACGAGACAGAGAGAGAGTGAGCGAGTGTGATACACAGAGAGAGACCTTCAACTTGTGCCAACAACAGCAACAACACATCAACAATAATAATAAATGAGTCAAAAGCTTTGCGCACGCAGAGTTTCGCTGCTCTGTTCTACTGTGCTGCTGTGAATTTAAAATTTACCGGCATTAGAAGTGAAAGAAGAGAAGAAGAAGAAGAAGCAACCGAAATGAAATGAAACAAATTGAAATATTTACTGAGAAATGAAACAATTTGAAAAGAAACATGATAAATAACTGTACGAGTATAAAAAATTTGTTATTGTGTATTGTTGTTTTGAGAAAGAAGTGTGGAGTTATTGCCAGCACATGGGACACAACGCAACAAGAACAATAAGCAGCTAGTGAAGTGATAAATGAAAAAAATGACGATGTTCAGAAGGGGAGGGAAGGAAAGCGACTGAACTGGTAAAAGAGCAAAAGCGGCAAACTTTTTATATTGTAGTACATTTTTTTTTTTAAACAATTTTATGTGCAAATAAATTTGTTTTTAAAGTATAATCTCGATAATTCTTTTTATTTTAGACTCTGTTTTCTGTAAACCCACGTTCCTGAGTACATATGTATGTATTTCCTTTTTATATTATTTTGTTTACTGTTTATAGGGATTCCCCTTTTTTTCTTACTTTTATTATAGTAAAAATTGTTTAGCTCTTCTTTTGCCCAGCTCAACAAATACTTTAATAGATTCTTTCTTATCTTTTTGTTTTCCTAGCATCAATTGATTGGAATATTGTGAACAAAAAGATCATTAAAAAAATTCCTATTCCAAATTACGATGAAAGGGATTCAGATTATAAGCTGCATTTGGCATGTTAAGCCTCATTAACTCAACTGAAATACATATGTACATAGTTGACCTACTTGTCAAAATATCCCCGGAAGTATAGAATGGTTTTTGTAATGAGATATGATAAGACAATTTGGAGTATACATATGTAAAGTACATACATATGTACATACATACATGTAAATGAATTCTCTCTGCGTTTTAGTATGCAGAAAAATAATAGATCGTTTCGATATCGATATCGCATAAATATCATTCACAACCGTTTAAGCAATTTCCAAAACCACAACCATATAAACAACTACATATGTATGAATTACACTGAATTACTTATGACTGTTGACGGAACGTGAAAAGTGTGCACACGTATTCAGCCGGAATCGTTTAATTAAAATTTACTGTAGCGCCGCTTTCAAAAAAAAAAAAAAAATCATACATATGCACATACACATTCATGACACACACCCACGATCTTTAAAAGCTTACAATGCTACAAACTCTACATACAAATAAGTCCTTTTACTTAAGTTCTTAAATCACTCTCACTTTCACGCCACTTAACAAACACACATACACACAAACACACACACACACACACAGAAGCGAACACTCCCTCTCTCTCGTGTATTGCATGGCATGGAATACAAGTAAATTGCATGCAATCTGAAGAGGGTCACTACATAAAAACCTCATACTTGCTTTAATATTAATGTATGCAATAATTCTTTTCACTGAGAGAAAAGATAGTCATATTATATGCATATCTTGATCTCCATCTACTTATATAAACTTTGATAAAGGGTTTATACATATGTACATAAGTATGTATTGTATTTATATAGCATAAAAATCAAGACATTTTGCAAAGAAATTTTCTTATTGCAGTTTATTTGCTTTTGGTTAATACATAAGTATTTTTAATTATATTCCATGGAACGTGTGAAAATTGCATATGCATTATTATTTACTGAATTGTGTTTTCATTAGCCTTTTTAGTTCTTCAAATATATTGTACATATTTATATGATATTTTATACATTTCACACTAATGTGAAAAGAATTTACATACTTTAGCTTGCTGATTCGAAACCATAGAACCTTCCTTCGGAAAACAATCCAAAATTCTATTCATTAGTTTTTTATTGAGAATCAAAACCATATATTTCTATTCTAGTCAATTTATAAGATCTAACTTTATAGAATTAAATAATATATGTATGTATGTATTAAAAAATAAAAAATAAATAAATAATTTCATTTTACATCAAATGTAAAATTATTAAAATGGGGGCAGCAACATAACCATAACCCTGCTGAAACTGATCAAATTTTTGCAAAATTTTATTATGCCTAAACTAATACTTAAATTTTTTAAAAAGGTAAGGTGAAAATAGTAATCACTCACTCACATAGACTAAATAAACTAACTAAGTACATAAGTACTACATATAATAGAAGCTAGTGTCATAAAATACAATATACAGTATGTACATATTAGCACAACACAACACAACACAACACAATATTCAAACAAATTTACTTTGACGTGTTCTGTAAATTATTTCAATATTGAGTTGAGTGTATTCTGCATTGTGTGTGTGATGTGATGTGATGAGCATCAAAAAACAGAACCAGCCACCAGCCAGAATGAAATTCAATTCAATAAACATAACACGCAATGCAAGTGTTTCTTTTCCAAATAATTTCATTTTGGCAAAAACTTTACTTATGCTCTCCTCTCTATCTAACGCTCACTATTCATCTATTGGACAATAAGGCGGCACTCTCTCTTCCGCTGTGTTTGTCGTTGTTCACGTTGTGTGTGCTGCTCGGTACTTGCAAAACAAAATACAAAATATTTTAAGCAAACTTTGTTTGTTGTGCTTCAACAAACACATTTATGTGCCACACCCCGCTACCCACACACATACCCAAAAACCTAAACTTGCTCAACTGTCGCTGCTGCTGCTGTTGCTGCTTTTGCTTCTGCTGCTCTCCTATCACCTCACCACACCATCCCCCTTATTTCTATCATTTCTCAACAAACACAAGCACACATTACTTTGTCATACACTACTATGTACGTGTATTTGAATGTATGCACCGCAACGGTACGTCGTGTGTGTTTCTTATACAGAGCTTCTTAAACTAATAAGTTTAATTCTCAGCAATAAGTTAAGTAAGATATGCTTAAAATCGGAAATATTGCATGCGAAATAAGATTTTTAGACAATAATAAACTAAAACTATTCCATTTTTCTACTCCATGAAAGTGCAAATATTTGCAAGATGAAGAAGATGAAAACATTTAATAAGCTAAAATAAGTTTTTACTTTAGAAAACAATTAAACAATTAACAACAACATAAGCTAAGCTAAGCTAAACATTATGAAAACATATGTTTAAGGAAATTTAAGGATTCAATAAAGAATTGAATAAGGTTTAGTGACCCGTGTAGCATTCACCATTTTTAAAAGTGTCTCATGACCGGAAACGCTTAAGAAACCCTGATGTAAAACAAACTTATGTATCCGCTTTGTTGTGTGTCGTTTCGTTAGTCATTTCGCTATTCGTTTCGTTTCGTTTTGTTTCGTTTATACAGTTTGATGTTAACTATCTTTTGGATTTTCACAAAGAAAACAAA
Source organism: Amiota mariae (assembly GCA_035041805.1). Taxonomy (NCBI): domain Eukaryota; kingdom Metazoa; phylum Arthropoda; class Insecta; order Diptera; family Drosophilidae; genus Amiota; species Amiota mariae. The sequence continues at coordinate 104,658 of JAWNKV010000849.1, forward strand.
ACTGTAAAATTGTATCTGTGTGATACTTTTCGTCGTTGTTTCGTCGGCTCTTTGTATCTTTTGGTCTCGTCGCGCAAACAACTCAGTTAAAATTTCCACAGAAAAACAAATTTGAAAAACAACAAAAATTAAAGAATAAAATATTAAATAAAGCTCTAGCTAAGCAAAGTCAAACCCCAACCGACAACACCCCGCTAAGAATCTAAAACTATACGAGTATATTTTTTTTTTTTTTTTTTTTTTTTTTTTTTGGAATAATGTTATTAAAATATTAAATTTGTTAATGCAACAAACAGAAATAAAAATATGTATTGAAAAAAGAATAAATAAAAATATTCAAAAATTGTGCCTCAAAAATATATTGTACGAATATATTTGGTTTTTTGTTTTTTATTTTTTTAAATAAAATATTTTGAGCAACTGATATTGTTTTAAACAGTGTTGAAAAGCACGTGTATAACAACACCAACAACAGAGTTAAGTGCAAGAAGAAAGTACATAAAATATGTTTAAAAAATTCCCAGCGAAATGCCTTATTTTGACACGCTTTAGCGGTTTTAGTTAATAGTACCAGAGAGGAGCAAACTCTAAACAACAACAACAACAACAACAACAACAATCTATCAAAAAACCAAAAAACCCTTTGACCTTCTTTATAAACATATGTAGATAGAAAGAAGTGTTTGTTATAAAGTGTTTCCAAAATGTATATAAATATATAAAAAAAAAAAGAATTTAAAAAAAAAAAAAAAATCAAAACAAAACAAAATAAAACAAAACACAACACAACACAACACATCACCAAAAAGGCCTTTTTATAATACAACTACAACAACCTACAAATAATAATAATATGTAATATAGAATAGATAGAAGATATATGTGTGTATGTGCCTATATAGTACTATATATTTTTTTCAAGTGTATAATATTATGTGTTAAGCAAGCAAAATAAATCCTACAAATGTTTGTGCTTTTTATCATAAGACAAAATCTTTGAGGAAATCAATAAACATAATAACAAAGTTTTGAATATATGTACATATGTACACATATGTACTATATACACTACTATACTATATACACTATACTGTATAAAGAGAAATATATACTCTAATTTTTGGACAATCAATGGGCGAAACCTATAAAAAAGAAAGCAAAAAGCTATGTCCTTAAATGATTGAACAAAGGGTAAGTACTATACTACTACAATACACGTATATTTGTCGTTGTTATTTGTTTCTACATACATATTTTGAAAGTCAAAACTTTCAAAAACTTATATAGAGATATGTTAGAAATCTATAATCCTAAATGAAAGACTTCTTCAGAATTTGAATAATTGAATTTTTTTTTTTTTTTTCTTTTTTTTAAGTTTATTTCCAATATTTGGCATAATTACTTCCGCCCTTAGTTGTGTTGATTATAATTAAATTTCACACAAATAAAAAAATTCCCTATAGAAATCATATATTAAACCAGCAAATGCCCTTTTCCATAAACTTATCTTCCATTAATCTTATAGTATATCGAAAATTTATTCAATTTTATCTATTGTAGGTGCATCTCTATTGACTATAAACAATTATCCGAATAGTTTAGTATTGTATAATATTATTTTCAGAGAGAAAATGCTTAAATCAGGGGATCGGATCAGGGTACTTAAGTGTTAGACCAATATTTGCTTTTTCTTCTTCTTCAAATTAGAATCTTAGACTTGAAATAATATATACAATAATAATAATAATATATTTGAATTCTCTTTAAATTAATAAAATATGTCCAGTACCATATATTTTTAGTATTATATACATATATAATATATGGTATAAATATGTATGATCATACATATCTGCAGAATATATTCATCTTCATATATTCGTATAGTATAAAAAAGAAATAACAATTATAATCAATAGAAGTATATAATATTTTGTGGTTTTTCTTAGAATCGTTGGTTATTAATACACTCATTCCATTCCATTTCATTTCAGTATTTCATTTTAATTACCAGCAGAGAACTTTACAATATTAGTTTTGCAAAAAAAATATAATATTAGTAGTACTTATTATCTCTTAAGTCTGATATTTGCCAAGCATAAAATCGTGAATCGGAAATAGCCCTCGTGAGTCGGTCACTAAAAAACACATAGTACAAAAACATAATTTAATTTAAAATCAGAGTTTTTATTTAATTTTTTTATTTATATTTATTTTTTTTTCCCATAATCAAACATTCATTCATTCATCTAAAATTATGGGTATCAAGACTTACATATTGTATAAGTATTTTTGGAATGAAATTTTAATATTTGAAATATTCTTTGATATTTTAGAAAAATAAACAGAAAACAAAAAAATCTCTAAAGTTTTTAATTCATTCAAACAATTTAAAAAGTCTTCAATACTTTTCCTTCAATCATCATGCATCATCATCATTTAGTACTATAAATACTATTTATTTATTTATTTATTTATCCTAGTACGTAGTGCAGACAAACTTCTCTAGATACATCGGAACGAAAGTTCTTTAGATCGAATTTGTTGTCCATTTAAAATATTTTGTATTATATTTTGTTAAAATATTCGTATAAATATAACAAACAATTGTCTCGATATTATTAAGTTTATAGATACATAGTAGTATTACAATATTTTTCAAGTCCTCTATTAGAAGAGATATTTATTATAATTTTTGTAGTACAATAATATAAAATAAATAATAGTAGTAGTAGTAAAATTATGTTTCAAAACTTCTTCAAACTTTCTTAAAAATACAATCAATATTTGTGAACCCACAGGTTGGGGGGGTCTCATCTCTTAAGAATTTAATTTCATTTTAAGATTTAGTTTATTATAAAGTCATAGAGAAATATGTATGTATGATAGATTATAAATATTTATTTTGAATAAAAATTTCTTATTCTTCATAAGATGAAAATGACAAAGTTGATATAATTTATAAATTTATTGTATATTGATGAAAAAATAAACCATTCAACCCCTTTTTCTCCTCTGTTTGTTAAACGATTTTCTTTTTTCTTTTTTGTTTAGTTGCTATTGATAAGCTTTAGTGTTATCAATAAAAAATTTTGGAAATTGTAAATTTTCTAATTAAAAGTTTAAATTTATAAATACATAATGATGATATAAAGCGAGAAAGACAATACCATTTGTTATATCCGTGTTCCAATAGAAACTGCATGGGTCAATTTAAAAAAAAAAAAAAAAAAATTCCATTTTGTCGTAGTCAAGCAATTTCAATCCCTGGAAATATACTTTTGGATGGTCGAATTTCGACTTTCATATCTTAGTTTTAAGTAAGAAAAGTTAAAGTTACTTAAACTATACTCGCATATGTATAATAAAAGATATGTAATACCATGGCTCTTCATGCATGGACAATGCTATGCACCCCCAATAAAATCTCTTATCACTAAAGACTATATTATATCTTAAGTATTAATGTTTTGGAAAAAGTTTGCCATTAAGGGTGACATTCTTTAGAAAATGTCTCTTTCATAAAATCATACTACATATTTTATTCATATACAATAATAGTATGTCCTTGTATGTATGCGACTAGTATTGTAGTACAATAGTAAGTTTTCAATATTGTTGCTTGCAGTTCATTGTAGTAAAGTTCAATTGTATTTACGTATATGCTTTCATTTCTTATATCTGCAGATATTTTTAATTATTTTTTTTTTCTTTTCTGTTTATATTCTGATTAAACATACAATATATTCATAGTAATATACTATGTAGGTATCTATCTATCTATCTATCTATCTATATATTGTATTGAATGTACGTGTGTGCATATGGAAAATGGAAGCTTCTTTATGAAAAAAAAAAAAAAGAAAAGCGTAGGTGTTCGGATGCGGCTGTCCGCTGCTGTTAACATTGCCACCGGCTGTTGATGTTGCTGATGTTGTTATTATTATTATTTTTATTATTTTTGATTTTTGTTTATTACTCACGAACAGGTGTCTGTAGGCGCGTGTATTTCAATATAAAATGTGTGAGATACATATACATACATATGTGTATATAGTATTTCTGTTGATGCTGCTGCTGCTGCTGTTGCTGCTTTTACTTTTAAATTGAATGTTAATCATGCCGGCTTTGCGAGACCGTCGGCAGCGCAATGCTATGAAAATTCATTCATTCGTTCATTCATACACTTACTTAGTATTATTAGATACATTCATTCATTCATTCATTCATTCGTTTGTTCAAATACAATATATGTACTTATGTAGTATGAATTGTTTATTGTTGTAATGTTGCATGTGTGACTATGTGTGTGAATGCGTGCCACCAAAAAAAAAAAAAAAAAAAAAAAGTGCATAAATCATTAGACGAAAAGAAGGAGGAAAAACACCCTCATTTGCAAATATTCTATGGTGGTTGTACTATACATGATAACATACAATATAATATTATAGATAGATACATGATGTTTGTATATTAGATACACTTAATTTTAATCTTTCTTTCTTACACTTGATGTTTAGAGCGGAGCGCAGCGCAGCGCAGCAAATATTTTAAATATTTGATTCGGAACGAAAAATATTCTCATCACAAATGCGTGACTCTTATTCACATTCACATTCACATTCACATTCCATACTATACATACATATTCTTGCATAGTCAACAAACACTGTACTTTATTTTTATTTCTCCTGTTTTGCGTTTTACTTTTGAATTGATTGAATTCTTGCCCAAGAAGCAAAAGAAACCAAACAGAAGAAATACAAAAAACACAAAAAAAAAAAAGGGGGAAGAAAATGTGACCGCCACGCTTTTCATACTCTTCCATTTGACTTCGTTAGAGCTTCACTCTTTAGTTCTTCGTTTTTGCTTCTCATTTGACCTCTTCAATGAAGTAAATAGTAATTATAATGGTATATTAAATATGTACAAAGGTTTGGAACATAAACTTAGATTCATCGAAGCTTATATGGCAAATCACAACGTAAATTTGTATAGATATAGAAGTAATTATTAAGTTAAAAATCATTTAAACGACAGGCAATTTTAATTTTTGTCTTTAAATAATATATACGTACATAGTACCATATATCTTCCAGTAATCGGACATTTGTAATTTAAGCATACTAGTTGCAGACAAGCGTACAAACAAGAGTACATTAGTTAATCAATTTGATTATTTATACTATACTTAATGGGGTCTCCAGTTGCTCATGTTGTTCATATGGTTATAAAAGGTATGAAAATAATATTATATATTTTACAACTTAGAATTCATATTCTTTATGAAATATGAAAAAATGGGACCAAAAAAAAATATATATATATATACATATCGGTTTTTTCTTTTGGATTTTCAATTTCTCTAAACCTTTCTCATGAATCATTCTATGCATTGGTGAAAACCGTATGAAAATCCCTTCAGTAGTTTTTGAGTTTATAGCAAACAGATAGACACACAAAAAAAAATTTGTTAACAAATTTATAGGCAAACGGTAAGAGGATCTCACTATAATATATGAAAATAAATCTAATGAAACAGACAGTATTAAATAATATATTATAAATATACTATATAACTGGATATTCGGTTGTTCCTTTTGGGGTTTCAATTTTTTTTTTGTTTTCTAAACCTTTGAATCATGAATCATTCTATGCATTGGTGAAAACCGTATGAAAATCCCTTTGCTAGGTTTTGGGTTTATCGCAAACAGACAGACAGACAAAAAAAAAAAAAAAAAAAAAGGTTAACAAATTTATAGGCGAACGGTAAGAGGATCTCATTATAATAGATGAAAATAAATCTAATGATGTTAAATAAGTATAAACAAACATATATGTAAATATACGAAATACCTAGATTTTTCGGTTGTTCCTTTTGGGTTTTAAAATTTTCTTAGTTTTTCTAAACCTTCCTCATGAATCACTCTATGTATGGGTGAAAACCATATGAAAATCCCTTCACTAGTTTTTGAGTTTATAGCAAACAAACAGACAAGAAAAAATAATAATAATAAATACAATTATTTTTGCAAATGATTGGTTGGTTGATTTAGTTTTGAAAATTATTATTATTATTATTATTATATTATTTCTATGTTTACCAATATTTTTGAAATGCATTAAATATTTGGGATAACCGAATTTTTAACCTCTTTCTTCTTCTTATAAGTATCTCTACATAGTATACTATAATGTGTAGCTAAAGCTGATGAATGATTTTCATTGTTAAATACTGCTGCGTACATGACCCCCAAAAACAACAACAACAACAACAGCAATAGCAAGCAGAGGAACAACAAGTAATACTCATACAGTACATACTAATAGTAGGTATCTATGAGATACATTCAAAATGAAATAGCAAAACGACAAGAAGTCAAACCAAAAAACAAAAAAATAAAAGAACTAAAATCCAAAAACCAATTGCTGCGCAGAAGCTTCAGTCAGGCAGTCAGTCAGTCAGTCAGTCAGATGTTCTACGAGAAATTGCCATTTGTAGCATTTAAACTTCAAAGAAACGAAAGAGAATACAAAAAAAAAGATGAAACGCATAAGTATTACTTTCAATGAAGACTCAGTCACTCATAGATTCATAGTCGTAAACTTTGTATGTAGTATGTATTATAGTATCTCAATGTTAAATTTTTCAAATTATGTTTTATTATTTTCTAAGCAGAGAATTTCTATTCATTTACTCTTTCTTTCTATGTAGAATATCTATTTATCTTTCTATCTATCTATTGTAAGTATATAAATATGTACTTACCCCCATGTTATATGTGATAATTATTTTATTTCTTGTTCATTTCAACCCTTTAAAAATGAAAACAAATTGATAAGTCTTAATGAATAAAAACGAATAATTAAGTACTTTACATAATTAAAGCTACATACCATTGATTTGGAAGTTTTAGCAGGACAATGATCTGAAATACAACAAATAGTGGTTCCAGGACAATGGAATATCTTTATTTGAATCGCCTGCACAGTCACCAGATCTCAAACCAATTAAGAATCTATGGTGTGTGACATGAAGAATGAAGTTGTCAAAATGTCAACCTAGTAATGTTGAACAGCTCGGCGCTCCCTTTCTCCCCCAAACGTATCAAAATATTATGGATTCGATTTACAAAGCGACGTGATGCAGTTATACCAAATAAAAGCTATACTACCCAATACTAATTCTAATCGAATAGTCGTAATTTCAGTCATTTTAATAATATCCCTATTATTTTTAACTGTTTGGATCTAAATGAATCACTACTATTATTTTGAGCGCAGCTATAAATGGTTTTGATTAATTCATTCATGTGTTGAAATCAAAAGGGTTTTCTTGATCCACATACAAATTCTTCATTTTATAGTATTACGAGTACAGAATGAAGAGACTCAATTAAGGTTAAAATTAAAAAAGAAAAAAAAAAAAAACAGATATACGAGAATTGATCATAGTACTGATTAAGAATATATTGTATTGTATTTATGTATTATAAATATTATAGGCTAGAATTCTTCTAAGAAATTTTTTTTGTTTGGTTTGGTTTTTATTTCTTGTTAGAAACAACTCTGTGTTTAAGGTATAATTATGACGATCAAGGGCGTCTACTTAACACAAAAAAAAAAAAAAAAAAACTTTAAATTTATAAAAAAAAGAGGTTTAAAAGTGCGTAAAAAGTAACAATAGAAAACAAAAAACAATATATTATTATTAAAATCCGCTTCAACTAAGTTTGAGTGCCCTTCATAAACTAGCATTTACTACTACTCATAGTAGTAGTAGAATTTTCTATAATTTTTCAGTAAACAGAGAATTTTGAATGAAACTAAGATACTCCTTCTGTAAGAATACAAAAAAAAAAGAACTATTGATATTACTACTACTACTACACTCTATAAATGGGTCACATTGATTATTTTGACAATGACACGAGTTGTACTTAGTTGATGCAAATGGGGATCTGTTGGAACATCCTCTTTTCAACCAGTAGTCTCGTATCATAATAAACCTAAATGTGTCAATTTTGGCAGCCAAAAGTTCAACTTCATTGTTTGCCTTTTCTACATTTACAGCATTTGTAATCAAGTATTATTCACTGTAGTATATAGTAAGTATGAAGGGTATAAAACAAAAAAAATATTCATATCTTTTACTACTACTACCTGAGAAAACAAGTTTTGAACAAATTTCAATCCATTAGTCTATTAGTTATTATAACATTTTATTATTATAAGTAGTATATTTTACATTAAGTACGTTTACTACTATACTATAGTGTATAACAATTATGATCTCATGTTTGTAATGCAGATTATTCAATGTATTCCAAATAGATCCTAGGGTTTTGAATTAATTTTGCTAATAATAATCATGTACTATTTAATGGATATCATTCATCATTATACTCGTATATCATAAATATGTTGTACAATATTGTATATAGTACATACATTTATTTTCATAGAACCCAAAAATTTTAAATGAAGTCCTGAGTCTTGGTGAACAAAATAATGCACCTAATGAAAGAATACCCATGGTATGTTAATAACTGTTCTCTTTATAGAGACCATTGAGGATCAGATCATCTTTCATACTAACTAATCGTTTGGTCAGATCAGAACAGAACAGAACAGAACACAACACTTTGGTACTCTACAGCATTGGAGCATATAGTACATGAGGCACAATATGCATGGTTGTAAGGCCTCCCCAGGGCCACCATGTATACGTTTATCAAAATAAGTACCTGGTAAATATTGTTTTGTAAGAAAAAAACCTGTCTTTTGCCTGAGAATTTTCTTTAAGAATGTAATTTATAATATCTTTGGGATTTCATTTTACTGGATTCTTTCCTGATCTGATCTATGAAGATATCACCATATTTGTAATATCATAACATCTAATATCAATAGTAATATATTCCATGTAGTGTATAGTATTAATGGTGAAACCAAAGAGTTAATATACTAATATATGAGTTCTTTCTTGTTTTGTTTTTTGTTTTTTTTTTTTTTTTGTATGATCTTTTGTCTGTGGTTAGTTTTTTTTTTTTTTTGTTTGTTTGATTGTTTGAAGCGGAAGATCATTAAAGCGCCACCACCACACCACCAATTTTAATGTTTTTCCAACATTTTCTCTCAACTCACAAATTGTTATTAACAACAAAATTGAATAAAAACAACGACGACGACGAAGATGATGATGATGATAATGATGATAATGACGACGCCCCTGTGAGTGCGTGTGAGGGAACTAAACCAATTACGACTGAGCATTAGGTGGTTGGTTGGTTGGTTGGTTGGTTGTTTCTCGAGCTATTTCAGGGGAAAACTGTAACGAAAGCAAAAGTGTGTGAATTTAAATTATAAAGTTTTAAAGAAAGGGGCCGAGGGTGGCCGGGAAACATTATGTTAGTAGGCAGCTGAGCGTGACGAAAAAACATTAACAATAGCAAGAATAACAAAAAAAAAAAACAAAAAAAAAAATAAGAAAAAAAATTGTTAAACATGTTTGAAGTTGACAAGATTCATTAAATAAAAAATTTTAATTTAGTCAAATTCAAAAATTACAAAAAAATTTCGTTTGGTTTACTTCCGTATAATCTTAGTTTCTACTACTGAGTAGTATAATCAAAGAAAACATCCATTTAAGTACAAATTCTTATTTCATTTCAGATTATAAGAATATTAAAAAAGATTTAGAAGTTCTTATGATCTTTAAAAATATTGTACTATGGTAACATCTTCCTATTGATCTACTAATATAAATGTTTTTTTTTTTTTGAAGAGCAAAATCTTTGAAAAACAAAAATAAAATAGAATAATTTATGTTTTGGGTTGGGTTGGGTTGTGTTTTTTTGTTCTTTTAGAATTTATCACAAATGTTAAATGTTAATTTTACTTTATTTATTTTTTTTTTTCCTTACTCATCCTACATCTACATATTGTATAGACATTTTATCCATAATTTTCGAACCCATCTACTTAGTATTTGGTCATGCTTCTTTTATTATTTATTCCGCAATATAAGGAGCATAGACTTATTTAATTTTGAATAAAAATGAACTATCGTTTTCAAACTACATTACACTGATTTATAATCTATTGTATATTATCTATGCAATCTGATGTTTGTAATACATCATTAGGGAGACTCCATCAAGTGTCTATCAATGTCTCTCTGTATATAATTCGAAAGATACAGAATCCAACTACTAGTGGTCCTAACTTACTTAGTATCATACAAAAAAAAAAAAAAAAAAAAAAAAAAGTAAATACCAATAAAATGGAAATTAATCTTTCAGTGACACTAGAAGACATTAATCTGTCAGTCTTTATAGAAGAAGGAAGCTTGAAATTTTCGGACTGATCGATCGATCATTATAAAATTCAAATGAATTTTTTATTAAAACCTTTGGATTATTGCGTGGTGGTTATTTATTTATTTATTTTAATATTAGCTGTCCCGGCGATTCCCTGTAAAAATTTAATTTCATAAAAATAAACTTTCTATGGGAACTTTATTCTATTTTGAAAGAAAAAGTGTACCAAAGACACTTTTTATTTGATTTTAAAATACGTATATCATTAAGCTTTACATGCAGAATTTGATCCACTAATTTCAACGGATTCTGTAGGTCGATTTTGATAAAATAAACATTATATGTTATGCACAATAAAACTTGTTATCTTTAAGTACGCACAGGCTACGATGTATTATATGTATAAATATATTATATAAATAGATATATGTACATAGATATGTATAGATAGATAGATAGATAGATTAGATGATGATAAGATCTATGTTATGGTAAAGTTACAATTACATTAAGTATTTATGAAATGTATAGAATTTTCGGCAAAACCGAAGGTTTTTTTTTTTTTTTTTTTTTAATTTGTGTCGACTATATTATTTTGCTTTTGTTTTAATTTTTTTTTTGTGCCTAACCTTGACGTTCAACACTCCAACTTATTTATATATAATTGTATGTAGTATTGTATATTCTTTATATAACAAAAACAATATATTATTAAGTTTATTGTTGTTCTTGTGGTTGTTGTTGTTGTTGTTGTTGCTGTTATAGCTGGTGTTGTTAATTTGAATTCATTTGAAAACAATTTATACCGCCATTTTTTATGGGTAAAAAATATTCAGATGAAGCCGACAGCTGGCGCTAGCAGCTTAAAGAAAGAAACACAAAAAAAAAAAAAATTTATAATAATAATAATAATAAAAATAATGATAAAACAAAAGAAAAAGAAGACAAAAAAAAAACTAGAGTCAACAATTTACGAAATTTTATTTAATAATATTATACAAATATACACAATTATATACACATACATACATTCATAGATATTATATGTATGCATATTAATAACGGATTAGGCTTATAATTACTGTTATTGTTTTTTGTTTTGATATAATTTTTTATATTTTTTTTTTTGTTTGTGTTTTTTTAATTTATTTTCGTTGACTTAATTGCTAACATCTGTGCAGGCGGCTACAACAGCAGAAGCAACAACAGTAACAACAACAACAAAAATGCCACTGATTATAGACAAGAAATGGAACTCTATGAATATACTTAATACTATTGTACATACATATGTATGAGAATATGTATATAGGAGTCAATTATATTCGACTACTTATAACATTATATCCTATGTGAATAATTATAGAGGAATAAATTAAAAGTTGGTCATCATATTTTGCTCAATTTGGTAATATATTATGTATATATGTATGTATCTGTATGGGTGGGACTAGTGGGTGACTCCTTTTGAGTCGCCATTTTGCACATACGCACCTACTTACTTAAGTCTATCTATCGGGAGAAGGCTGAGTCGCGTTCATTTTCCATATGACGCACTGTTGAATTTACCTGGGCCATTTGTTTATTACATATCAAAATTATTTGTGTTATTGACTTACTCCGCATTATTATGTTACGCTTTGATTGTAATCACTGTAGCAAAGTACCCAGCCGCGGCTGTCTGTATGTCTGAACGCAATAAACTTAAAAACTACCGAACTGATTTTCATACGGTTTTCACATATAGACGGAGTGAGTCATGAGAAAGGTTTAGGTATATAATTCATTAAGATTTTGGTAAAAATTTCTGGAAATATGATGATCATTTCCATCATTTTTAAAAATCAAAGAATTAAACTGTGTTGATCACATGAACAAAGTGTCGATACAAACGTAGACAGCAGAAAGCATTGTAGCTGATAATGCAGTGTGTTGTGGTTAAGCAGTTCTAATTTTGAATTTTTGAACTATGTATGTATGTTCGCTATGAACTCCAAAACTGCTCATCCAAATGTGATGAAATTTTCAAGGAAACTGTAGTATGGTCTGGGGAGTGTGTTCAACTCTATTTAAATTGTGAATCATCAATCAAAACAAAATAAAATAAATATCATTCTAATGTTTTATAAAGCAAAATCTTGTTATACTTGGAAGAATGAATTGAAATCTAGAGAAGGTAGTCTTCCTAAATTTACTATAAGTAGTAGACATAACAGTTCCCTTCCTAATCCTTAGCTAGAATATTTTGTTCATAATAGTAATACAGATTTTTATTAAATCTTTACTTTAATAAACAATTTTACATATCATAAAATACTTTTGTATCCCTTGTATGAAGAAATCTGTTGATCGATCTGGGGACTTTTGTGTTACACATACGTCTATGTATGTATATATCTAGCTAACTCTAAATGTAATATGGATAACCTTCAAAATTATTATTAATAAATATACTTATATATATTTCTTTATTAGTTGTTTTTTGTTACTAATTTATATTTCTAGCAGATTCTGAATATCCACCGCCCTTTTCATCCGTCAACACTTCTCTACCATTCCGATTTTTTTCCATCCCACCATTACTAACAATACTATTACCACCACCACCACCATCATCACCATCGACCGACATCATTGAACAAAATCGCAGCAACAATGAAAACTTTATTCCAAGTTATTTATTTCTTTTTTATGCTAATCAATAAATTATTTATTTTCGTTGACATGTCAAGTAGCACACAGATAGAGTTTTTGTATTGCGTCCCGGTACGATTGTTCTAAAGACAAATTTTTGTTTCATATTATACTATGTACTACTTAGGATTAGGAAGAGGCGTCATCGTAGTCTTTTGTTAAGAAAAATAGCTAAACAAAACTTGCAAATGCGTATAAAAAAAAAAAAAAAAAAAAAACAAAAACGAAAACCAAAAACGCAAAAACGCAAAAGTTGCCATCGATTTCTATTTATTTATTATAAGTTAGTTTAGTATTTTGAAAGATACTTATTTACTAATACAAATACAATACTACACCCACACCCATACACACACACACACACACACACACCTTATGACAGTTTCAAATATCAGATAAACTTAAGACGTAAAATTATTGACCGCTCTTCTTTTTAAGTTCTTTGGCTTCTCTTCTCTCTATTAAGAGTATAAGAAAAATGGAATGAAATGATTTATTTAAAATAAAAAATAATCCAAATCCAAATTTTAATGCAAATACAAATAGAGAGGATGAGGATGAGGAGAAGAAGCAGGAGGTTGAGGGAAGGGGGAACTAGAAATGAAGTTTTGCAAGTTAATCAATCAATCAATATTCATTAATCAATAGAGAAAATTAATTTGAGTAAAACTTGTTAACAAAATATTTATGTACTTCCAAAAACTTAAAATAATATAATACAGTAAACAGATAGAAGATCTCTTTAGATCCTGTCAATTATAATCCTATATAGATTCATGGAGGATCATGGGTAATGGAGAGTTTGACATGCAAAACAATGGCATCAATAGGCATCAGGATGAAATTCTGTTTGGACCCCATTAATAATATTCATGAAAGGCAGCATAACTAATGATGGAAGATCAATCTTGGGTCTTAGAGTTTGATGATATCCAAACATGTTAATAAAGGAATCACAAAAAAAAAAAATAAAAAAAAAATATATATATATATATATATATATATATTAATCACTCTTTTCTAAGGGAAGGGGGTGTTGTACTGACATAACTAATTGCTGTACCTGAAACCTGTTGACAGATCGCACCCAAATTTGGCGCCATTAAAATTTGAAAAATTATAAAGGCAGTTAATGGAAATTACATTATCCGAAACAAATTCAACCTTTTGTTTACTAAAGAGTATTTATTGTACTCATATATATAAGAATATATATAGAACAGATTACTTAAGCTTAAATTATGATCTAATATTACATAGTCAATTAAAATACATATAATTTTTCATAAGTTACTGGTATTGGATTTATTTTATTTTATTATTTTTTTTTTTTTTTGTTCAAATGTTAAGGTCATCAAATGTAATTGATCTAGTCTACCTGTTGTTCATTCTTATAGTATTAAATTATAATAGTATAGTAGTAGCATGTAGGCGTTTGCAGCTATCGATTTTGTCTGTCAATTTTTAATGATAATTACACTATATAAATTACAGAAAAAAAAAAATATATACAAAAGTATAAATCTACATTTACAAATATACATACATACGAGTATGTAGGTGCCATTAAAATTGGCATCCAACTTCGTTTAGGGGTAGGTGGAATCAGTCATTTAAATTGCGTGGGAGAGACTGCATACTTTCTCAGAATATTTAATATTTTAATTTCAATTTCAATTATCATTATTAATATTTTCTTAAATTTTTTTTTTTTTTTTTACTAATTCACATTAACAAATCTTTGTCAATATGTTTCAAAATATGTACATACTATGTTCTTAGTATATATTTCAAATATCATATGAGTCATTAGAGGTTAAAATTTTTGTTAAAAAAGAAACCCTTATCTTGATGAATACATTTTTTTTTTTTTATTTTTTAGTTCAAAATTGGAGATGTATAAGGATAATTCCAGAAAATTATAACTCAGTCTTGCCAACTTAGGTGTATTTTTAAAAGTCAGAATCAAAACAAAAAAAAACTTATAAATAGTCACAATTATTGGGGAAAACTCCCTAAAAAATAAACCAATTTACATTTTGTAATATTTTTTTTATTTATTTATAAATTTTTTAATATTTCAAATATAATAGTAATTGCGGTTGTTTTCTGATTCTAACTTTAATTATGGTAGAAAGTATCAAACTTTTAAAAATTAAGTTAACTACATTGAATAATCTGATAAAATTCTATTATATAAAAGGCTTTAGTACAACCAATAAATATCAAAGCGGAGCTAGTAAATTATATTCTAAGTGTAGTCAGTTATTTCGTTTACAATAGTATTTTATATTGGAAATAGTGAAGAAAAATCAGAAAATTATATTAGATGACCGTTGACTAAATGTACACAACCTAGCAGATATGGTAGGCATTTCCAAAAAGTATTGTCCATTTAATTTTGACTGAAAATTTGAACATGACAAAGCTGTGCACAACATGGAACAAGAATAGTGTGTCATAAGAATGTTTCAATCGAGGTTTTGTCGAAATTTCTAAGCAATAAAGTCGAGATTTTTACATCGATTCATAATAATGGATATTTGATGAGTCCTGAGATGAAAGAGCAACAGTCAAAACAATCGACTGAAAAATTAGAATTGGATGCAAAGAAGGCAAAGACAGTAACATCTGCAGACAAGGTCATGTGGCGTCACTTTTTTTTTGTATGCGCGGGCATCTTTTTTTGAGAAATTTACAATTTTGTTTTGTTATTTCGACATCTTAATCCCCAAGTGTTTTGTCACCACATTATATCATAAATATTGATAAGAAATAAAATTGAGTTTTATTAAATTTTTTTTTTTTTTTCTTGAAACAATCTTTAATTTTATATAAAAATTATTGATTTAAATTGTTTGTATGTTATGCGCTGCCATTTCGTTAATCTGATTGCATTGAAATTTTGTGAATGTGTAAGGGTAATTTCCGGCTTGAATATAGGATAGTTTTGGTACCGATATATGTTCCCGTTACTTAGATCTGGGATATTCAAACAATACCAAAAAATAATAACTAAAATAGGAATTTAATTTTCTGATACTCAAACTGTGTTGAGTACTCAAAGTGTAACAGAGAGAATATAATGATGCTAAGATAGGATAGAAACAACCCTTGGGAAACAGTACTTAAGTATATAAAATTATATATCATTGATTTATTGGATTTGTCTACTTCTCGTATAGCAGAATAACTATGAAAACATCAGAAAATTCCTAGTAAAGGAAGAAGAAATTGATGGATCAAATTTTGCATATAAATCTTAGAGACATACTATTTTCAAATCAATCAAGTAGTCTTTGTCAAATATCTACTCCCCAATAGCAAAAACTTCTCAATAACGAAGTCATTATGAAGACACAGCGTTTCTTTTTTCATATATTTGAACCTCTCTGTATGGAACTCCTCTATAATGAACTCCCCAATATCGAAAAATTCTCTATAACGAAGTCAGTCTAAAGACTCCCCTATAGCGAATAACCTCTATGTAACGAAGTGACTTCCTCTATAGCGAATTACCACTATGTAACGAAGTGACTTCCTCTATAGAGAATTACCTCTATGTAACGAAGTGACTTCCTCTATAGGGAATTACCACTATGCAACGAAGTGACATCCTCTTTAGAGAATTACCACTATGTAACGAAGTGACTTCCTCTATAGCGAATTACCTCTATGTAACGAAGTGACTTCCTCTATAGAGAATTACCTCTATGTAACGAAGTGACTTCCTCTATAGCGAATTACCTCTATGTAACGAAGTGACTTCCTCTATAGCGAATTACATATATGTAACAAAGTGACTTCCTCTATAGCGAATTACCTCTATGTAACGAAGTGATTTCGTTATAGAGGAGTTCGACTATATTTTTGAAATGTGAGTCACAACAAAATTAAATAAATATCATTCCCGTAAAAAACTAAATTTACCGGGGATCAGAAACGTGCTCCGGTACTACTAGTATTTATAGTAAATATAAAATAATCAACCTATATGTCACGTATGTACAATATACTTACTCGTACATATCTTCGGTACATGAACTATTGAGACTATTATGCTTAATGCGATTTCTGATCTACACACATATGTATGTAGTACATAGTAGTAGATTGTGCATACAATAAATCAAGGGAATGTCATTTTGTTTTTTCGCATTTATTATGCTTTATATTTTGAAAAAAAAAAAAAAAAAAAAAACTTTAGAAATATGCTTGGCTATATGCCAACTTACTATGCACTACTACTAACTATTACCATATGTCTGCATTTGAAAAGTTCAAGAGTATATAAAAATAAGTTATAGTGAAGTAAAGTTAAGTAAGCTTAACGCCCACATATTAAGGTCACACATAATTTGCATTTGAATAAATGAGTTTAATGATAAATAGACCATACAATAGACTATAACAAATTGTATGTCTATCATTCTAGTGTAACAATGGCATACCTTCGTTGATATTACCATAGTAGTATACAATATACTACTTATGTAGTTTTGTATTCTCATTATTTAAAAAGTTGTCGTTCTTTTTTTCACCAGTTTGTGCTGATAAAGTAAGAACGAGTAAATGGGCCAGAAGTTCATTCAATTGCCAATGGACTAAGTTCACAAAATATATTGCTGTTAATAGACAAATTGAGTCCTTAATACAATATTTTTGACAAGGCAAGATCATTGGGGTGAGCATAACGGCGCACTACATGCACAAATAATGGAGTTTTTATTTAAATATACTTATAAGTAAATCAAAATTTGTTTGTTTGTGCACGCATCACTTACATAAAAGTCATTAGATTCAAAATCGTTTTACTCAAATATAAGAAGCTTTATTGTGAATAACATTTAGCATTTATTTTATCAAAATCGAGTTACTGAATCAAAAGATATTAATTTTTCATTTTAAATATATATATAATATTTTTTTTAATAAATTTTCTTACAAATATTCTGTGTTCTACTATTAAACCCATTTGGAAGACAAATGTATTTCTAAGGGAATTATTTGTAATGGGAATACGTTAGAAAATTTCCAACCGCTTACAAATAAACATTCAAATTTTTAGATAATAAAAAATTTAAGAGATCGTAAGTACATACAAATATATTGTATATATGTATGTACCTACATAGTTATGTCCTCCAGTATTCCAATATTTACAATAGATTTTGCTTTTATTATATTCTAAAAATATACATGTGTTAAGTATAAAAAGAATGACTAATTTCGTAATAAATAATAACAAAATCGTGTCCAAAATGCCCAGTGACTGAATCATTGTAAGACTCATACTATTCACTACTACATATAATACTTAGGGATTGTAAGCAATAAAAAAAATAGCACAACAACAACAACAACAACAACAACAATAGATTGTTATGCAAATAATAATAAAATTTTACATAATTTATTATTATTTTCTTTTTTTTTAATCATTCATGACAATAGAGGAGGTGCTTATATTTATGAATTTACATCTTATTAATGCAGAGAATTTTGAAATTTAACAACACCAAATTTTAATATGATGACAATAATTTATTTTGACAAAATATATATATATAAGTAGTATCTATAATATAGAGAAATGTCTTCTTTCAATCTACACTTGAGAAATAGTATGAATAAACATATTGTATTTATAAAGATTAATTGATTCGATTGATTTGAAAAATATGTTTCTCAACTTTATATGCAAAATTTGATCCATTAATTTCTTCCTATTCAAGTAGTCCGATCTGCACCAAACTTTACTTAAACACTCTCCAGACTTTTGCTTTCAGTTTCCCTGGAAATTACATCAAAGAATGTAAAGCAGTTTCCGTGGTTATTAGGAGCATACAGACAAATATAGTTCCATTTATATATATATATATATATATAGAAGATTTTTCTGATCTTATAATAATGTAAAATATAAAAAAAGACTAACTTTCGCAATGCCGAAGTTTTAATACTCTTCACACCCCAGCTAGTGGTCCGAGGGTCTTGAAATTTGTAAGGTTGGTGGTTATGGGTCAGACACTTATAATGTTCAAATTTTAAGTCGATACTACCAAAAACCAAAAAGTTTTTCTAATAAGAACTTTCATGTGGATCCCGGTTTGTATGGGGGGTACCCCTCCTAGTAGTCTGAGGGTCTTGAAATTTTCATGGTTTGTGGATATGGGTCAGTGACTTATAGTGTCCAACTTCCAGTTCAATAAGTCAAAAAACAAAAAACTTTTTCTAATAAAAACTTTAATATAAAAGGGGGGTTGTATGGAAGGTACCCCTCCTGGTAACCCAAGGATCATGAAATTTATATGGTTGGTGTATATGGACTAGAAATTTATAGTGTCCAAATTTCAGTATGATTCGTCAAAAACCAAAAAACTTTTTCTAATAAGAACAATAATTTAAAAGGGGGTTTGTATGGGAGCTACCCGGACATGGCTAATTGAACTCGTCTCATCGAGCTGATCACAAATATATATACTTTATGTGGTCTGTCATGTCTCCTTCTGTGTGTTACAAACTTCATGACAAACTTATAATACTATTCACTAATGTAAAGAGTATAAAAATTGGTTGTACCTATAAAAAATCTATTGTGTCTGACCAAGGATTTAATGCTTAATAATTGGGATAAAAATGCTCAGAATATTTTATATTTCTTGTGTTGGTTGTCCCAGATCTTAGGGATCCTAACAATTGCACAATATACATATATAAGTGTTTTAACATCTTCCTATCAGAAACTCAACGCCTGAGAGGTCCATTTTCTTGGGATCATACATAAAGATATATTGGCCGGAATCCAGTTAGGATGCAATTCATTATCCAATGCTATGTATACATCATTTGAATCATATAACCCATTGAGACTTTTTGTCTGCATTGGATTTGAGTTAAATTTTTTTATATTATGATGCTTTTTCTATTTCTAAATAATATAAAATATCACAAAATCTCGGTATATTGTAATACACTTCTTTCTGTATTATTACTTGGAATTTAAATTATTTACTCATATTAAGTATTTTAATGGCGCTTGGTGCTTAAATGGCGACTCACCCCATGTACGAGTATATTAAGATTGACCTTCTTACTCTTAAATAAATAATGTGGGTGGATGGTTTGTTGTTTGAGTGTTTATGGGAGTGTGGGAGTGTGGGATGTTTGGTGGGGTATGCAATATGGTATATGAAATAATTGAGCTTACCCGACTATAACGCACTTACTACGTATGTACTCGTACTTGTTGGTTTGATTATATCTCTGCATTCCTCACTTTTCGTCTTTTTTTTTTATTCTACTTGTATTATTTATTGTCAATGTTATTTTGAAGTTCAAAATTGAAAAGCGCCAATGAATGATATGAGAAAAAAACAAAAAAAAAAATAAAAAACACAATCGACAAACAATGAGATGAACACACAATCTACAATAAACATTTAAATGAATTAAAACAACAAAATACCCATAATCATTAGCCTGCGGCCTGTCAAAGCGTCACCACCGCTTCAAAACGTCCCGCTTTGTTCGACGTGTTCAAAATGTTACGCTTGTTGGTCACCTTAATTGCTGGCGTTTGTTCATTATTCGATTCTATTCTATTCTAATTCTAGTCTATGGTAATGCAACTATTCGATGAGTGAGTAAGTTACTGGTGATACTGGCAACAAATAGTACTATACATGCTTATAATAATTACAGCAACAGTAACATCAACAATAACGCCAACGCCAACAATCACTTGACCAAGCAAACAAGTCCAAGTCTCAACCAATTCCATTGATACTTATATTGTTTATAAATGTACTGATCATTACCACCACCATCACCACCATCATCTCCACCACCTTTATTTCAGATCAGATCAGATCAATTCATCTCAGTTTAGTTGAAATTAACAACTCAACAATTGCACGTCTTTCATTTACAACTACAATTACTATATATACTTGTACATACACATGTGTATATGTTTATCTGTGTATATGTACTTATGTATCTGTGTATCTTTCTGCCTTTAGGCGTCACTTAAATACAACAATACAAAACTTAAGCAATCAATCAATTATAATAATAATCATGCACCGATTTAATGGTGTTTGTTGTTTTGATGGTAGAAAAAATTAAATAAATTAAAACATAACAAAACAAAACACAATAAAAAAAGATTCATTTAAACATCGTTTTGATAATAAGAAATATAATTGTACAACTTAAAAAAATATTTACCTACTACTTACTATATTAAATGATTTTCGATTTTATAATCAATAAAAGACATTAAATGACATTCAATAAAAAAGGAAAACATACTATAAACCTAAGTTCATTCAGACTCTATAATGCAAAAATTATTCAGTAATCTGAAAATAAAAAAAAAAAAACATTTTGATTATACATATGTACAATACTTAATACATATATGGAACAGTGCATCAAAGACCTTAACAAGTTTTGTATATATGTATTAGTTTCGGGAAAAAGATATCCATTCATTCGTCGTCAAAAATTGCATTAAAATCGTGTAAATAACTGAAGCACACTGACATATAAGCAACCGTAACATCGCCCAAGAGCTTAATATTGAAACATAATGGAACGAATTTCCATTAGCGAATCTATGGCCAAACTGAATAAAATCCACCCATTTCTTAAACGTATGGTGACTGGTGATAAGAAAATAGATCACATACGATAATGTCAAGCGAAAATGATCTTGGTCACAGCGCAGTGAAGCAGCTGGACTAACAGATAGGTAGGTTTTTGTTGGGCATTCGAATCATTAACCGCTTTCATGTAGCTAAATACTGAACTCGGGCCGCTTCTCTCAACAAATGGATTGTTTGAAGCTAGCGAATTCTCATAAACAACTAGAATTTCACAATAGGAGATGATGTGATCTGATGTTCCATCAGAACAATGCCAAGCCGCCACATACATTAATTAATAGTAACTCACCAGAAGATCCGAGAGCTTATTTGGGAGGTTCTTATGTATTCATCTTATAGTCCGGACCTGGGATCAAGTGATTACCACCTGTTCCTGTCTATGGGCGAATAATTTTGATTGTGAAAAATTGATTGAGAAAATCAAGGCATAATAGCAACAAGTTGTCAAACAAAGCGATGCATATTTGACCTTAAATCGGACAACCCAAACCATGCACTAGACTGGAATCCTCCTCAAGGCAACCGAAGACGTGGTCGACCCAGAATGTCATGGAGGCGATCATTAGAGCAGGACATACGGGAAACAGGAAAAAGCTGGAGAGAATTAAAGGCGTTGTCACGTGACCGAACTAGATGGAGAAACTTTGTTGAGGCCCTATGTTCCGCTAAGAATTAAAGGACAAAGAAGAAGAAGAAGAAGAAACCATATGAAATAAAGTTTCAAATTAGGGTACAAATAATGGATTTCTTTTTCCCCAACTTAGTAACATATACATATAATCAAACAGCCCATTAAACAATATATTGTATGTAGTATGTATATAGTACAAACTTGCCCCCTGACTGACAGACTTTCCAACTTTGGAGTATTTTCATAGAACTAGAAGAAAATGCAATAATATTGTATATGAAATATTAAATAATTTATAATTTAAGATTATAAAAAAATAAAAAAAAAAAAATGGTTTCTTTTTTAACATGGTTTTCCCAGTAATTGTGACTATTTATAATTTTTTTTCTGAAGCTGATTTTTGAAAATTACCCCTTAGTTGGCAAGCCTGCAAGCCCTGATAACTGGAATTATATTATATTATATTATAATTAAAATCATATAAAATAGGTTGACTTGATGCGATGTTTGTTTGACAAAGATGATTGATTTGAATGATTTTAAAATATATGTATATTTATCACTTTAAGATTTATATGCATTTCATTTGCACACCTCACTTTTTTCAATTTCCTCTTTAAATATTTCTCTTGTTCCATTGAGATTTGGCGAAAGTAATATGAGAATCTGTTCTGTGGTTTTTGTTTTTTTTCGAGACACAGCTTTATAATATGTATCTCGTAGACACAAAAAATTGGAATAAAATTTTGTATAATTTTGGGAATCATTTTAACTAACTTGAGTAGAAAAAATTAAATAAATACTTAAGATTATTAACAACATAATTATAAATAGTATAATAGAACATATTTTATTTGAGGTGCGCTTCCAATATTTCTATCATATATTCACAGATAAAAATTAAAAGAAATATTTTCCTCTATTTCCCTATTCTCAAATCAATATCTCTCTCTCTCTCTCTCTCACTCCCTTGTATACAACAATAGTATTTAACATTTTAACCAATTATAAACATTATAAACATTCCGATTCTTTTAGTTCGATCATTGTCTCTTTTTTTTTTTTTTTTTTTGTTCGTTAACTCGACCGACCCTGACCGAAAGCTTAACAAAAAATTTCGTCTTGCAAAACTTCTGATTTCCATATGAATTAAAAAGACAAAAATAAAAACAAAAAAACAAAAAAAAAAACACACTAATGTTTTATCTGTCATTATTATATTGTTGCTGCTGATGTTGTTATTGTTCTTGGTCTATAAGTTGCTTTTTTTTTTTTTTGACAAAATTATTAATTAGTTGTATAAAAATAGTATACTACAATATAATAAAGACAACACTAACAACAAAGACAACGGCAACAAAAATGAATTTCAAACACGATTTTATGCGTCTGACAGCAACCGAAGCGAAACAAGCTTCCTGCATTTTAATTGTATTTTGATAAAATATTATCCAAAAAAGAAAAATAAAAAAAAAAAAAAAATTAGAAAACAAAAAACTAGAAATTAAACTTTGGTCTCAACAAAATTTAAATACACTTCACTTATAAGTACATATATATATAGTATAGTATATATAAGTACATACTCGTATATTTAATATAGAGATCCAAATTTAATACATTTTAACTCACTTCAACTCAAAGTTGAAACTATTTTGAATATAAGAAAAAAGAAAAAAATTAAAAAATTTATGTGAAAAACAGATTTAGTTTTTATATATAAATATACTACCTGGGTTTACTGGTAATATCAATAGGGCCTATTCACATTATAGGCCTTACATTTAATATATTTAAAACAACGAAACTCAGAATTTTAATTTAAAAAAAATCTTATTCATTGCATATACTTAATATAAAAACATAGGAACATAGATAGATAGACGACATAGTAGTATAGAGAGAAAGACAGTCAGATTAACGGATGAACGGATATGACTACTTACCATACATAGTCCATATATGGACTCTGTTTGTGAGTATTACTACTACTATGTGTGTATACAAAAATAATCTTTGGTCTTTAGTGTATTCTTCTATGTTTTATAGTATCATACATCATCATTATCATACTTAAATGATGGATGATGATGATGATGATGATGATGATGATACACATTCATAGTTTTAAGTGTGGAGTATTTACTACAATAATAGTCTTTCATATCATATCATTATGCTTGGCTCGACTTATCCGGTTGAAATTATTATCTAAGATCATCTAATTATCTTAGATAAAAAAATTTTCACTTTTAATTCTTACTTCCTTTTCTTTGTATATATATTTTTTTTTTTTTTTGAATTTTCTTGATGTTAAATTTTATATAATTAATTAATTTTTTTTTTTTTTTTTTATAAATTTGAATAATATGTAAAATAAGTATGAGTATATTAAGGAGAAATATATGATTTATATATAGTATATAGTAGTAGGTGGTACTTGGTACGTTTGTGAAAAAAAAAGGTTTGCCAAGTGTCTCAAAATAATAAGTGATGTGATGTGATGTGATTGATGAATGGATTCTCCCATCCAATTGTAACTAAATCTGGGGAATCAATTTCTTAGGTTTTTTCAAACATAAAAAAATATATTTACATATTAATTCTATATAAAATATGAATTTGTGAAGTTAAGATTTTGAAATAATTTTTTTTTTATTATTTTTGACTTTTAAATTGAAAATGAAATTTATTTAATTAATTTTTTTTCTCTTTCTATTTTCTTTACAGCTATGAGAATTTATATTTGTTGGTAAGTTTTTGTTTTTTTTTTTTTTCATATATCACTGTCCCGGCTTGCGTTTCTAAGCCCCGGTAAAATATAAAATATATATAAAATATATATAGATAATAATCATTGAAAATAATTTGATGTATTCCCATAAAAAATAATCTAAAGGTGTCTAAGCGGCCAATTCTATAAAGCGATAAAAATTGCTCACCGAATTCATTTATCAATTAGTACATCGATACACATACTGTGTGGGCAGTAAAGAGGTCTTGGTGGAACCACATGTCGAAGACTAGGATCAGTTTGTACCATTACATCATGATCTTTGCATAGAATCTTCCACGTACTCAAGTAACACAATCTCAATTGCTGCGAACGGCGAAGAATGAACAAATTACGGTTCTCATTAACACTGCCGGATACAACTGTAAATTTTACTCCGTAAGCACTGTACGCATACGGGCAGGTGGCTAGATGTCCAATAGTGTGAAATTTGTATTGTATTTTGCTTGCTCAGTAGTTCAATTATGAAGACCGTCAAAGTTTTGCGAAACATATTTTTCACACAAGTAAAATGTTGATAATAAAATTTAATAATTTGTAAGCGTTGCTCGGATGTAATGGCAATCATTACTGAGCATGCTTGACTTTGATACATGTCACAAATCACGCGTGATTTGTCATAAATATGATACTAGTACACTGAAAAATGAAACAGCAAAAAAATCAAAACCCAACAAAATACCATTCATTTATTTGTAATCAGCTGAGAGATGAGCTCGAATTGATTTACTTTTTTTTTTTTGTACATACAATTGTCCATCCATCATTCTACTTAGGTGGAGTAGATCAATAATTACCGGTTTTCTTTTGCAATGTTCCAATAATTTGGAAGATTGTTTGTAATAGGAAAAAATTATGAAACATAAGTGTAATAAATATTAATTTTTAAGATTTATCTAAACTCAAATGGCTTAACTCAAGATTTACTAGTACTTCTGGTTTTATTTATAAAAAGTTTTCATAAGTCACAAAAAAGAGACACAAGTTTTTAAGAATTTAACTTTGATATTAAAAAAAAAAAAAAAAAAAAAACATTTAAAATACTCAGTATATAATATACTACAATATATACTCATATAATATATAAAAATGTATATTTGTGTGTGTATGTGTGTGTGTGTGTGTGTGTGTGTGTGTGTGTGTGTGTGTATTCACACTTAATGCAATATAAAAGTGTATAAAAAAGGGCAAGTCAAATCAAGCGAATTCAATCAAAATCAATTCTTAACACGCAATCAATTAATATAAGAAAATGAAAGTTCATAAGTTTGGGACGTTTTTATGGGAGTGACCGCTTCGGAATCATTCCACAATAAATCTCCGCACATACTACTAGGCTACGCAATATGAGCCCTTAACTCATATCTCAAACACAACAACAACAACAACAACAGATATGGCAACTTTATTTATTGTACAATAGAATAAATGGACAAGGTAAACATGAAAGAAATGGAAAAAATGAAGATAGTATGACAGCGAGAGAGAGAGAGAGAGCGAGAGAGTAGATGAGATGCAACTGAAGGATAAAAAAAACTGAGTATATATTTTTTTTTTTTTTTTGTAAACAAAATATGAAATGAAATCATTCATATTAGGTTTTAATCTATTGATTAATTGATTGATAATTACATAATTGACTGAGATTTGAACTTGAACTATTGCAATTTATATTTTTATGAAAAAACTGGTAGTCCCAGTGTTCATAATTCAAAAAGAGTGTTTTAAATAATATTAACATAAGTATGTAATTATTTGAGACTCCTTGAAAAAATATATCTCTAAGCTTTATATACAAAATTTCACCATATCCACCATTTCCGATAGATTATCCAAACATTTTATTTCATGCAAACAAACAAAATAATCAGACAAAATCAATGGAGCCGTTACTCAAATGATGAGCCGAGAAACATGAGGCAAATAATTTATATATACTATATATATAGAAGAAGTAAATAGAAGAATGGTAGATAGAAGAAAGATAGATACTATATATTCTAGTTTTTTCTCCAATCCTTCCTAACTCTCCCGCCTTTGTCACTATTGCTCATATTAATAACTAAAGAGACATTGGAGACTTCATAAAGTACATACATATATTCTTGATCAGTGTGATTAGATGAATTGATTTAGCCATGTCCGTTTGTCCGTATGTCCATCGGTGTGTCTGTATGTAAACATACTAGTCCCTTAGTTTTTGAGGTAGAGAGCTGAAATTTTCCATGGAGCTTTCTTTTCACCATCACTCAGTACATTTGTCGAAACCTGGATCCAAATTAAAGTTCTTCAACACAATTATTATCTGACCCATAACCACTAACCATGTAAATTTCAAGACTCTCGTTGGACCCCTAGAAGGGGCATGAAAAGTATTACAACATCGGCATAGCCAAAATTATTTTTTTTTTACTGGTTTTTTACAGAAACCTTTTAAAATTGACACATAGACTGGACACTAAAAATTTAAAAAAATACAATTCTTATTGCGAGCAACTGGCTTTGAGATCAAACTGATTTCATGAGCGATTTGTCCAATATTCATACTATCTCCCCATTTCGTTAGTAATTCACTAGTCGCTTTTATTATTACTGGTAGCTACTGTAATCAGTAGTCGTGCATATGTAATACAAAGGCAATTGACCCCTATCAATGACATCGCCATGTTAAATTCACCAGTTGAATAGATAAAAAGTGTAAAAGGGAATATGGTTGGCATTAGTATTGCTTCCAAAGGGATTAGCACCATGAACAAGTGGTTTGTAATTCAGGGACTCTATTCTAATTTTTGTAATGAAAGTACCATAGTATATCCGTATCCGTGTCCGTTCAATCTTCTGTCTTACTTTACTTTCACACTATTATCGTATATAAGTATTATACACTTTAAAGTCTCATTCTGTATGTCTGTCGTCTATCATTCTATCTATTTGAAAATATAAAGAGAACTGAAATTTTGTACACAGTAGTCTTCTTTTTGACGACATCAACAAAGGTATCCATGACCCAGAACATAAGGTATCTATAGTACAGAACCCAACTACCCATCCACCTTTGTAATTAGTTTGTTTAGTTTATGAAGAAATAAACTAAAATTGTGCACAGAGACTTGATTTACTTCATCAATCGGTTATAGTAGTAGTAGTAGTAAATTAGTAAATTGTATAAACATATCTGATGATCAATCATAAATGAGGTTTTCTTATTTGATTTATAAAGTTGACATTGAAATTCAATTTATGTGAGTGAAGTGTATTTAAAATTAATTTAGTGAGATAAAAATTAGAATTTCTTCATTTTTTTTCATTAAAATTTTTACTTTTCTTTTTTCTATTAAATTTACCATGCCATCTTACCATAATTTTGAACAAATCCTGGGTGTTGTTTTTGTACTACTACTACTACTACTACTACTACTACTACTACAACATAGTTTCCCATTTCCATTTCCATTAGCATTTTGTGTCTTTGGCTTTTTGGTTTGTGTTTGATATGCGCCTCAGTTTTATGTTGGTCGCCGCCGCCGCGTGTGTTGCACGGTATGGTGCGACGTGGTTGGGGTTCTCGAGACAATTGGGCGCCGTTCGTTAAAATGCGGATTTCGTGTCATACACACACACACACACACATATATATATATATATATATATATTCTTAAATATATGTATTTAGTAAGGCGCAGTTTTATTATATTTTGTTGTCGTTGGTCTATGTGTGTGTGTGTGTGTGTGGGTGAGGAGTAGTGGAGTAGTAGTATCTGTGTAACACGAAAATCGTGTATAATATAATATAATAAACGACGCCCATACACATTTATATATAACATATATCTACTACTACTACTATAACTACATATAGTACATATATGTATATAACTAGGTACATATATGTCTATGTATATGAATATGGTTAGTAGTTAGTGTGTCCTTTAACTTTAGTATTAAGTTGACTTGGCCTTCTTTTGTGTACAATTCATTTTCATTTGAGTCTCGCTTTTCCTGTTCCACACTAAAACCGAATACGCAGCCAAAAAAAAAAAAAAAAAAAAAAAAACAGAAAGGAAAACTTTATACAAAATACAAAGAATTGTTACAATTTATTACAGTTTCATCGAATATAAGGTGCCCTTTATTTTGAAACAAACATTTTCTCATAAACTTAAACCTTCAACTAGTACAAAGCTACAATTTAACTTGGTAGTTTTGGTTAGTTTTTCTAGGTCTTTGGTCTGAATAGTAATATGTACGAGTATATACAATCTATTTATATAATTTTGTGTGTTTGATAAACAATGAATGTATTCCAGGGGTTCTTCAAATTTACTTATAATGTATTCTGTGATCCTCTCTTCTCATTTAGTTCTAATAAATCGATTACCTTTCTTTTTCGGAATG
Source organism: Amiota mariae (assembly GCA_035041805.1). Classification (NCBI taxonomy): domain Eukaryota; kingdom Metazoa; phylum Arthropoda; class Insecta; order Diptera; family Drosophilidae; genus Amiota; species Amiota mariae. Next base: position 134,166 of record JAWNKV010000849.1, read on the forward strand.
TCGTTTTTCTTGAAATTTCTAAAGCTTTTCATTTATGATAGAATGGCATTCTATTTCTAGTAGTTCATCATCCCTGTCATAGGCTTTGAATTCTATTATATTTATCATTAAAGGTTTTGAAAATATGTTGAATATGTTGAAGAAAATTGTTCGGTTCACCGATTCACCATAGTTTAAAAATCTCTGATATTTTGGATTGTAATAACAACACATAATACAATAATTCTGCTATTGTATGTTGCGAAGAGTGAATAATGATATTAGTTCTTTTTTATGAGTTGACTTTCTTATTCTCCTGAAATGGCGTCGCTTTGGTGAACAACTTGACAGTTAGTTTAACGCGCTTAATGAAATCAATCAAATGCGAATACGGCATTATTAGTTTGAATGTACGTGTAGTATGTGTAATACCATCATAGCACCATCAGGGCACAAGGACATAAGTCCATTTATTCACAATAAATTAAATGAGTTTTGTTATGTTTTAGTCAACTGAAATAATGACAATTCTCTGAAACCCTGCCTGACTGCCTGACTGCCTGTTTGCGTATACTTAATAATAAAATGAAACGAGTTACTTGTTAATGAGACAAGGCATTACCAACAATACACATACACACACACATATATATACATATATAAGTATATATGCATATATACATATGTACGTATGTATAAGTAAAGGAACGAAATTAAATGAATCCATTCCAGACTTATAACCTATGTATGACCAATGCCCAAAGCCAAAATGATGCACAAAGTCCAATGCTCGCCAAGTCATTTCGCAATTATGATAATCGTTCGTTCTTTATTCTTGCCGCCCACAAGAGGCGCCATAAAGCAACAGTAAAAACAACAACAACAACAACAACTACAACAATAGTTAAAACCTTTGCAAATGATAATGGCGGCGCCAGCATATCCGCTTTATTATCGCTTTCATTTCCGAGAGAGCACTTCGTTCTTGTAGTTGACTTTACTTGGTTTCCTATTGCTTTATTTAACTCCTTTTTCCATTCCGCCATACACCCCCCTTTAATACGTTTCATTCTATTTTACTTCTTCTTTTGCTATCTCATTGTTTAACACTAACCAAATACACCCCTGAAGGATACATACTCGTATATATATGTGTGGCCTTTTAGGTTGGTTGGTTGGTTGGTTGGTTGGTGTAGTGTAAGTTTGACACGCATAGTGCGTCAAGTTATTGACTTTTCCTTGAATCTACAATAATGTACGACCAAATAGGGCTTCTGGCAGTACTTCTACTTCCACTTCCACTTCTCCTCCTCCTCCTCCACCACTTTTCTTTAACCTTCTGTATTCCTCCATTTTGATATTGAAAAATGAATCAAAACAGCAAAGCAAATACGAGCATAAAAAACAGCAGGAATTTAATATAAACGATTCTTAGAATATTTCTATATAGTATATATATATATATATGTGTACATACTCGTACTACTTTTCTTCTTCTATGAATAGTAGTTCTGGTTCATGGCTCATTTAAGTGACTTCGTTCTTCATACTTCATTCTTATTTGATTTGATTTTGTATTTCATTTGACCTTCAACTATACTATAAGTGTTGTGATTTGTTTTTACTTTCTTCAAATTTTTTATTTTTTTTTTTCTATTCAATTAAGTTTTTCTTTATTAATTAAGTAGATTTTCTTATGCTAAAGTTAATTACAAAAGGATATTTGGAAACAGGAAGAACGAACAGATGTTAAAATGAACTTAGTGTAGTCAAAATTAATATATATATAAGGTGTAACAATAATGTTTTTAAGTACATAGAAACTTAGTTAATAATGTCTTAAGCTGAACGAATTTACTACTTTTGTATGATAAGTTTAGTAATTTTGTATTTCTAAATTTTGCTTTTTGAAGTACCAGAAAAGATATGTAATAATGATGAGGATTTCCCATTTGCTGCAAGAGACTTAATATGATTGTTATTTATGTGAGTAAGATTGCGGCGTAGTAGAGGTGAAGAAAGTAAAGTCAAATCTTTCAACAAACATATGTACATATCTATATACAAAGTCTCCCACCGAGTCTGTATGTCTGTCCAAACACGATAAACTGAAAAACTACTCAATGGATTTTCATACGGTTTTCTTCAATGGACGGAGTGATTCATGAGGAAGGCTTAGAATTCTATAAACCCCAAAGGAATAGGCGAAAAATCTAAGAAAAATTGGAAAAAGTTAGAGAGACATACATATTTTAACATCAATCAAGTCATCTTTGCCAAACATCTCATCAGATGAAAGCGGAAGGAGTGTAGCTTGTGGTAGAAGGAGTCCACATTTTTAAGCCGCTTAGAAGGTGAGTGGCCGAAAGTCGAATGGCATTCATCAGTGGAATTGGCGGTAGAACAGCGTAAATCTACATTCACTTTAATTGGATCAGTTTTTCAGAAACTTAAGGATATAGTTTCGAATTGTAAGAGTGCAAATTCATTTCTCAAATTGAAGAGAGTCTTTTCTTTCATTTTTCTCTAGCGCTATATATATCACAGGCCAAAGGGTCTCTTGTTTAGGGGCGTTGAAGGTTCATGATATGAAAGGTGGTTTTGTTTGTATATTAATCAAATCCTCAAAGGTGCAAAATCCTCGCACTTTTATATCAGAAAGCGAGCAGGTTCCGATTATGCTAGTTGGTGGACGGCTGTCCCAAGCGGAGTTACCGTTCACAGTTATTACTTCGTAATAATCACAATGCTGTTAAGTCTACATCAAGTTAACATGTATGCAAGGGTACAAGCATTATGTGCCTTTGTAGGACAAAAGTATTGGGTTTTCAATTGCGGGAACTTGACGTGAAAGGTAGTTAGAAGCTGTGTGATCTGTTTCCGACAACGTCCGGTGTTGGCGAATCAGCTGATAGGAAAATTACCAGCACCTAGAGTGAGACTGAACGGGCATTCGACTTTGCAGATCCTATTAAACAGCGTGCACATCACTGGAGATTGTTTCGGAACTCACAACTAGTTCTTTGGAATGGAGAGGCAGGACAACATCTGCCCGGGTATTTAGTGTATGATAAAAAAAATCAGTTGTCAAAATACCTCATTCTATTGATGATTGATCCAGGAAATCAAATGAAGAATTACAAGAGAAATGTATAAATTTTTTTTTTTTGTTTTTTTTTTTGTTAAAATGTTCATAGAAAGGTTTTTGGGGATTAAGTATTAAGTATTACTACTAGGTACAATAGATTCATCATACTAAGTAATATACTAAAATATAAAAAAGTCAAAATTTTTGTTCTTGTGCATGTCCTTGTATAAATACACATACTACTTAGTTCTACTATACTTCTATACTTTTCATTCTATACTCGTACTTCCTTCCTCACTTTCTTCTTCATTGAATCATTCATTCGGTCGTCCTTTACTTTCCTTCGTTCGTCCTTTCATTTGTTGGTTGATTTGTTGGTTTGTTTGTTTATTTCGTTTCGTTTGTTCCTTTGGTGAATTGTTGACATTATTATTTTTCAAACTAAGTATATAGTAGTATTTTGCTGTTGTTTTGGATGTAAATTCCATTAGGATTAAATTACAAACGCAATACGGAAAGAAGAGAAGAGAAGAAAGAACCCGTAGAGGACAAAGTTAGAATGAAATGGAATTGTGTCGAAAACTATATAGTCAGTATAGTTAAGAATATAGTATTATTTATGCCCTACACTGTGTCATGTCGAAGCCAAATAAGTTAAGTTCACAAAATGCTTCCTTCAACTCCTCAACCGATGTCAACAAAAAGCTGAAGCCAAAAGTGTGGATATGAAATTGCAAAGCAAAAAAGGAAGGAATGGAAATGGAAATTTAAAGGAAAGGAAAGGAAAGGAAAGGAAAGGAAAGGAAAGGAAAGGAAAGGAAAGGAAAGGAAGCGTTACAAAAAAATATATTTCACAAACTGAAAGTAGTTCAAAAATACAAAAAAAATACAAAAAAAAAAAAAAAAAAAAACGAAAGAATCCAAGACAACGAAAGAAAAATAAAATAAATGGATTAGTGCCAAGCCAAAACCAAAACACTCAAAAACAGAAGAAGAAACAAACAAACAAACAAACAAAAAATTTAGAGTGTGATATTATCGAGGGAAACGACAACGAACAAATTGTAAACGGGACCCGACCCTACCCGAAACCAAAATCAACATCAACTCCGTCAAAGCGCAACAAAAGGCGTTGCCAGTTGTCCTGTTCTGTTCTGTTCTGTTGTGTTCTGTTTTATTCAGTTTGGTTTAGTTTAGTTTAGTTCAGTTCAGTTGAGTTGAGTTGGGTTCAATTCTATTCATGAGACATGGCGCCCAAGTTTTAGAGCGTGCGCGCACATCAAAATATTTGTGTCAAGGACACTTTCCAACTGTTTGCGATTGTTTATATCGTTGATGTTGGAGCGACACACACATTATCTACTCGTATTATCTATGGAACTACATACTATGTATAAATATATACATAAATATGTGTGTGATATCTCTGTTTTCCCTATTGTGAACTTCCTTGGACACTCCTTGATACACACACACACACACACACTCACACATACACATGAATATATATATATATATATATATATATATACCATACAAATTATACAATAGTATAAGTGGCGCATCCCATGAGTTTCACTTTACCATAAGCCCACTTTAGGGGCACATTTCAGTTGATGCTAATTGATATTTTGAAGGTGTCCTACTTCTTGGTTTTATTATCACTATGACCACAAGCACCTTCAATTTATCCACACCTTGGATATAATATCATACACTACTTATATATACAAATGTATGTATGTATGTATTATATATACAAATATCCATCATATGTGAATTTATTATATTATATTCTCTTTATTCATTTACCCACTATATACTTATGATATGATAATGGCATTCAACGGAAATTAAAGGTCTGGAACTTGGAGATGAGTTAAATTAAGTATGTATGTATGTATGTACATAGCATGAATTTCAAAACTTTTTTGAAAAACCTCTTGACATACAACTTACAATGAAATTTAGAGGATACATTTAAAAAAAAATTAATTTTGGTTATGCCGAAGTTGTATTACTCTTCACACCCTGACCACTAGGAGGTCTGTAGGTCTTGAAATGTATATGGTTGATAGATATGTGTCAGGCACTTATAGTAATAAAAGAACAGGAAAGTTTTTCTAATAAGAACTTTAATTTGGATCCCGGTTTGTATGGGGCCTAGTAGTCCGATTCGGTTAAGTCCTAGCTGCGTATGGTGAAAAGAAAGCTCTGTGAAAATTTTCAGCTCTCTAGCTTAAAAACTGAGGGTCTAGTTTGCATACATACAGACAGATAGACAGACAGACGGACGGACATGACTAGATCAACTCGTCTCATCGCACTGATCAAGAATATACTATATATCCAATCTCCGATGTCTCCTTCTGCATGTTACAAACTTCATGACAAACTTATAATACTATTCACTGCTTGAAGAGTATAAAAATAGAAAAATTTGAAGAAGATTTTTCATCAGTCTTTTCTTCCTACCTTACGAAAATTACAATTGTGCGTGTCTTACTATAATTTGACTTTCTTATCTAACCAAATTCATTCAAATTTCCTTTATGTCTTCATCATTTTTGTCATTTTATCATTATTATTATGATTATTATTATTATTTTTTGGATACAATATTATGCCAGTAGTCCACCACTATTATGAGTATCCATCCCATGTTGTTCTTATGCAACTTATGACTGATTTAGACGGGAAAAAACAACGCAATAAATAGAATTACTAGATAAAGGTTAAGATCATTTAAAACCTTTAAGAAAATTGCATACATTTTTCATCTTTTAAATTTCTAATTAGTGATTCATATTCAATATTGAAATCTAAATATCATCGATTAAAATAGATTTTTTTTCTTTAAGGAAATTTACATGACAACCACTAGATAAACCTTCTTGATATCATTTAAACTTTCTAATAGACTAAAAAAAAAAAATGAAACACATCAAATAATAAACAAACCTTTAAAAAAAGAAAAAAAATTAACCGAATTCAAAAACCACACAACGAGTCACTACATTAAAAAGTGAAAAGTAACAGATTTTAATAAAATATTATTATTGGTATCTACTGATCGGGATGAAGTCGGTAATAGATTGTTGCCATATTTTTTATTACACATTCATATTGAATACATTTATGCACAGTGTCAATTCCATATGTTTGTATGGAATCCCATGGGAACATATGGAACTGGAGGTGTGCATGAATGCATTCAATATGTTCCAACTGGATTCCATACGAATACATGGAACTACAACTGTGCATGAAAATGAACTCATTTGTATTCATTGCAGAAGTCTGGTATTTACACAAATTTTTATTTTATATCCATATGTCGAAAACTAAGCAAAATATCAAACAATTTTATTAGGATTTTTCGTCTTATTCTAGTTATTATAGTTGAACATACATAGATTCGAACATAGAACCTCCCCCCCATCAGAATCTGACTTGGTTAATATAAGAACAAAACGAGAGTACAATCTTTCTAACAAAAAAAAAAAAAAAAAAAATCAGTCCACAATTGACGAAAAAATAATCTGACAATCATAAAACATACATAAGTACATGCAATCGAACATTGAACCTCCTCCTTTTTTTGAAGTCAGTTAAAAACATATGTACATACATTATTAGAGTATAAAGTAATTCATAGTATGTAGTTAAAATAATGAATGACCAACCAGTGATTCACCATTGATTCACAATCATCATCGATTGAATAATAAAGACATTAACCAACTTGTTTAAAAATTCCAATTATTATACATAAATTTAATGCAACAAATTCTTGGCAATGAGTAATTATGATAATAAGTAAGTACTACGACTACAAAATAGTATTAATGTTGATGATGATGAATAAAAATATTACTTTTGTATTTACTGAAAGACTGTGATAGGTCTATAAATAAATTTGTCGAAAATTCGACTTTTTAATTTAATTTTAAAAAAATATTTAATTTAATTCTCTTATGGCATGAAGTAATGAAATTGACATTATACAATATTTTCTTCTGATTTTACAATTTTCTTTAATACAATTTTATTTCTATAGTGCAACTTCAAGTTAAATACATTGCCCTCGAAAAATTTGTTGTAATGATGATTTCATATTCAGGAGAAAAATGAAAAGCTTAGCTTGTTTTTAGTCAACAAATATTAAATTATTCCTTTTTTATATAAGAAAATGTATTGTCTAGTTTCATAAGTTGCCATTTCTCATGAGTTTTACTGGGCTTCCTCCATGCTTTTGCAATATTTTTTATAATACATTTTCAAGGATTTCATTCAGTTGATGTAACTCGGACTTTTAGCTTTGACATAAATAAGGAAATTCAATTTGTTTGTTGCAATGAAATTGCTATAAGTCAAAGCCATAACAGCTGTGCCAATATGGTACATTATTACCTTGAGTTTGAATAAATTCATTATAGAGGGATTATTTTATATGAAAACAAGTAAGAAGAAGAATAACTTTAGCTATGCCGATGTTGTAATACTCTTCACGCACCTTTAATATCTTCTGATTATGGTTCTAAGTTCATGTTTTGTATAAGAGGTACTCCTCCTTGTAGTCTGAGGATCTTGAAATTTATATATATAGTTGATGGATATGGGTCAGAAACTTATACTGTTCAAATTTCAAGTTGATAGTATAAAAATAAAACAAGTTTTTCTAATAAGAACCTGAATTTGATTCTGGGTTTTGTATGGGAGATATCCCTTCTAGTGGTCTGCGGGTCTTGAAATTTAAATAGTTGATGGATATGGTTTAAACACTTATAGTGTTTAAATTTCAAGTTGATAGTACAAAAATAAAAAAAGTTTTTGTAATGAGAACCGGAATTTGATTCTATTCTGGGTTTTGTATGGGAGATACCCCTTCTAGTAGTCTGAGGATCTTAAAATTTATATAGTTGATGGATATGGGTCAGAAACTTATACTGTTCAAATTTCAAGTTGATAGTATAAAAAGAAAACAAGTTTTTCTAATAAGAACCTGAATTTGAATCTGGGTTTTGTATGGGAGATACACATTCTAGTGATCTGAGGGTCTTGAAATTTACAAAGTTGATAGATATGGTTGATAGTATAAAAAGAAAACAAGTTTTTATAATAAGAATATGAATTTGGATCTGGGTTTGTAGGGAGGAACTCGTCTCGTCGAGCTGATCAAGAATATATACACTTTATAGGGTCTCCGATGTGTCCTTCTGTGTGTTACAAACTACCTGACAAACTTATAATACCATTCACAGCATGAAGAGTATAAAAAAATGCTTAAAATATAAATTTTGTGTGTATAAATTCTTCCCATATCAATATTTCATCAGTTAAGCACAGTTAAGCATAGAAAAGAATACTTATATAGTATTAAGGTTGAAAAGATCGATTCTTATAAGTATTCATTTTTCTATTTGTATTATGAAAGGCATATAATATTCAGTGAAGTCTAAGGTATTGCTATTTTTGTGGTCTCTGCGAGTTGCTAAGTATATCAATAAAGCAAGGAATGATAAGCTCAACTGGTTTTTGTTGTTCTTCTATACTCAGTGCCCAGTGATAAGATCTGTCTTAAAGATACTACTATATAGTACAATATTTTACAAAAATATACAGTTATGTGATCATATGTTCAAAATAATACTAAATAATAGCAAAAATATTTTATGATTTGATTACAAACGTCCTTGCAATAAGATATAGAAAAACATACATAAGTATGAAGAAATAATTTGGTTGTTAGTTTTGGATTCACTTTAAGTCATGACTCATTGTATTTGTATTACTGGTAAGATATCTTTGATAACTAATCATTAGCAAGTAATAATTACGAATAATAATACATATGTATAAAGTATATTATATTATCTTTAGATAAATAAAATAGAAAAAACTGTTTGCTTTATCATTTAATAAGTAGAAGAAGAATCACATAAAGTAATGGAAAATGTCTAATCAAATTTAGTATAGAAATGATGACATGAAAACATGAAAAATACCATAAACAAATCACTACCCCTTATACTTGCATATCTTTTTTTACATTTGCTTACATTTCTGAATAACAAACGCTTTGAATAGATAAAATATCAATAAATACAAAAAAAAAAAAAATAATAATAATAATATATATAAAATTGTTTGTTACAAACATTTGACATAAAGTTGTAGACACTTTTTCACCCACATTTTAATAGATAGATACTATATGGTTTAATAGTAGGGTATAAGAACTAAACAAGTTCGCCCACATTGCAACTTAATATACTTCAATAAAAATAAGAAAATACAAAAATCTCATTGGACATTATATTTTATAAATTAATTTCATCAAAAACAAAAAAAAAAAACAAAAAAACAAATAAATACAAAAAAAAAAAAAAATAAATACAAAAAAAAAAATAAATATATACAAAAGAAAAGAAAACAAAAAAAAAAACAAATAAGAACTCGAAATTAAAATAAATTGAATTTAAATTTATTTAATCATAAAAACTTTTCAGTTTTAAAAACATTTATATTACATATACTGTGTATATACTTATATGTATATTCCATGTAGGTATTAGTACAAATATATATAGAATTAAATAGAGAATACACAGTTGGAATATTATTTAAGGAACTCCCCCATAATACTAAACTATCAATCAGATAATTCGATTCAATGATTTCGATTTAATAGACTCTTCACTTTGGCGAAATGATTCACTAAACCCATTGGCTTTGTTATAGTTGAGTCCATCTATCATTCATTAGATGTTTTTAGTTTCTGAGATTTTTATATCATACAATATTTTGTATCTTATCAAATAATCTAATCCCAAATGATTTGAATAAATTATAAATAACTTATTTTTTTGTATCTTTTTTTTTTTTTTATAATTTTTACACTTATTAGCAAAGTAGTGTTGGTAGATTAATCTCAGACAGTGGTTCTTAAGGTGCCTAAGTCGATGTAATAACTAACTTGATCAATCTACAATTACTCGTATAACAATATCTTTATTAATATTTATTACATTAAATAAAAGTTTATTATAAGAATAAAGAAATTTTAATTTATGAAGTCATCCGAGGGCTACTGGCTATGATCCTTGCATTAAAGAACTGAATTTTAATAATACTTAGGTGACTATAAATACTTATATGTTTTGAACTAAAGTAGAGACTACTTGACTTCGACTATGAGAAGAAGGGTATGTAAGTTTTAGTGAGACAACAAATATAAGAAAAATTGTCATGTTTTTTAATAAACATGGTTTGACGGCGATGAAAATAAAAACAAAATATTAGACTTCATTTATATGCGTGTTTTTGTCATGAGTCGTCGTCTTTAGAAAACGTTGCAACGTGTTCAATCCATTAAATTTTTGTAGCTTTGTCGTTTTGGGTTTTTGTTTCATTTGCAAAATTTTGTTATCAACAATTTTTATATGGTACCTACACTTCACAACATGTTGTGCTAATTTATGAAACATTATCACTTCATTCCCATGTGTATAGAGTATTGCATAGTATAATATTTATGCATATAGTATGTACATACACGTAGATACGTTTCGGAAAGGTTACCCATAACGTGAAAAGTAAAAAAAAAAAAAAAAAAACAGCGTATCAATAATCTTTATAAAAACCACACACAAACTTATAGAGATCGATTCCAGTATAAACATGGTGCATTGCATGGTTTAGATCAGAACTTTTGTATTTGGGAAAAGAAATTGTATCTCCACAACTGCAAATATTAGTTTGAATCAATTAACTTTAAAGGGTATTTTGTAAAAGTGACATATGGTAATTTAAAAAAAAACACTGTTATAGCAATAGAATGTAGAATGATATATAGTTTATCTTTTATCTTAATGCAAATTTACAATCAAAGAAGAATTTAAATCTTGTACAATATTTGATTTGAATTTTCTAATCAAATATCACCATTGATTGCACTTACTTACATTGAAAGGAATGCAAATACAAGATTTTTTGGTCGAAGAAACTCAACAAAAGGACAACAATACTTTAATACAATATAAATAAAAACCAATATAAATAATGAAGAACAAAAACTTTATTCAAATAAATTAAAAACTAATTGATAATTTTTACTAAAATTAGTAGAATCCCCTAATTAACTTTAACAGGAAATTTACTTTTAGTTTATTTTTTTTTTTTTTTTTTTTTTTTTTTTAATTTCCATTTCTAATTTAGCAATCGAAATTTATTATCATCGTTTGTCATTGCTTTGTTAAACTCTTTTAATTTGAGTTGACGCTGTTGTCATCGTTGTTCTTTGTATTCTAAAGTATAGAAAGATACAAAAATATTAGAAACTTACAAGTGGAAGAAACTTGACGTGGCATAGAGCAAGCGTTTTTTTTTTTTTTTTTTTTGTTAATATAAATTTTGTATGATGAGTATTAATGAATGAATGAATGAATGAATATACATAAATTTAGAAGAGGAAGAGAAAAACACAATATTCATCATTTTGACAAATTATAAATACCCTACATTTGTCTAAGTTCACCTAAGTAATAAAAGCATCAACAACAATAAGAACAATCATTTCTTCACCCATAAAGTTTGAAACCTCATCAGATCAGATCAGATCAGATCATTGCTCCATCTGAATATCTTTGGCAATTTATAGGCAATGTTTTTAGAAATATTTACAAACAATTTTGGTCGGGGAAGAAATACTATTTAGAAACAATTTTCAGAGTCCTCTAAATCTGAAGCAACTAGTTTCCTTAAGATGTTGATATCTAAGAAATAGTGTAATTTATGTATATCGATTTGGCTACCTGAAAGTCGCTGGTTGATTTGAAGAGTTTAGCATCAGATTTATAACTTTAATGATGACAATTGACTAAGGTCAAGGTCTAAGGTTTATTAGAAGTCTAATCGTGTAGCCAAAACAGCAATCATGATTTTAAATTCAATTTCGAATTTATTTATCTTTATAAGCAAACAAGAAACATATCAAAAATGTTGTTTCAAAATTGACAAATCTGTGGAACTGGAGAGATCATGGTGATCATGCATAACTATACAAACTATACACTATACATATATAGAATTTTTGATGCAATAGATTTTTTTTCATTACAAATATAAACATATAGAAACTATAAGTGAGAGATTTTCCATATCTTATAATTTATAGTATAGTCCCCCTGCTGTATGCTTGGTGGCAATAGTCCCCGTTTCAAAAATAATTCACTAGTTCCTTTTCTTATTACCTGGTGGCTAGTGAATTCAGGAGTCGTAGGTTATGCAGAGGCGAACCAATAAGTGCGCGTTTCCATAGTAAGTCAGTAGACCCTTTTCGCATTACTGATGGGTAGTGAATTTACCAGTCAAAAGTAATGCAATGGTGGACCAGTATGTGGTAGCAACAACTAGTGGCCGACTGGCGAACGACTGGTGATTGGTAATGCAGACGGTGGCAGTAACTGATGAAACAACTGGTGAATGGCAATGCAGGTGTTGGCAAGTGACCCTTTCCAATGACATCGCAATAGTAAATTCAACAGTTGAAAAAGGAATATGAGAAGTAGTGCTGGTTCCAAAGGGACAATTTTCGACCAGTGATTCATATTGCATGGACAGTACAAATTTAAAGATTAAAAATGTTGTTATGTAGTATGAGAATTGAATACTCTTCCAGCAAAACTTAAAAGAATTTGATGAGAAAGACTGCTCATGAAGATGCATCAATGATGTATAGAGATGCATATACATATACTACATACATATATTAGAGATAGATACATACATACATACATATGTAGTTAATAAAATTCTTGACAATTTGATCATAATCATTATAGAGTATAATGAGTATAGAGAAAGGTAAATATTTATAGAATCAAAATAAAATTGCAAAATTAAGTTAGCAAAAAGACCAAAAAAAAAAAAAAAAAAAATATCGCAAAAAAAATCCAAACCAAACAAACAACTGAAGAATTTTAATCAAAAGTTTAACGCTAACTGGCATAATGACTTTGTTGACTTCTTTGATAAATACATAGCATCTTCACAAAGGTTTCTATTAGAACGAGTATCTATGAAAGTATGTACAAAGATACTCATCATTATTATTTTGTATATCTTTTAAGCAACAGTAGTAGTCAGTCAGTCAGTCAATGAAGCGCAAAACCACACCTACGACATACACACACAGATACTCGTATCCATACGCACACAAATACAATAGTATACGCATATATAGAACTCACATAAAATTCAAAAACTAATTTTGATTAAAACTGTGCAGCATATGGCAAAAGGAAACAGTAAAAACAAAAACATAGAAGCACAGAAAAAAGAAAAAAAAAAAAAGAAAAAAGAAAAAGTAAACGAAATAATAATAAAAGAAACGACAAAGAAGCTATAAAGTATCGATATAGGAAGCAAAGACTTTTATTAATTAAAATGAAAATAATTTTGTTTTTGTTTTCATTTATACCGAAACTTTTATACCTTATAAAATAGTATTGTTTATGATTATATGGATTTCAATGCTTAATTGATTTTCAAAAACATTGAGCTTTAGATAAGAAAATACATCATAATATTGGATTGAGTTCAAACAGAAGCTAAATAGTTTGCATTGTTCTTAGGCTCTGTGGCTTCTAACCAAATTGATCCAGGGAGATAACCTAAACTATCACTGGCATCGCCCTTAATAATAATTATCTATATATTGTATGTATGTATGTATGTATGTATGTCTGTTCCGTATTTACTCCGAAACCGCTGGGCCGATTTTGATGAAATTTTTGAGCAAAGCTCTAGAAAAGTCTGGAAAGTGATCCTGTGACAGACAAAAAATTGGTGGATCAAATTTTTTCAAATCTATCAAATATTTCATTTTTGTATTGTGACTCATCAAGACAATAAAATAAATATCATTCATAAAATACAATATTTCCCTATCCCATTGAAATGTGATCTATTTATTTCTTACATACTCGTATATGTATGAAGAGAATCATCATCTGATCATAAGTGCATACTCTAAGTGGGTAGCTCTTACTTAAACCTTAATAAGTAGTGTACAAAACAATTTGATGGAATCTATGGAATTATTGGAATCTTTTTTCCGTAAGCAAACAATTACTTAATAAATTGATTGCAAATTTTAATACTACTATGTAGGTACAATGTACAATGTGGGATATTATTTCTCATAACAAGAATTAGCACAAATTTGTGAACTTTTATTATATATACAAATGTACCTAAACTTGTACATTTTGTATTACATTATACTGATAATGAATGATATAGTTTACCTATATACAAACACTCGTACTTTATATTTTTAATATTTGTGTTACACTTAATTAGATGCAATAAAATATAACATTGATCAGCAAGATAAGTAATTTCTTTTTAGCTAATCATTTTTGGGAGTTATTTAAATATATATATACAAATTAGTGTTTGTATATCATGCGTTGTCATACCGTTAATCTGATTGCATTGAAATTTTATGAATTTGAATATGGTTGGTTTCCGGCTTGAACATAGGATAGTTTTAATCTCGATATGTGTGCCCGCTTCCGAGATCTAAGATATTTAAACAACCCCAACCGCTACAAAAAATTTACTAAAATGACACTTTAATTTTTTGATACTCAAACTGTGTTCTTTGTTGATACTCAAACTGTATTATTTCTAGATACTCAAAGTGTAACAGTGAGAATACGAGTATAGTGATTCTAAGAAATGAAACTATCCTTTAGTATTCAAAAATAGCTATGACTATATAAATAATAAAATAGAAATATATATTCTATATATATTTATATCTATTCTATCAATGTATCTATATACGTAATTACTTATATTAAAATGGAATTATATCTGTATGATTGTGGGTCTGTGTGTCTGTTTTTTATAGATTTTTGAAACCATTTGACTAATGTTGATGACATTTTCCGGGAAACTCTAGCATAGTCTGAGTAAAGTTTGGTGCCATCAAAACACTGAACTGTATTGAACACATGACCAAAGAAACTCTACCTAGTTTTTGGTAATTTTTGAATTTTTTCTTCATCATTTTTGATTGTCCTCCTCTTTAAATTTCAAAGCTTTAACTATACGTATGTGTTATTTTTGGAATGAGGGCGTAGCAACCAACACGCGTCGGAATTATATAGTACAAGGGAAAGGGTATTAAAAGTTTATTGAAACTGAAGTAAGTTACTTTTCTTTGTATCTAGATACTACTATATAAAATGCCAAGTAACTAATTTTCTAATTAAGTGTCGTTGATTCATGCGTCTATTAGTCAAACTGCCGTCGCCGCCCTTTCGTCTGTCTGGTCGTCCATTCAACCAGCCATCCATCCATCCATCCGTCCGTCCGTCCGTCTGTCTGCCTGTTTGTCTGTTTGTGTCTGTCTGTCTTATTGTCGGTAAGACCCCGACTGATGTTACATAGTACATACATCGAAAGTTTGTGTACGAGTAAATATCTTAGTACTTAGTTGTTATTCGCTTTGGCTTTCTTGTTTTGCTGGGTTTAATTGTTTGTTGTGTTCGAGTTTTGTTATCGCTTGCGCACCAAAAACCAAAAACAATTAATACTTTGTACGTTTCTAGTGCCAAAGAAGGAAATAGCAGTAAATAGCATACATACTACATATGTACTATATGTATAAACAAACTACAATATGTAGTATTGTATATAAGCATTTTTGGTTTTAAGCTTAATTCTAAAGATTCATTCATGTAGAATTGAAATCAAGTTTTGGATTTAAAATACAATACAATTAATTAATAGAATAAACTTCAAAAACAAATGAAAAAATAATTTAATGAAATAAGAAAATAGAAAAAATATTAAATAATTAAAAATAATAATAAAAAAAAAGAAACTTCCTTTTCCTTTAATTATTTAAACAATAATTTCAATATAAAAAAAAAAAAAGGAAAATGGAAGAAAAATATTAAATAATTAAAAATAATAATACAAAAAAAAAAAAAAAGAAACTTCCTTTATAAAAAAAAAAAGGAAAATGGAAGAAAAAATATTAAATAATTAAAAATAATAATAAAAAAAAGAAACTTCCTTTTCCTTTTTTTATTTTTTTATTTTTAATTATTTAATATTTTTTCTTCCATTTTCCTTGCTTCTGCTTTTTTTTTTTATTATTTTTAATTATTTAACATTTCCATTTCCATTTTCCTTTTTTTTTTTTTTTTTTTTATTGAAATTATTGTTTTTTTTATTTTTATTATTTTTAATCATTTAATATTTCCATTTTCCTTTTTTTTTTTATTGAGATTATTTTTTTTTTTTTTATTGTTTTGTTTTTTCTTAATTTATCTGCTGTAGGCATGGGTGTATCAAGAGATCATCTGGTCTTTCTGGACCTAAACTAAGAACAGCCAACGAACTCGCTCGGGCCAACGAACTAAATAATATAGTAATGTATGTTAATAGTAAATTTTTGGATTTCACATCCCCCTCACGACAATAACTGGATACGTCCATCTCTCTCTCTCACTCACTCTCTCTCTCTCTCTGTGTTTGCATTGTTGCCCTAGTTGTCACATATGGGCCAAATAAGCCATTACAAAGTTATAAAATTTATGTGCATCCGCAAAATAGACTGACTGAGTAAGTGAGTGAGTATCCGGACAACGACAACTATGACTACTATCATCTATTACAACTACAATATTTGAATGAGTAATTGAGGAATTAACATAAAAATTCATACATGCTACTAGTATTAGTATTGTATTGTATTGTACTTATATGCTACAAGTAACAGTTTATCCCAAAAAAAAAAAAAAAAAAACATATCAAAGACGTAAAACCTAGAAGAAGAGCCATTCAAAGCCAAATAGTAGCAGCAACAGAGTCATATAACTTTAACCAACCCTTATTGAACTGAACTGACCTGACCATATACTCTGACTGACAGACTGACTGACTGATTGACTAACTGTTTGTCTATCTATCTATCTGGCTATTTGTTTAAGCAGACTACATCTATCTAACTACTACTAACTCATTGACTGACTTACTGACTAACTGAATAGCTGTGTATATAAGTACATTGGAGAATTTTCAATGTTCCTGCGTGTGATGAGCATTAAAGTTAAACGAGGCGGGCAATTCAATTAATTTATTATTCACTTAAGAACTCGGTAATGTTAGTTTTTGTCTCTTAACTGTAGAGTAGAGAACTCATAGCCTTATAGCGGAAATAATAAATGATAGAAGAAAATAAAAAATGTACATAAAAGTGTTATATACTTGTACAACATACATACATACATACATAGACAGATTGACTGAGTGTCTGACTGAACAAAAGAATGCAGTATGTAGTAGTAGTGCCAAATTTAATAAATTTGACCAAGTGGGGTTTTATTATGGAGGGTAGAAATGGCCCATGGCCATGGCAGGATTGAGGGGATGAATTTTGTTGTGTTAGTATAAAAATTAACAAAATTATAAATTCGTTCCAAATGTTTTATGCCGCACAACACACCGCATGAGATCAAAAAATAATCTCTCTCTCTTTCTCTCTTTCTCGCTCTATCTTCCCTTCTACATACAACAAACTAAATATTGTAATACATATATACATAAGTACTATATGTATGTATATATGTATGTACATAGTAGATGATGGTATGCAATATTACTATATTACGCATAGAGGAGGCAAAATTTCTTGCTTGTTGAACACATTGAAAGTTGTTCGAATTAGCGGAAAATGCAAATTGTCGGTTGATTTGAATTTTCTTTTTCTATTACTTACTATATTACTAAAAAATTCTGAGCACGTAATTTTTGGAATTATTATAGTAGTAGTAGTAGTAGTAGTAGTAGTAGTAGTACGAGTACGAGTAGCATTTTTCCCCAAGTTTCTTCTAATAACATTAACAACATTGTTTTTTTTTTGTTTTTCTTACTGAATAGTCCAATGAAAAAATGGAAAGAGGCAACAGATAAACAGTCAGTCAGTCAGTCAGTCAGTCAGTGTGTAGAATTTTATTTACAATATGTTAGTTTTTGGAAAATTAAAGTTTTTGCAATAGAAACTTATGGAAATATGTATGTACTTGAGATCAGGAACCAATACAACATTGTACTACATAATATTCATCTATCTATCTAACCATAAACATACTATATACTTACATATGTAATCACATGTGTACGGAAATGGTAATGGAACAAAAAAAAAAAAAAAAACTATGCCTTCGCACTTAACCTAATTCTTCATTTTTGTATTTAGTAATATGTATAAATACATATTTCATTTAAGACTTAATCTTTACTTACCTACCTCGACTAGAGAATAGACTACAAAATACATAAGTACATACATACATACATACATATGTTGTATTTATGTATGAAAGTATGCCTGCCTGCCTGCCTGACTGCCATAAGGTCATCTAAAATTCCAATAAATCAAAGCGCAAATAAAATGCGTAATTGATTGAAATCGGCTGCTGTGGCTTGAACTCAATTAAATTAATTTCCATCGGTCAATAGAAAAATAACAAATGACAAATTTACTTCGTTTCAGAATGAAAACGAAAAGTACCTTTCATGAATTATTATGTGTAACATGAGATCTTTTAGGAGACTTGAAATAAATTTAGAAATAACATTATTTTGCTTCAAAATTTCACTACAATATCTCAAAATCTATGAAACTATATGGTAAATTTATTGAAATTAATATCAATCTGTTGTGGAGATATTTAAATGTAAAGACAACGACATTACAATTGACTAAGATCATGGTGAATAAAACGAGCTTAACATTAAAATTTCATAACAATATTTCAAAACAAAAAACAAAAAAAAACATGGTCCTGTTTTGTATATAGTATAATGTCAAACTGTTGTGGAGATATACTATAAATAATTAGATTTAAAAGTGTTGATAAGCCAAGGCACTTTAACATGTTTAATTTAAAAATTTCAGAATTACATCTTAAAAACTATGGAAGTATATGAGGAGATTAATAGATTGAATACAATATATCAAGCTGATTTCGATTTATAAGTGTAAACAATACATTAGAATGGAATCACGGTCAATAAGACAAGCTTAACTTTAAAATTTCAGAATTATATCTTAAAAACTATGGAAGTATAGTATAGAATAAGAGTATATTAACAGATTGAATTCAATATGTCAAGCTGATTTTGATTTATAGGTATAGACAACCTATTAGAATCAAATAAAAGCCAATAAATCAAGTCCAATTTTAAAATTTCAGTACAATATCTTAAAAACTATAGAAGCATAGTATAGTATATGAGTCTAATGACAGATTGAATACAATATATCAAGCTGATTTCGATTTATAAGTGTAGATAAGCCATTAGCATTAAACCAAGGTCAATAAATCAAGCTAAACTTTAAAAACAAACAGAATAATATCTTAAAAACTATGGAAGTATTGTATATAATATGAGTATAAAGACAAATATGTCAAGCTGATTTTGATTTATAGGTATAGACAACCTATTAGAATGAAATAAAAGCCAATAAATCAAGTCCAATTTTAAAATTTCATAACAATATCTTAAAAACTATGGAACCATGGTAGGCATATTTATTGCAAATCGTAAAGCTACCGTAAAAATACATAGTAAGTATTGTGATTTAAAAATCTTAGATGATTTGAGTCATGTTCCATTAAGATTTTTCATACCAATTTTTAGCATATTTCGTATCAATTGGAATATACTTATAAATTTATCGTAGTGACTAAATTGTAGTTGCAACATACACAGTTTTTATTATTATTAGTATGAATGTTTTTTTTTTTTATTTTTATTTTTTTTTTTTTTTTTTTGTGGAATAAGAGTGCATAAATGTACAATATATTACGACGAACGACTACAATAACCACAAAGATTCATTCATTTATAATAATGTAGCATATCATGGAGAACATTTGGACTAACAACTTACGATGAAGTGTGGTGGAATTGCAGAGATGCGTTTAAGGCCAATAAATGCGCGGGCATGCACCGCCTGCAATATTTTATTAGTTAAAATACTATTGATACTATAATATAATAGAGAATGTTAGAATAATTTGAAAAATAGAAAATAGACAACATGACACACATTCTCACTGATGCATTGACAAACAAATACAGAAATATATAACTTACATACATATGTAAGTATATAGTATAGATACAATATAAACATATAGAGTGCATTAATAAAATATGCACAAATAGGCAGACGGACAGACAGACAGACAGACAGAGAGACAGAAAGACAGAAAGACAATTGCACAAAAGTTTAAATGTGCAACATTCGATATTTTAATTCAGACATCTTGGTTCGTTTTAAATAAATAAACTGCATTGACCTTAAAACACAAAAAAAAAAAAACCTCATCAATAAAAAATAATTCTCAATACTATTCTACAATATACAATATAAGAAATAATAATAATAATAACAACTGTTGCACTTGAAATATACAAGTATTTTGTATATATTATAGTAGTAAGTTGGAGTTTTCTATACTCATAAATTATAGAATGCAAAACTTTAACTTTGTTCTCACCATACATTTTTACTACTTATTTACTTACATTTGTTTGTTAAACAGATATCCGATTTAATTACAAAATTGTAAGTAGGTACTAGTATCTAGATACATGAAAATGAAATGAAATAAGTGGACGAGTGTGAAATGAAACAACTTCTATTTTAATTAGTGTTAGGCAATTATTTTTAGGGTGAGGTTATTTATTATACTACTTACTTATTTTGGAGTAATTTCAATTTCAATTTCATTTTCAATTTCAAGTTAAGTTCTGTGAAATGGATTTTTTTGGTTTTTTTTTTTTTTTTGTATTTTAGTATTTTAGTGTTCTTTCATTAATTAGATCCAGTAGACGGCGTAACGAAACGAGCATAGACATTTCTAATAATCATAAAAAATCAACACTTCCAAATAATGCCACATACTATACATAGACCATTAAATCTTGAATACAATACAAATACAAATACAATACTCTGCATTGCTTGATTTTTTGAAACACATCACTCTTTGCCTTTCTCTATGTGGGAACATTTATAAAACATATGAAGGAATAACATATTTTATTTATAAACAATTTCAAAAACTTTTAATTAATTATATATACTCGTACATAGTAGTCCCGGCGCACGTTTCTATTCCCCGTTAGAATTTCAACAAAATCGGCAGATATTTATTTAATATTTTTGTAACTCACAATTCAAAAATTGACATAATTATTTGTGATATTTGACAAAGACTACTTGATTGATTTGAAAATTTGTATGTCTCTAAGCTTTCTTTGTAAAATTTGATATATCTATTTCTTTCTTTTTCCGGTGGTCTGATCTGCACTAAACACTCTCCAAACTATGCTAGAGTTTCCCTGAAAATTTCATCAAAATTTGTAAATCGGTTTTGAAATTCCTAAGCAACATACAGACATAGCTCCATTTTTATATATAATACTATATAGATAAATAGATTTAAAAAAAAAAAAAAAAAGAATGTACAAAAAATTGACGATAACTTTAGCAGAAGTCTAATAAAATAGGTTAATGTCAAGATCTATGGGGTTAACTGAGCCTCAACTTGTACAAAGTACCTTCTACTGAATCTGCTTTTTTTTTTTTTTTTTTTTTTTTTTTGGGGATTTGATGATCCCGATTTACTATATGGGAGTGTTCCTAACAAACTATGGAGCTTTAAATATCCTACATAAAAGCATAGATTGTAGTATAATAAGATATAAAAAATATGCTTAAAATATTATTAAGAGGAGTGTTTGTGATGAGTTCTTACTACTACTAATAAGAGCTTTTAATTGAGATAAAGTTGAAGATGTGTTAATATTTTCATATAAGAAAATCATAGATATGAAGAAAGAGTTAATCTTTTATAAGTAAATTCTTGTTAGAAATAGACAGACAAATAGTAAATGCAAATGAAACTGTGAAAGAAATCTATTGGGTGTTCCAATACCTCAATATATTTAATATACCTTTTCTTTTTCTTCTGTCTTCATTTGAGTACAGGGTATACAAATAATAAGAATAAGTGTTCTCAAAATGAATAGATTTATGCAGCAGCAGTACAAAATACAACAGAACACAACAGAACAGAACAGAACAGAATTAAACAGATGGAAATAAGTAAAGGAGTGGAATAGTGTGAAGTGGAAATGAAATAACAATATTAGAATACCACATACAAAATTTGAACAATTATAATGAAAAGGGGATCCAAATGAAAGGGGAAAGCATTCAAATACATTCAAAATACAATATACAATAATAATAATAATAATAATAATACAAAGCATGCGAAAGTCATAAATCATAATTTTTGGGCAACACAAACTAAGCGAACTCAACTCAACTGAGCTGAACTGAACTGAACTGACTTTCAATTTGTTTCATATTCTTTCCATTTATTTTATTTTCTTTTATTCTATTTTTTTTTTTTTTTTTTTTTTTTACTTATGTTTGCAATCGTCTGTTTGTTTCTCTTCTACAAAGTGTAGAAATACGAATATATTGTATAGTAATTCTTAGTTATGTAGTGGGTAGATCATTGAAGATTGTTAGAGTTATATTCAAAGGAATTCATATAACTTAGGTTTTATTATCCAATAATTTGTACTACTGCCCTTTACTAATATCTACTATTTCACTAGATGTTAATATTATACGTGATTTGTCTTGCGAATATACAATATTTTTATTAGAACTCTATAGAAAAAAAAAAAAAAAACCTTGAAACTTGCTTACAATAGAAAATTAAACAAAATTTTTAAGAATCCATATTATTCTTATGTTGGTATCACTAAAGCGGAAGATATAGAAATTTAAAAGCAAATTATGTCATAAGCCATGAATGGATTGATAGTCCTCCATGAAAATGTATCGTAGATTGGACCCTTTATATCATGTAAATCGAGAGCAATTGAAGTGAATATAGTTTTTCATTCTTTTAATTTTACTCATACAAAATATTTTAGGAAATAGATCCCAAATATAAGCAACTTTTTCAATATTCTACCTTTCACATTACTAAGAATAAATATTTAGACTTTGTCATGAAGTTTGTAACGCATTAATTAATAATTTTCAATACATAGATAAAACAAACTTTTTCGATTACTGGAAGATGTAGTTCCCATAAAACCCATACAAAAAAAAAACAAAACATCTATAATACAATAAAAACTCTCATAATACCTCGACTCGGTGATTGATCGAATATTGAAGTTATCTGGTTATGGATGCAGTCCGTTAGGAATCATAGATTATTGTATTAAATATATAATTGTATGTTGTAAGTTCCATATAAGATGAGGCAACTTTAACTTTATCCTAGATTTTGAAATTATAATTTCTAGAAATATTTTTGATATTTATTCGCTATAACTGACAAGCACTCAACGCCATCGAGTTCAAATCGAAGTTAGTCTTAAGTTTACTCAAAAGACATGCATCAAATAACTATGTAAATTTTATCTGATTACCTGGGCATAATGGGTATCTTGGAAACGAAGAGGCTGATTAACTCGCCAGGAAAGGAGCTGCATACAACCTAAAATGCTACAAGGACTGTATGAACTTAACAAAGAACAAATTAAGAATCATTACGGGATTATTAACAGGACATTGTAGGTTGAATCGTCACCTAACAAAACTGAGAATCTTGTCTAATGGTCTTTGCAGGTTCTGCGGGGAAGATGATGAGACCGCACTACATGTGAAAGGAACTTGCTCTGCCCTGATGCGCAGGAGAAGCAAACACCTTGGCGAATTCACCCAATCCGAGGACGAATTCAGACTTTGTGAAGTAGGACTAATACTACAATTCATCGAGAGTATTGGGCTAGGAGAAATACTCTAAGTCCATGAAGGGGGCACAATAAATCTTATAGGTCGCAGTGCTACATCCCCCAACAACAATAATAATAATAAAGGAGATGCAAACCAAAGCCTTTTAGAAGGCTGCCTTGGAGTTCCATAAAAACTAAATTTAAGCAATGAAATGTATTCATTTAGTCTTTTTAACGGGACATTGTAGAGTTATAAACCATTAACAAAGCATGCGGATTAGTCTATTTGACCAATGCAGGTGGAGATAGCAGAGCATTTACTTTAGTAGCTCTCGCACCTCTTCAAATCTATTCTAATATAAATAGCCAAAATAAAAAAAAAAAAAACCAATATATTTTCTCCATAGTCAAATTTCTGTAGTATGAATTTCAGTTGAAGAAAATCTAATGAGGAAACCTTTGAAAGTTTCTAAACAAAGTAAAATTCGAATAATTAGATTACTTACTTACTTTTCTATTCTATTCTATTCTATTCAATGAATCAGAATTAAAATTGTAGTTTTGTTGCATAAAAAAAAAAAAAAAAAAAAAACTAAAATCTTCTTAAATAAAAATACTATTTAATCTAACTACTTAATCCATAGTATAATCTAACAAAGAATGATTGAATTTTGTTTTTTGTTATTTTGTTTTTTCAAAATTTATTTTATTTATTTTCTTGTTTCTCTGCGGAAACAAAGACACTTTGATTTAATTGATTGATCAACATTGAATTTCCTTCAAACGCGAAATCGAAAATGATTGATTTGCCTCTTATACAATATTTGTATTTCGATAAATCAGCAAGTAATACGAGTATTGTAGTAGTTGCTTATCAATTTGTTTAGTTAATATCAAGTTTAATTTAGTATATACTAAATATAAATTAGATTTCTGATCAATCTTATGCCTTTCAATTTGCAAAATTTTTTTTAGTATATTTTTGTTAAATAAAAAAACAAAAATACATATAATTTCAAATGAGAATGAGAACAAACATCCAACAGATACAAAGATAAATACATATAGATATATCAATACAATACATAAATAAATATATAATGTACAGACGTCAATCATTTTGTGAAGCAAAAATTAAAACCTATAAAAAGAAGAAAAAAAAAAAAAAATAATAAAGAAATACAAAAATTATTAAACAGATTTGGCATTAAGCTTTGAAGAGATACAAGTTTAATGCCTTTGGTGGTGGACCACATTAAATATTCGTGGTAACAGATAAATTAAAATATAAAGAAGAAAAAAAAAAAACAAAATAAAGTAATAAAAAAACAAGTTAGTAGTACATTAAATTTGGGTATTGTACAAGAATCCGACTATATGATACCCTGTAGCCCCGAAATTAATAATAAAATCAAAACTTATTGATGGAAAATAAATACATACTATAATAGTATGAATAATAAAGCAATAGATAATCAAGGTAATTGAATACACAAATTTATTTTTCAAAGTAGTCTTTATTAAAACTGAAATCTCCAAAACTGTGAAAATAAAGCGAGGCTAAACCTCCAGAAGAAGGAAGAAACCGTTAGACTAAAAACTTTTTGCTATTAACCTTTTGATGATATAAACTTTATAAAATATATGTATATTTATTGCACAATAAGCATTTTAATAATATAACTCATATGGGGCGTAAATAAATTAGGTAGCAAATAGAGCCTAGGCAAAAATCGTTTGGCTCGAAACCAACAAAGGAAAATTTAGTTTCCAGCTTTCATAATTTTAGTATGAAAATTCTAAAAGTGGATTTTCAACATCCCTCAGTGGTTTGTTGCTATCCTGACATGATGAGGGTTGCCAATAGATATGATGATCCAGAGAGCGATGATGAACGTAGCTTATCTAATAATAGACCGATTAGGCGTCTGTTACCATATGTACATCTGTACTTGCATCAAATTATTCTCAATATAAAATAACATACACAAAAATAAAATAAAATACACTAAAATAATAATCACTACATATAATATTATACAATAAAGTTCCTCCTGCTGCGTCTATCTGTCTGTCTGAACGCGATAAACTCAAAAACTACCAAAGGAATTTTTATATGGTTTTCACCAATGGATGAAGTGATTCATGAGGAAGGTTTTTGTTATATAATTCATAAAGAGTTTCCTCTGCTACCCATGCTAAAAGCCGGGACAGGTTACTAGTTATATGTAATATAATGTTATATGTTCATCAATATTTATAATTAAATTGGTAAATAACAAAAGAAGATATTCCAACTAAACGTTGGGGACGAAAGAAACATAATAATCTAATATTTTGTTTTTATTTTTAAGAACAGATATTTTTGGAATAAATTTCTTAAATCTTGTTAGCATTTTTTGAAAAGTTTTATTCACATTGATACTATTAGTATAAACTTACAAAGCTTTTGATATCATTTTTTTAAATAAATAAATAAAAAAAAAAAACTAAGTTAATAATTTAAAATTATAACTTAATTATTTTATAGAACAAAAATTCATACCAAATTCATTCTATTCTAGATAACTTTAAGATTCGATTCTATAGAGTATAGCAACCTTATGTATTTGATACCAGTATATTAAGATAGTTGAATGAATGTTAAGAAAAAAAAAAAAAAAATAAAATAATATAAAAGAAAAAACACACACATAATTCATTAATAATTTGTATTCATAACTACTATTGTAAAAAATTGAAAAGAAGTTTCCCGTTTAAGACTACAAATTTGGATTTACCACTCTTTATATGGATACTATAACCTAAGAGGTATATTCACATATGTACATAAATATATGTATGAGTACGAGTACGAGTAAATGTATGTGACTATGAATAGTATGAGTGCGAGTATATTGTGTAAGTGACATGAAAAGTATAATAATTAGATACAATTAAAAGGCGCTTATCAATTAAGTATTTAAGCATTTAATTGAAATTGAATAGAGAGTTAAACAAAATGGTCGAATCAAGTCCAAAATAGATAGATAGATAGATAGATAGATTGACAGACAGACAGGCAGATGTCTCACTACTAAATTCATACAACTATGATTATATAGTACAACAATAGATAAGTAGATAAATCGAATTTGATTTGATTCGAATCGATTCGATTCGATTCGATTGGATTACAGTACATATATATTTGATTGGTTCAGATTGTATTGACTTGACTTGAATTGAATTGGATTGGATGAGTTGAATGATTAGTGGTCAAAGCTGAATGCCATAAATCAGTTAAATAGTCACACTATTTAGTATTTAGTATTTGTCTGCCGGTCACATAGTATATTATATTCATTATTATATTAACTATACTATATGGTATAATAATCATGATGATGATGATGATGATGATGATGATGATGAGTAAAGCTAAGTCCAAAAACTAAGTATATTATATGCACCAGTTGTTGTGATATTGTTTTAATTTATTTAATTTTTAATAATTTTTTTTTTGGGGTTCGTCTTTAATTTAGATGAAATTTAATTGTTTTAATGTTTTTTTTTTTTTTTTTTTTTTTGCCATTAAACACATACATATATGTATATACATATATGTGTGTATGAATAGACTAGTATGCCATAGTGTATATGTATCTAGATACATTTAAATATTGTTTTATTGCTTTACTAACTTACGCTCGCTTGCTCACATTTTGCGTTGTTCGGTCGCTCGTTTGCTCGTTTGTTCGTTTGTTCGACTGTTCGTCGTTCATTTGAACGGTTTGTTGTCTTTCGTGCGTTGCTTCTTCGTTTTCTTTACGATTCACTTTATTTATATATGTGTTTATATATATCTCACACACTCTCTCTTTCTCTCTCTCTCTCTTTCTATCTACTTACAGCAAATTGATTGAAATAACAACGAAATCGTGGGCAACATTCGGAATATATCAACGCTGAAAGCAACACGCGCCTGATGGCTATGCCGGCTTTTCGGAATTTTCGGAAACTAAAAGCGAATTCTGATTGCAATTTGCAACGAAAATAAAATTTACTTTTACTTTAAAAAAAAAAAAACCCACAAATTTTTTTTATTAAAATTTTTTTTTTTAATTGAAACAATTTTTTTTTTTTAAACACAAAAATTATACAACAATACAAAATAAAAACAAACAAACAAACACCATAAAGTGCTAAAAAATAAATAACAAAAAAAAAAAATTAAAAAAACCGTGAAACGTGTTCAACGGACATTTTATGTAAAAAACTGAGATTGTTTTGCCTTAAACAAAAAAAAAAAAAAAAAAAAGAAGAAAAAAAAAGAGAGTCTTAAAAATAAAAAACATAAAAAAGTCCAATAAAACTTGTGATAAAAAAATTTCAAAAATTTTTCAACATAATTTTAATTAAACTTAAAAATAAAAAATAATTTAATGTAAACTAAATAAAAACGAGTGTGTTCCATTAAAAAAAAACAAAAAAAAAAAAAAACAAAAAAAGAACAAAGAAAATAATAATAATTTTATATATGAATATATAAATAATAAAAGCACACAGTCAATAAATTTGCAACCTTAAGGCCTTCAACTGTGATTAACAAACAAAAACAAAAAAAACAAAAAAAAAAACTAAATTAATTTTTCTATTATTATTACTGTTAATTTTATATATATATATATTAATTTTGTATTTAATACTATTTGGTGTACGCGACGCGAGTGCTAAAGTTCCATAATTTTTTTTGCTTTTTTTTTTTAATTTTTTTCTTTACTCAAAAAATCATTGATAATACCAAAACTACCTAAAATATCAACAACAACAACAACATCAAACGTATAATTTAAAATATAAAATATATATAATTAGTATTTACTACTATTAAAATTCAATAAAATCCAATCATGTTTAACTCAAATATACCAGCTTCATCGCTTTTGGGCATCGATGCCAGTGGTTTATGCACAACAACTCCGAAAACTCCAGAAATTGTCAATTCGCTAATTGCAATGACAAATCCTTTGGATAATTATAATTTTTTAAATGCCTCAACCACAACAGTAACGCCATCATCGAATGTAAACTCCTCCACGCCACTTGTTTCGGTAAGAAACTTCAATGGCGGCGCACAGGTATGTTAAATTCGTATTGTGCAAAGCTTTAATAATAATTCCTATACTATTCCTATTCCTATTCATATAACACATTACATATAAAATATTATATGGTAGAATCTCATGTATTTAACATTTTTAAATTTTACAATTACAGGATAGCAGCCAACAATCGAGTTGTACTGCATCACCAATTGATTCGCCAGCAGGCACAAATAGTATGCCTACCGTCCAGCAGGTATGTGATCTTAAATATATAGTATAGTATTTTTAATCTATATACCATATTGACCTATTAGAGGATAGGTTTTCAATCCAAGTGGCTAATCTATAGATCCAGGGGGCAACTGACCTTAACGTTAAGCCCACGCTATACGAGGGGGACCCAAAAAAAAAAAAAAACGGGAATTTCGTCATAACTTCTTTATTTCTTAATATTTTAACACCAAATTTTGATCACCTTCAAAGTATTCTCCATTGACCACAACGCACTTCTCCAAACGATTCTTCCATTGTTCAAAATAGTTTTTAAATTCACTCATCGGGATGTCCTTTAAGCCTTCCTAAGCGATTTTTGTTTCACCTCCTCCACAGTGGCAAAACGCTTTCCTTTCATATTCCTTTTGAGTCTGGGGGACAAAAAGAAGTCACAGGGGGCTAGATCCGGTGAGTATGGGATGGGGGTGGACAATCGGTGTCATGGCGTTTTTGGTCAAAAATTGCTTCACGGAAAGGGCGGTGTGGACCGGCGCGTTGTCATGATGGAAGAACCAGTCGCTGCAACCCTTCTCATGTGCAAATCTTCGGATAAAATTCTCTGAATTGAACTCCATGACATTCCAGACATCTCACAGAGTTGATCAATGGTTCGGCGACGGTCTTCACGAACGAGGGCATTGATTTTGTCGACGTTTTCAT
This sequence comes from Amiota mariae, assembly GCA_035041805.1. NCBI lineage: Eukaryota > Metazoa > Arthropoda > Insecta > Diptera > Drosophilidae > Amiota > Amiota mariae. The sequence goes on from JAWNKV010000849.1 coordinate 164,124, forward strand.
CAGTTCTTGACGTTGAGGGGCGTCCTGAACGAAGTTGGTCTTCAATAGACATTTCTCTCTTAGGGCAGCATCCCCATAAGCAGTCTTAAGCATTACAATAGTTTCCGCTGTTCTCGAAAAACTGCCATTACGTTTTCGTCGTAATGTAAAAAGTTGTTTTACTAAAAAAAATCTCACAGGCGAACCGATGCACTCACAGCGACACAACTTTCCACACAGACGCAGATGGCGTGACACTAACGGACATGTGGTCAAACAATAGGTTCCCCCACTCTCCCTCCCCACCACAGCGTAATTCCCGTTTTTTTTGGGTCCCCCCTCGTATACGCAATCAAATTCATAAGCAGTTTTGCTTGACTCCATAGTATATTTTAGATTGGATAGTTTCATCTCTTTCATCAATATTATACGATTATTAAGAGTGGAATACAGATTAAAAATATTCAAAACGGTATCTTCAAAACTGTGGTCGAATGGTAAAATAAACTTTAGGAGTGAACACACACACAATTTTCACAGTTTCCCAAAACATACGGCCAATTAAATAAATAAACATGACTAGATCGATTTAAACTTATATAAGTAAGTACTAGTTGACTGGCGTACTTTGCTATTCCCCGGAAAAATTCTATCAAAATCGACATTGCACGGGAATGATAGAACGAATGAACAGATCGACTTAAGCTTATATAAGTACTAGCTGTCCGGCGTGCTTTGATACTTTGATACCGGCAAAATAGGAATGATATAAAGAATGATATTTATTTTATTTTATTGATGTTTCACAATTCAAAAATAGATGTTTGATAAAGACTACTTTATTGATATGAAAATATATATGTAAACTTTATATGCAAATTTTCATTCACCATTTTCGACCGATTCTGTAGGTCGATTTTGTTAAAATAAACGCTATATCTTACTCACAATAAAGCTTGTTATCTCTCAGTAATTTGAATTTGAATGCAATGAGTAAATTTTACGTGATGCGCGCACAAACACTTTCAGTCTACAGTTTTATTATATTATGTATAGATAGATATAGATTATCAGGATAAATGATTAAAATAAACTTTATATGCAAATTTTCATTCACCATTTTCGACCGATTCTGTAGGTCGATTTTGTTAAAATAAACGCTATATCTTACTCACAATAAATCTTGTTATCTCTCAGTAATTTGAATTTGAATGCAATGAGTAAATTTTACGTGATGCGCGCACAAACACTTTCAGGCTACAGTTTTATTATATATGTATAGATAGATATAGATTATCAGGATAAATGATTGGTATGTACTAAATCACTTACTCACTCACTCACTCACTCACTCACTTCTCTTTATGAGCCCCTCCAATATTGAATTTAAAGGGTTTTCCATTTTAAATGAAAGGAATATACCATTTATATAGTAAGCATGTCATATTATGGCAATCAATATTCATTAGCATATAGATAATTAAAGTAGAAGCAAGATTTATTTTGTGAATCAAATTTTTTAATTATTAAATGGTATAATGGGTATAATGAATAAGTTACACTTGTTATTACCTTAATATTTTCAATATTTTCTCTTCAATGAAGCTTTGTCCAATAACGGACGAGTAGAACATTATTGTATATCCATACAAACATACATATATCATATACCCTTTACACTTATTCAATGTACTACTAATATAAATGTTTATAATAAAACAGGAGAAGTTTAAAAAGTTTACAAAATCTGAAATTTTTAATTGAGTCTTCAGTCTGACATATCATACATGGGAATACTGGATATAGATAAAACCAACTTTTAAATGATATGTGTCAAAATTTCATGACATTCTGGTAATTATATAGTTTAAAGATTACAGAGGTTTGAGTGACCCCAGTTTTGTTATTTTTAAAATAATCGAAAAAAAAAAGAATTTTGTGCGTTGATGGAATATAATACATAGACCTATTGGTGAGCCTCTACGCTAGGGAAATCATATTCCGAAAAGAACAAAAGTCTTTAAAATATTTGTGTTAAGTGAAGTTGTAAGAGTTAGGTAATCTCAGAAGGTAGAGTGTTTACAATTTTGGAAAATGTCATGGAAATGATCAATCTAATGAAGAGAGCCGATTAAGTCATTTTTAGACTCATAGTTTTTGAACTATGGAGATGAATTTTCATATGTGTATGCATACATTTAGTGGTTAAAAGTAAATTGAACTGATAATTGTAAATTGTGTATATGAATTTCTCATGCTAGGTGGGACTTCATACTTCTTAGACTACCCATGCTTATTTACATATTCACAGTTAGGCAGGCACTCATTACACATCTGACTGTCAATTATCGAATGACTTGCGATGGTGATGATGATGATGATGGTGATGATAATAATAATGATGATGATGTACTCGTAAAATTGAATGAGAGAAAATGAATGAATCAACCAACAAGCGAATTGCATTTGCTTGCATAACTTACCAATACAAATATTAATAATATATATAGTACATAGTACAAATATCTGTATATCTTCTCATATATAAATATCTATGTATGTATGTATGAGCAGTTAAATGACTATTTTGTTGTTGATTTTGTTGCTGTTGTTGTTGTTGTTGTATTCTTAAACGCTTTTAATTACCAAGTAGCAAATGATATTTATGAATTAATGAGCATTTTGTCGTTTCAAGTGGTACTGGCGGCACCTTGTCATAAACACACCACTCACTCACTCACTCACTCATTCACTCACTCATTCACTCATTCGTTATACTCGTCCATAGACTCTACTATATATTTTCCTCCCCCGACTACACGATTGTTCATGACCCCATCGTCAAATAAATTAAACTTTGAGAGATTCAATTCAATTCGATTCGATTCAATTTGCAACTTCTTTATTAAGGTCAAACTGTTGTTGTTATTTTCCATTAAAAAAAAATTCAAAATTAAATCTTCTCGTTAGATGAAATTCTTTGATTAGTCGATCTACTAAGAATAGAATTGATTCATAAACCTCAAACTTTATTAGAAAGAAAGTAAAAATGTATTTTTATAGTATTAGATGTTTAAAAACTGTGCGACAGTAAAGACATAGAGAAATCGAATGATTAACCAGTCTCAACAGCTTTTTTTAAAGATGAAATAACGAACTCCCCTTTAACGAATACTATTCTATAATGACTACTAATTGACAAAACCCAATGACTTTGTATCTATAACAAATGTCCGAATGTATTTGTTATTTTCAGATTTAAAAGTATGAATTGAAAGATGATAATGTTAATATCTATTATTGCATCCTTTGACTCTGTAGGAACACAAAACATTCTTGAGTTGCTAAGTCAAGAACTGAATAGATGTTCTAATAATTTATTTTTAGTTTCCTGTACTTGATTATAGAAACTGCAGAACCATATTGGAGTTAATCTTGATTTGATAAAGTGGCCCTTTTCTGGTATTAGATGTCAGTATTCTTACGTTATATAATAGTATTTATAGAATCATTGCTCATACGTGAAATTTGATGAGACCATACCAAATTTTGTTTTCATATAACATCATATTATTTCACAAAATTCTTCTAAAAAAAAAAAAAATCACATTAAAATAAAGTGCCAATAAAAAAATTTGAACTCAATCACATGTGAAAAGAGCAGTAGCACTATACTATATTTCACTCAAATGCCACATCGTTCGAAGCTGATACTCTATTACGCTAAACGTACCCATCGACACGTCCAATGCTTGATCAAATCGTTATTATTGTTGCTTGATGCGTTGCCCATAAACTATAACAAATATCGTTCGTCAAATTTAATACTTTTAATTTGTACTTTTCTTTGAAGCAACAATGACTGCATACACACACACACACACACACACACACACACACAGCGAATGTGCGGCTGCAGAAATCATAAAACGTATACATAAGTGAGTGCATATGATTTCGCCACCAACGCATCATGATGGCTCCTCAAATGCAAAAATAAAGAGAGAGAGAGAAAGAGAGAGATTTGAAGAAAATCACAACGTTTTGATTTTGTTCAAGCATTTGATCAAACATCGACATGTTAAATAGTTTCCGCTCTCTCTCTCTTTTTTTCAAAACATTTGATCAAGCATTGGACGTGTCGATGGATACCTTAAGTTATATACTCAACTGTCTCCTTCAAACATTTTAAATTACAGCTGAACTTCCATAACTCGAATCACCAAAATGCACAAAACAAAAAGTTCGACTTATGGAGACTTCGAGCTACTCGTATAGAGTTATTCATTAAAACTAAGGAATTTGGCGAAATGTTGTACAATTATTAAATAAAAAAAAAAATTTTTTATCTTCACATCAAGTTTTTTAGTAACAGTTTCTTAAAATATTCAGAAATTTGTGTTTGAATTAATTTTTAGAGTCATTAAGAGATGTTCTAATTTGTTTAATGCTTTAAAATTATCATCAAATGTGTTACTTAGTATTCAAATATCAGTATTTATTTAAAATGGCTAAGGAATCCGATACATTTTTCTTGGAAACATGTTCAATAGATTCGTTCTCCACACCGTTGTTATAATCTTCCATGGCACTTGAAGTTGGACTTACTAATTCTGAGCAATAATGTATGAGATTTTTTTTTTTTTTTTTTTTTTTGATTTCTTAATTTTTCAAATTGTGGAAACCGTACAGCATAGTGCAGCATTTTTAGAGTTACGTCTATTAATTTAAATTTTTCTTCAATGATAAACACTAAAAAAAAAAAACGTATTGAATAATGGAATTTCGATTTATGGAAGAAAAACTGTATGGAATTTTAGTTCTAAAAGCTACTGCATTCCAATTTACCGACCTATTCTCAAAATTATCACACAATTATAGATTTTCAAAAACATTGTGCCATCAATTGCATATTTGCATTCGCAAATACATATAAGATAAAATAAGACTTGACAACTTGGGGGGAAAACATCAAATTCAGAAAAAAAAATTTAAAATTGTCAGAATTACTCGGAGGACCCCTAAAAAAACACCTTTTTTCATTTTTGCATATTTTTTTTTTTTTTTTTTTTAATATTTAATATTTCCAATATATTTTCATTTTCTTTAAGTTGGCTAACCTGCATAAATTGAAGTTTACAGATTGGTAACATACACTTTACAGATTATTACAAAAACAGCTTTTTTAACAGCGAAGCTTTCAACGAGCTTTTTTGTCCAATTATGTGATAATTTTGAGAATAGGTCGGTTATGGTTCGAATTATATAAAATTCGAGTTATAGAAGTTCGACTAATAGAAGTTTGACTGTAGTTTAATTTATAAACTTTAAAGCATAAATGGTTTATTCCAGGCAATTAAATTATCTTTATTTTAACATACAATATATTTCGTTTGGTAAACAGTTTACATCAACTTGCCAGGTAGTTATGAACAGAAAAAAAAATAGGCAATACCACTTTTCCATATTCCAAATGTTTCAAACTTTCAAACTGAATAACTTTCGTTAGGTAAACAAGTCGGTGAAAAATGGCCTTAAAATTGGATCAAACTTTTTTAAATTAAGGATAGCCATGAACATATTTCAAAAGGCAAGACATGCGGGATGTATTCGTACTTCCTACAAAGTATATTTCATCCGGCAAACAGATGAATGAAGTTAGAGATGTATAGTTGAACTAACATTAAATTTGAAAGTTGATCGATCATATTTATACTCTTCACATTAGTGAATAGTATTATAAGTTTGTCATGAAGTTTGTAACACACAGAAGGAGACATCGCAGACCACATAAAGTATATAGATATTTGTGATCAGCTTGATGAGACGGGTTGATTTAGCCATGTCCGTCTGTCCGTCTTTTCGCACTCCTAGTCCTTCAGTTTTTGAGCTAGAGAGCTGACATTTTGTACATAGATTTCTTTTTTCCAAACGCCTATCAAGTTTGTGAATCAGCCAAATCGGACCACTAGGGGGGTGCCTCCCATGCAAACCCCCTTTTAAGTTAATGTTCTTATTAGAAAAACTTTTTTATTTTTTGACGTCTCGAAGTGAAATTTGGACACTATAAGTTTCTGATCCATATCCACTAACCATATAAATTTAATGATCCTAGGGTTACCGGGAGAGGAACCTCCCATACAAACCTCCATTTAAATTAAAGTTCTTATTAGACGAAGTTTTTTGGTTTTTGACTTATTGAACTGAAATTTGGACACTATAAGTCTCTGACTCATATCCACAAACTATGAAAATTGCATGACCCCCGGTCTACTAGGAGGGGTACTCACCATACAAACCGGGATCCAAATGAAAGTTCTTATTAGAAAAACTTTTTTGTTTTTTGACGTATCGACTTAAAATTTGGACACTATAAGTGTCTGACCCATAGCCACCAACTTTATAAAATTCAAGACCCTCGGACTACTAGCTGGAGCGTGAAGAGTATTACAACTTCGGCATAGCCAAAGTTAGTCATTTTTAGGGTTCCGTACCCATAGGGAGCTAATGGGACCCTATTACTAAGCTTACGCTGTCCGCCCGTCCGTCCGTCCGTCTCCTGCTCCATCTCATGAACCGTAATAGATGGAGAGTTGAAATTTTCACAAATTGTGTAATTCACTTGTGTGTAGAACGACAAATACTAATTTAACCTTTCGTTTAACAATTTTTTGTTTTTTGTAGTATACTTTAAGCTGTTAATTGTAATATACTTTTAGGCTATTAAATATAAAAATATTTTTATATTTTAAGCAAAAAATCTTGTACGATGGTACGGAACCCACCGTGTGCGAGTCCGACTCACACTTGGTTGATTTTTTAAATATTTTTTATTGTATCAATTTGGACTCATTGCCTACTATAGCAGAAACTAAGAATTAAGCATTTTATAATAGAAAATCTCATCATTTAAATATAAATTATAACAATTTGTGATGGCCTTGGTTAGATGGACTTCATTCGTTTGACCCAATTTTCAATTAATTTCGATATTAAATTTAGGATGATGCCACGGCCACATGACACACAGGTGGTATAAGTTTTGCATTCAAGATTCCTGTCTATATACTACTTACTATATAATATAAAGTACTATAAATAGATACATGTATATATTTTTGAAGATTTTTCCTGTCATATTTTTAATAGAAACATCCTTAGAAACCAACATCTGTACATACTCGTCTATATATTTAACATAATATATGATTATTTTAAATGCCTTTTAAAATATCATTTCATTTCAACTGTCCAATATGTAGGACACAGTTGTGTGTATAAAATTACCAAATATTATAAGTACTTATTAGGAAAGACATTCGACATTTTCGACAGAAAAATATGAAAAAGAGTACAACATTTTTAAATGTAGCTTCTACATAAGCCCTTCACAACAGACTTTCTTTGCTTTGCATTAAAAAATATTGGACTGAGTATTGTACATTTATGGACAATGCAGAATGCAGTTGACCATCTGTTTTTTGTATTATTTTAATGGAACTTCAATTTCATTCATTGCCAATGAAGACGATGATGACGACAATGAAGAAGACAACAATGTCGTGCCGTGCTTTATTTGTATGTATTTTTGCCTTGACATTTCTTGGGATTATATAAAGTAAATTGTTCATTTTTTTGTTCATGATTTTCGATGTTTTTTTTATGGTTTTTTTTTTTTTTTTTTTTTTTTTGTTGTGACCATGTTGTGATGAATCCTATGCCTCTGATTAACCATAAAAGGCGTGCCACCCACTGCTGATGAACTGAACAACTACAACATTACTTACTACACTTGTTATTGTTATAGTCGTGAATTGCAATGCGACGCGTCTTGCACTTGGACAGATTTAGGTCAGACGCGCACAACGCGCACAACTGACAATACGAGTATATACACGTTCACATGCGCATATGTAAACATACATTCTTACTCACATATTTACTCAATCAGTCAGTCAGTTAGTCAGTCAGTTGGTTATTTGGACATTTGTTCGCTCAAGTTAAGTTAGTAACTTCACTGAAATTGCTGGGTGTTGACAACGTTTTCATAAGGTCTGCACAAGTCAAATGAAATTCATTATTTATTTTATGTTGTCTTCTTTTTTTTTTTTTGTTTTTTTTTTTACATTTTCTTATTTGTGTCTTTCATATATTGAGAGTGAATAGTATATGCACTATGCCATGATGTTGGCATCACTGGTGATGAGATTCCATAAAAAATAATCATATAAATACAGTTAAAATTTGCTTTTAAAACAAAAACAAAAACAAAAACAAAAACATAAAATAAATAGAAATGCTTAAAGTTATAATAGACTTATAGTTTATTCACACTGAACTGATTCAATGTGAATACTCGTATTTTTTATTTTTTTTAAAAAAATTTATTATAAAGGTAGAAAATTAAAAAAAAAAAAAAAAGGAGTGTGACAGAAATGTTACACTGTCTTAAAACGTTCCTCTAAGTTGTATGGAATGCCTTAAAACAATAAATACTCAAATACATAAACTAACCTACTGGAATTATAACACAGAAATTCACTTTGCGTATTTTTTGTTTTGTTTTTTTTTTTCGAATTTCGTAAAATTAATAAATATAATCGTCACACAAGAAGTAACGTCACAAATTGGAATGAATGAATTTCACACAAATGATGTCAACTAGTTCTCAAGAACTGCATTAAATCTATAGAGAGATCTGTTAGTGATATGTTACATTCATTTAAAATGGAAACGAAATTACATATTGCAATATGCTATGAATTATTTGGTTTGTTACAATAATATCACACTGTGATATAAAGGGATAGAGTTGATTGATTATTCACATATATAAATATGATTCTCGGAAAATATGAAAATCAAAAATCCCTATAAATATTGTTGATCTAATCATATCATGTCAGTTCCTCTAAATACTTAAAAGTAAAACATAAGATGTTGTTGTTGTTGTTGTTGTTGTTGTTGTTGTTATAGATTTTCCGGAATCTATAAGAATCAGAATCAAAGATCCCATAAAATATTTTTCTAATCATATCATTTAAGTTTTTCTAACTAAATAGTTTAACAAAAAATATGTGATATAATACATAATATTGTGTGTGTTTCCTAAGAGTAAGTTTTTTGAATAGAAATTATAGGCAGAATTAGGAAAGCAAGGCGGTTCTCATTTACACCCATGTATATATGGGTATGTACATCCATTTATATACTTAACTATAAAAAAACGTCTTAAGATTTTTATCAAAATTTTATTCGATCATATTTTCTTTGATCTTCTAAATCAAGTTTTAGTACCTTGTCAATATAATTCTATCTATATTGCTTTCTTCTTATCAAAAATGATCAATATTTTCGAAAATCCATACTTCTAATTAGTATTTTGTCAATTCAGTAATCTACGCTTTTAAATCATAAATGTAACAATTTTCATAAAATTATCTATTAGTGGTAGAATACAATCATGTTGTATGTATGTTTGTATGTATGTCGTGCGTCACTAGAGTCTCTTAGATGTGTGTAGTTTATCGTGTAAGAACGACAGACAAGTTTTTTGGTTTCCGGTTTTTGCCACAATTCCCCTAATAACGCCTACAGATATATAAATGCTAATCTATAAAGAACTAAAATTGTTAGAAATTCATGAAATTTGATACTCCATCTATTCTACATAAATTTCAAATTAATTTTTCCTATACTTTACTTTACTTTAATTTACTTTATAATATAATTTGGCATAAATTTTGATCTCTTAATAGATCTTCATTTCATTCAGGGGATTCAATAGTTAATTTTACTGGACTAATATAACATTCCTCATGTCATCTTTTATTTTTCAAATTTGAAATGAGAAATAAACATGAAAATGAAAACAAATCTTAATTTTTGGTGATGAATTATTATACACACTTATGTATGTCTATAGATAGATTTTGGATTTTATTTAAAAAATATTTTTTTTTGGGTACAGAACTCCATGAATACACAATTCGTTAGTATGAAACTGTTTTTTTTTCTTTGATTTTTTGTTTTTGTTTTTTTTTTTTTTTCTGTTTTTTCTTTTAGATTTTATGAGATTTTCTTATGTTTATTGGGTTGGTCTGCCCCATAAAGATTGCAATCTCCTTTAGCCATCATGTGATTGTTATTATTTGTTTTATTTCACATGCATTTCACATATATTTCGTACATCTCTCAGAATTGTAGTCAGTTAGCTCCGACTATAGATTGCTCTATACTATATAAAGCTTACAAAGTATAATATATAATAATAAAAATACTATTATATAATCAGTAATAATACTGAATTGATTTTATATTTCAACTACTGAAGTTCCACGATTACTGGAAATAATAAATCCCCATAGTATAATCTGTAAATTGTATTATAGTTCTTTATTTATTTATTTAATATACTGTAGGCTTAAAGTCTTAAACTTATGCTACAGGGGGGAGTTGGGCTTCTGGGGCTTTCAGATATTATTCCTTAATCTAGTGTCTTAATTTATTTTTAAAATAGAATTATGCTAAATATATAAAATAGTAAGCATTTACATGATTCAATTATGTAGTTTATATGTTTTTTTTTTGTTGTGCAAACAAGGAGGTAAAAATCTTCCAAAGATGCCTCATGACCCGGTGCCACAAGTTATGTCGGATTCATTAGCCTACCGACTAAAAAACCCCCTATCGCCTCAAGCCCCTTTCAATCCCTACGGCACCGCCGAAGCATTCCTATGTAGTTTATATGGGGATTTACAAATGGTTGATTATGTGTGTGTGTGTGTGTGTGTGTGTGTAGTTTTTAGGAAGTTGAGTATTGATGAGATTTGTTTTGCGGATGGATCGGAAAGGAATAAGATGAGGTCTTGGTTGGTGATACGGATGCATTTGTTGTGGAATAAAGGGCATTCATTTAGGATATTGTGTATGCAAAATTGACATTGGTTAGTTGTGTTTCGGTGAAAGCGGTATTCGTGGGTTAGTCTTATATATCCAAGACGTAGTCTTACAATTTTAATATGTTCTTTTCTCGGGAATTTGTTTGAATCCATTTTTTTAAAGTAATGTTCAATGGATGTTTTTATTGTTATTGCAGGCAATTCCTCAATGACTTACAATTTTTTTCAGTTAAAATTCTAATAGTATATAGTGAGTGGTGATTTCATATATTTACTTACTATATATTATGGTAAATATTTCATTTCTGCGATATCAGATATAATATTTTTTGGAATGGAATGATATCCAAAATCTCAAAATTTATGCACACTCACATTACTCATAGAAACAAAAAAGGTCAACTCACAACTTATGTCAATCAAAAAATAAATCAAAAATCTTTATATCAACAACTTGTTATTATTATTATTGTAGACATATACTACAATCATCTGATCATCTTCAGCCTTACTAAAATATAAATGCCCTACATTTCATATGAAAACCAAGCAACTCTCAATCTCTCATCATTATCATCATTATCATCATCATCATGAACAACATAATAAAAATCCATAATTCCATAAAGGTGTGTCTAAGGTAGCTTTACTACTTGTTCACTTATTTAATGCATTCCATAGTGTGAGTCTGTCGGTCGGTAGTCTTTAGATCGGTTAGTCTTTCATTTCATTTCGTTTTGTTTTGTTTTGTTTTGTTTTGTTTCGTTAGTAATTCAAGGAAGCACACGCACGAAATTTCTTAATTCACGTAGTATAAAAATATAATTTTTTATTTTATTAATTTGATATATGATTTTTAATTTTTTATTTTAAATATTTCTCTTATTGTTTAAAATTATTTTTGTCTTAAGCATGAAATAAAACTAAGTACAATAGAAAGAAATCGTTTCAAGGAAGTAGATCATCACTCTCTATTCTTATTTTAATATTATAGTTATGACTCTTGACTTTTTATATGATTGAAGAATTGGAATTGCGAAAATTCAACAATAAAATAATAAATTTTTATCCCTTAATACAGAATTCATTCTTTAAAATTATTGAAAATCTAATCATGATTTTTTGACCCCTCTCCACCTTACCCGCTTTTGGTGTGATGTCACATATTTTATTGTGGGAAACCAATAATATATTGTTATTTTTTTTCTTATTTTTTATTTAATATTTGTCTTTTAGGGTTTATACTATTAGATCAGAAAGCCTAACATTTACAATTAAAGTTTCGCGTTTTAATACTTTTTTGTTTTGACATGTGACGTGACAAATCTGGTGACTACTTTGTCACATTTCGTTGATCCTCTCCCACCCTTATAACGTGTGATGTTTTATACAGATGGCCCTTTTTTTTTCGATTTTGTGTTTAAAATGCCTTCGCACCATATAGGTACCGTCGTCCCACCTCTTCTCTTGGATATTTTTCTCTACTCCGGAACTACTTTCGTATTACTTCGGGTAGAGAAGATGCCAAACCGTTCTAAACGGACTCTTTCTCTTTTATGACCCTGCGTCCAGGGTAGCCAATTTTGAAGCCAGCATCATGCTATAGGCTCGTCTTCTTGTCTGTTCGGCGTGCGGACCAGCTAGGTGTCTGCGTCTAGGTCAAGTTTTTTGGAGCGCAGAATACGCTCTGCAAAGATGGCAATCATTCTCCAGCTTTCAGCACTCTCCAGCAATTTTTTCAACAACGTTTATCTGCGTTGAGAGATCCAAATCTGTCTTCAAGAACTTCGCGGTCAGTTTTCCACCTATTACACACGAAGAAGGTGTGATTTGCGTCATCGATGGGGGAGTCTCCATAGATGCATTGTTCGCTTTCAGCCTTTCCAATATTACAGAGGAATTTACGGAAATACCCGTGTCCGGAAAGCAACTGTGTTCTATAGTAATTTACCTCTCCGAAGGGTCTGCCACACCACTTTTCTACGTCTGGGATCAGTTTCACCGTCCATCTGCCTTACGTCTCTGATGCCCATCGCTCCTGCTACAGCTGGATTGTACGGGCTCTAAGCCGTCGTCTTGTATCGACTGCTTCACTATGGGTTGCAGCTCCGCTCATGATGTTTATGTCCCTGTCAATATCGTCATCGGTATCCCTAATAGATGGCCCTTAATATCTATATACTATATCGATCTATCTATCTATCTATACATATTCTAAAACAAATTTACCCAACGCATGTGTATATCTGGCTGTTTATCTGAATGCGATAAACTCAAACACTACCGAACGGATTTTCATACGATTTTCACCAATCGACGAAGTGATTTATGAGGAAGGTTTTTGAAAAATTTGTTCCAAAGGAACAAAGAAAATTAAAAAATTAGATGTCAACCAATTAGTATCCACTAATATTTTGTGAAGGAGAGGCAGCACAACATCTACCCCATTATCTAGTTAGGTATACGCATATGACTCAAATTAGGCATGAATTGAGTTCCATTGTCTGTGGGTTGATTTGAGACAAATTTCAACAATAATAATAATTTTTCAAATTATTAATAATAAAATGAAATATAATTGATTACTTGAGGCCCTCCATCTGCTACTAATAAATTTATAAATTAACATGTCCTTCACTCACTAATAATGGGTGACCCCTTACCCTTTAATGATCTATTGTTCTGTGTGTTAGGATCTCATTTGGTTTGGTGCCCCCAGACATTTGCTCAAGTTCTCCATAGGAAAAAGGGTGCATTATCATGTGATTGTATGTAAGTACTATTTATTAAGAACACTGCTTATGTCCATCTAATTCTTCTCATCTGTTTCTCATCTCATCTTATGGATTTTCCATGTCTATGGGTTATCTATCCTCTTGTCAATGTTAATATGCTTAAATTGATCAAATGTTTAAGTAAATGACAAGTTGCCTTTTCTGGTGCTTTTGTTGTCTCTTGCTTTGTATCTTTTTCAGTTCCAAATAATTTTAAAAAAATTTAATGAATATACACACCACATACGAGTATAACACATATCTATGAATGTATGTATGATTATGTGAGTTTTTTATACTATATGTATATAGTTAGCCAAATGCAGCAGCATGTCAGGTCAGTCCAACTGACCGACAAAAAGCCACTCAACAAAAGACTGACAAACATTTGACCAAGTAAACAAGTGAGCAAAGTAGGAAGGCAGACAAGCAGGAAGGCAGGAAGGCAGGAAGGCAGGCAGGCAGACAGGCAACATCAAACAGCGTGACTGAGATTTGGTTTGGCAGAGACATTAAGATAAACCAGCTTTTGTATCGACGAGAACAAATTTGGTCATTTGTGACAGACAACTTTGGTTTTCATTTAATGTTGTTTTGGGTATTGTTAATGCTCTCAATTTTATTATATTGAAATACCCTTTTACGCATTAAAAAAGTTTTGCAAGAACATTAGAACAACCAACAAACCAACAATTTTTCAAATATAAATACAATACTTCACAAATCCAATTTCTTAAACAGTTTGCAAAGAATCATTTTAAGTACTAAATACAATACAATGAAACTAAAAATTGTATGCCCACGGCATACGATACCCAGTGGATTTGTTGTTAAACATATTAAAATCAATTCCACCATACCAACGGAGTTTTTTAAAACATGCGATGGGGCTTGGGAATCAAAAAGGAGGACCCTAAAGCTCTCCAAGTGTTGATAGAAAATGATCTGCAATGAGATCAGTCCAGTAAAGATGGCATAGTGGACGAACTGATCATTTTGGGGAAGTGTTGATGCATGATTCGAATATATCCAATACGCAGGCGAATGAAAGTTTTGATTGTCCATCTGGTTAAGTTAAAATGTAGACAGATTTTTACACACATTGAGTTGATGTTAGAGTACCAGTGGATGAATTGCTCCCATTTATAACAAGGTGAGGGATGTAGCAGTACTAATGTGTCGGCGCATTCGTTTTCGCCTATAACTTGGTAACTGGGAATCCAGAAAAAAATGGTGATTATATTCTTCACGTTAGTGAATAGTATTATAAGTCTGTCATGAAGTTTGTAACACACAGAAGGAGACATCGCAGACCACATAAAGTATATAGATATTTGTGATCAGCTCTCGAAGAGACGAGTTGATTTAGCCATGTCCGTCTGCTCTCACTCCTAGTCCTTCAGTTTTTGAACTAGAGAGCTGAAATTTTGTACATAAGTTTCTTTTTACCAAACGCCGATCAAGTTCGTGAATCAGCTGAATCAGATCACTAGGAAGGGTACCCCCCATACAAACCCCCTTTTAAATTAATGTTCTTATTAGAAAAAGTTTTTTGATTTTTGACTTATTGAACTGAAATTTGGACACTATAAGTATCTGACCCATATCCACAAACCATGAACATTTCATGACCCTCGGACTACTAGAAAGGGTATCCCTCATACAAACCGGGATCGAAATGAAAGTTCTTATTAGAAAAACTTTTTTGTTTTTGGTACTATTGACTTATAATTTGGACACCATAAGTTTCTAGTCTATGTCCTTGGTGGACCGTATAAATTTCATAATTCTAGGGTTACCAGAAGGGGTACCTCCCATACAAACCCCTTTTTAAATTAAAGTTCTTATTAGAAAAAGTTTTTTGTTTTTTGACATATCGAACATGAAATTTGGACACTATAAGTCTCTGACCCATATCCACAAACCATGAAAATTTCATGACCCTCGGACTACTAGAAAGGGTATCCCTCATACAAACCGGGATCGAAATGAAAGTTCTTATTAGAAAAACTTTTTTGTTTTTGGTACTATTGACTTATAATTTGGACACCATAAGTTTCTAGTCTATGTCCTTGGTGGACCGTATAAATTTCATAATTCTAGGGTTACCAGAAGGGGTACCTCCCATACAAACCCCTTTTTAAATTAAAGTTCTTATTAGAAAAAGTTTTTTGTTTTTTGACATATCGAACATGAAATTTGGACACTATAAGTATCTGACCCATATCCACAAACCATGAACATTTCATGACCCTCGGACTACTAGAAAGGGTATCCCTCATACAAACCGGGATCGAAATGAAAGTTCTTATTAGAAAAACTTTTTTGTTTTCTGTACTATCGACTTAAAATTTGGACACTATAAGTGACTGACCCATAGCCACCAACCTTATAAAACTCAAGACCCTCGGATCACTAGACAAGAATGGCTCCCAGAAAGGCTAAAGTCCAAAAAGTCCAGGTCTCTCTGGGCCCACAAGTTCGTGACGGTGAATACGTTTTTGGTGTTGCTCACATCTATGCAAGTTTCAACGATAATTTCGTCCCTATTACTGATTTATCCGGCAGAGAAACCATTGCTCGTGTCATTGGTGGCATGAAGGTGAAGGCCAATCGTGATGAAGCATCACCCTATGCTGCTATATGGCCAAAAAGTGCAAGACACTCGACATCACAGCATTGCACATTCAATTGCGTGCAACTGATGGCAACAATACCAAAACACCTGGACCTGATGCACAATTCGTGCTGCCCGCTTTGACTCGTTCATCAATGAATAATGAATGCATTGAGGATGTGAATCCAATTCCATCAGATTCTATACGCAGGAAGGGTGATCAATGCGGTCGAAACTGTCACAGTTTTTTTTTTTTTTTTGTTACATGATCAACAAGAATTTCAGTATGCAACTTCCTAGTCATACCATATTTTTAAAAAATATTTATCATGAAATAATACCACAAATATTCAATCTGATAATTTTGTAATTTTTTGTTTATATCTTTTTCAGACTTGTTCGCAATTAATAAAGGCCGGGCTCAAATTATCGATTCAGAGCAAACGAAAACTTTCGACTTGCGATTCTAGTTCTGGTTCGGAACAACCTAATAACAAGTTTTCACGTCGTGATGAGGATTGCGATGAAACTACTGATGATGACAGCGAAACGAAATCAATGCCCAAAGGACTTACGCCAGAGGATGAGGATCGTCGTCGTCGTCGTCGTGAACGCAATAAAATTGCCGCCACTAAATGTCGCATGAAGAAACGTGAACGTACCCAAAACCTCATTAAGGAATCTGAACAACTTGATACCCAAAATATTGATTTGAAAAATCAGGTACGTGCCTTGGAAACGGAACGTCGCAAATTGCTTGAAATGTTGCAATTGCATACGCCAACATGTGTGAGACGTGGTGGTTGCAATTTGCCCTCAAAGCTCTTGCAATCGCCGGCTATTAAGTATTTTGCTGAATTGGAGTTGGTCGATCATCATGTAGCAGCAGCTGGTACATCAATAGCATCTGATGTAACAACATCGTCATCCTCATCGTCATCGGCCTCGTCCTCGTCCTGTGGCATTACACCAACGAATACATCACGTACGACCATCCCACCAATGTCTACGATAAAATTTTCACGCAGTAATGGCTTTAAAGCGGTGGCTGCTGCTACTGCATCCGCACAGTTGCCTGTCACTGTAATGGCATCATCTGTCCAACAGTCACTTGCCTCTCCACAACAACAACAACAACAACAACAACAGCAGCAGCAGCAGCAACAACACCAGCAGCAACAATCACATCCACAACAGCAACAATTGCCGAATGGTTATTGTAAACCTTCACCTAGTGCACAAGAACTTGGATATCTTAATTCACCGACGCAAGATGCTGTTATTTGTATAACCGATTTACATCAACAGTCCCATCAAACGCAATGCAATGGGGGGACGCTAGTCATCAGCAATAGCAACACAAGCAACAACAACAACAACAACAATAGTGATGCTGTCAACAGCAACAACAACAACCACCACAACCACAACGATAACAGCGATAGCAATGTGGTGACCAATGGAGCAACTGTTGTTCTTGTTGCCGGTCAACAGCATCATCATCAACAGCAACAGCAGCAGCACCAACAACATCATCACCAGAATCAAAACCATCTTAGCCAACAACATAGTGTACACAATGGTCATGGTCATGGCCTTGGCAATGGTAATGTCAGCGGTGATGGCTCTTTAACAGATTACATTCCAAACTGCGACAGCAATAGCCTTAGTCTGGCTTTAGCTCATGTCGCACACAGCCAGTCTTTGACTACCTCCACATCATCCATAACACCAACTTCCTGTTCAAATGGCGGCGATAATAGTCTTCTGCTTAGCAGCGGTGGCCTACCCAGTCCACTAGCTATTATTTCCACACCAGCGACAGCCAGTGACTTTGTTAAAAATGAGCTAGTTGACTCTCAGAGTCCTTATACGACCGCCCAATCGGCGCAGCGCTTCCTCTTCGAGAACAATTGCGATACTTTCGTGGATATCAAACACGCTGTCAGTGTTCATCCGGGCATCCATAATAACCTCAGTCTAACGACGCACAGTAATAACAACAATAACAACAACAATACCAACAATATGCTCGACTTCCATACATCTATGCTGGGAACCACAATTACACCGTTCCATGATCAAATCTCAATGAAGAACGATTATCTCCATGATGCTGATCTTCTTGCGCAATTAACCGATGATGCGGAATTCATGGACCTCGATACTGGTGCTGCAACATTTATAACAAACGGCGGTTGCTTGGCGTGAGGCACGGCCAACAACTATACCAGCAAAACAACAACAACAACTATGGCCAGAAAAAGAGCGAGAAACACCACCACCACCACCACCACTAGTAGTAGTAGTGCCAGTGCCAGTACCAGTACCACTACCAACATCACTAATAATAGTACCAACAACCACAACAACAACTACAACATCAATCCCAATGACATCTTCAATCAGGAGCAGGAGCAGGATCAAGATCAGGAACAGGAACAAGATGATAGCATAGACCAGCAACATGATCATGGATGCTGCATCATCAATTCAAATGTTAATAATCTTGATGAACTGCAATTCGAGACATCTTGTGCTAACATTGATTTTTGGTGTTAGTACAAGAAAACAAAGAGGACTTGCACATTGAGTAAGAGATTTATTGTCCAAATAAAATCAGGTACTCACTCACTCACTCACTCATTCATATAATATACTTATTATGTACTATATATATGAATCTGTAAGATTCACAGTACCAAGGTATATTGTATAGTCAGGCATACCTTATGGATCAGTTCACTTCAGTTCTTATACTATAATCCGTGAACCCTTGGGGTTTATACAAGTATTGCGATGCCATTAACATTAAAGTTAATCTTTAACCTTTCAATATTTTCCCACAATATTTATAACTTATAATCCTAATAAAATACTACATATGAAGAATTTTTGTCCGAAATACTCCAAAGTTTCAGAAAATACTTTTATACAAATCGAAATCCTAGAAAAATGAGAATTTCGAAAATGAAACTGAGATCAATTTGGGTTCATCAAATTCATTCCATTGTCCTAATTAAGATTAATGAGCCTAATGTTGTTGTTTAAGGTGGGAACCCCACAGATGTCAAAAGTTAAAGAATTGTTGAGTTAGTGAATCAGTCAGTCGGTTAGTCAATTGATCGCTCAATCCTAGTGAGTATTATTACTAAATCTAGACAGCGGTGGCTTTAAAAAATGTTGTTTAAAAAAACGCTGACTGAGGATTGCATAAGTTGAAGAACCAATCATTTTATGAATGGGATAATCTGTAAGACAGTCAGGTGATCAGTCAATCATTCTGTCTGACTGTCTGTCTGTCTGTCTGTCTCTCTGTCAGTCAATATCAGTGAGTTATTATTACTAAAACCATGAATGATTCTTCAATTAATCAAGAATACAGAATACAACAACGTTAAGAGGAGTTTCTTTATAAATAGTATTGGGTTATTCAATTATGTTCCCAAATGTGCTTGTTCCTTTCTTGTTCTCTTGCGAATTCGAGTAATTTCGGTTTCAGTTTCTGTTTCGGTTTCGCCTTTCATAAAACTTATTATATTGTACTTCCCACCTCTATCTATAGCTTGGCCAGCTCGAATATTATTTGTATATATATTATTGTAATCAAATAAATCAATCATCTATCAAACAATCAATCAATCAATCAATCAGTCAATCAATCAATGATTGGTCTTGTGTACTGATAATTATGATGATTCTAATAAAAAAATAAAAAAAAAAAAGAAAAAAAAAAGAGAATTCATAAACAAATCGCGAATTGCAAATGGCTTCAGCATTTAAATGGTCTTATGTGGCTTTGCTTTGCTACCTCAATAAATACATAAATAAATAATTCAAACTAGAAACAAAAAAAAAAAAAACAAAAAATTACAAATTAAAAACAATAAAATATGAAATTCTTTTGATATCAAAATTTAGCTGAAAATATCAAATACTATATAAAAAATAATACAATATATAGTATTTCAAATTCAATTTTGGTATAACATTCCGTGTAAATGATAAAAATAATTGTATCTTCATGCTTGATAATTGTACATATATATATATATATATATGTGTCAGTATATATGTAAGTCCAAGGCGTTGCATCTGAGACGCATCCGCAGCAGTAATTATTAATTTTTAATTTATGTTTTAAACAAAAAAAAAAACAAAAAAAAAAAACAAAATATATATTTGAACTTGAAACTACTTTTGACAAAAAAGAAAAAAGAAAGAAAATATGCGATATTTGTTTTAATTTATTACAATTTTTTTTTTTTTATATATATATATATATATATATAAATTAATAAATTTTTTTTTTTTAAATTAACATTTGATAATAAGCATAATATTAATAATATTTATTGGAAAAATTATATTATTGTATGTTTGATTAATATTTAAAATTATACAAACAAAAAAAAAAAAAAAAAAATTAAAAAAAAAAACCAGAGAGAATTAATATTATAGATTTAAGTGTATTATATAAATATTTTGTCTTTTTTTTTAAATTTTTTTTTTTTTTTTTTTATTCCAAGTAAATCGAATAGAATTTTGTTGATATTCTTTTTAAGTGATATGATATATGAAAAAAATATTTGTTTTTTTTATTTTCTTTAATTTTCTCATTCTTTATTCGTGTACTTCACACAAAAAAATGCAAGGAAAATTAAATCCTCTGTCATATACTCGTATGTATGTATTCTTTCATTCATCTAAACCACCACTGTCTTTCTACTACGTACATATATCTCTATATATTTATTTCACAATTTTGAACTCAAAGTTTTGTTGATAAATGCTAAAAATCTCCACAACAATATGCATATTTAGAATTGGAGGATGATGATGACTATCTATATATTTTATACAAAATTTTGGAGATTAAGACCTGAAATTCACTCAAAATAATACAGGATCATTTATAAGTTTTATGATATGATAATAATGTTTGAGCTAAAGGGTTTGTTTGATGCAATTATTTAGTTTTGCTTGGATTGGATTGGATTGGATTAATTTATTTAATTCAAATGAATAGAATTTTTTTTGTGATAAAAGTTTATTTACACACCATTTTCATATTATACTACATCAAAACATAATCAACTTGGAGAGGCTTTCTATGTTATTTATTACTGATTCAACTAAACAAACGATGAATTGATATATGTAGAATTATGTGATGGATGATGGATGGATTAATTACTTAAAATAAAAAAAAAGATCAAATCTTTAATCTTTTGTAGGAACAATTTTGTGTGAAGTATAAAACTAAATTCAAAGTTTTCTTTAATTTTTATTTATTAAAAAAAAAAAAAAATTAACTTTAAAAAAAAAAAAAAATAAAAATTAATTGAAAAAATTCACGATATATAAAATATAAACTAAAACTCTCTAAGTGTTGCCTTAAATAAAAAATACAAGAAACGAAATAAATTTTTATGTGTTGTATATAATATTTTTTTTTTTTTTATTCATTTCATTTTATTATATACATATAACAAATTAAAATGAAAATTGAATAATAAAAAAAAAAACAACAAAATAATAATGATATAAAATAAATTTAAAAAAGAAACTATTTTTTAAGTCTTGAAGATATTATTATGTGCTACTACTACTACTACTACTACTACTACTTACTAGATTTATAAACACATTTATATATATAAAATAATTATTATATATGTATATTTCTTTTTTTGAATAACATTAAATTTTACAAATAAAATTGAAATTTTTGTCAGTGTAAATTTTGTCTGCTTTTCTAATGTAAAATTTAAACAAAACAAAAAACAAGCAAATAAATGAAAAAAAAAAATATAAAAAAAATTAAAAATTAAAGCTGTGAACACCAAAAAGTGGCCTAAATGTTAAACACAAGACAAACAAAAATTAACACAAAATAAAAAACAAAAAAAAAAAAAAAACACAAAAAAAAATTTATGCATATATAAAAAAATTACAATAAATTAAATTAAATGTTTATATATATACAAAACAAACACAAAAAAAAAAAAAATCAACTACTAATAACCGATTTGCCTCCTTTTGAAAATAACAAAGAAATGCTTTATAAATATTTATTTATATATATTTATATAGTATATTATGTAATAAAAATGATAACAAAAACAAAAAGTTACAAACACAGTGCTTTATAAATTTAAATATAATAATAATAAAAAAAATATGAATATATAATAATATTTATACTTATATACAACACTACAGTGCTTTATTAATTAAACAAAAAAAAAAAATATTAAAAGTAATAAAAACGAAAACAAAAATTTAAAAAAAAAAAATAATTATTGAGTGTCTTGCAATTGTTGCTTCTTCTTAAATGTAAAATTAAAATAAACTATTAATAATGATAAATACATAACCACATTCATAAAAAAAAAAAACATATTTTGAATAGGGGAAATTGGGGGAATCACATAATTTATTGTAATTCAATTTGATCAGAAAAACAAAACTTTATAGAAAATTTTTAAAAATTATTAAAAAATTATAAAATGATAAAATATAAAAAAAAAAATGAAAGCAATTAATACATTTGAAAGAAAAATTGATTTCATAAAGAAACTTCTGTGCTTCTGTGCTGCCAGTGTATTAAAAAAAACCGGGAAAATATATATACACAATGTAGTTTTTATTTTTAAAGTGGAACTAGAAAATATAAATAACTATATTCATTAGTCACCTTGACAATTTCCCAATGATTAAATACTGTGTTTAATAGTATTAAATTTGGGATTAAAACTCTTCATAAAGCAAAATGAAATTTTAAATATTATGTGTATGGATATAGTTAGGCCCTAGAAGCCCATGACTATGGAATGGAAATCAAAAATTGTAAGGCTTTATTCTGCTAGACCTTCTCGATTATTAAATACCCTGTAATACAGGATTATGAAATGAAAAAACGATAATGAAATTCCAAAAATTTGTATATGAATATAATCACCTAGATCCCCTCCCTCCGACCCTGACCATTGCATACCCTATAACCTTGAATAATTTGGGATTGAAACTCTTCAAAAATTGTATGACTAATTTGAATTTCACATTTTGGTTTGATTTAGTGATTTATGGATTGCAACGTCTACAACAAATTATCTGTTGTTGTTGATGCTGTTGATAGAAACAAATTTCTTATTTAAAAATTCTTAAAAAATTTATGATCTCTATGAATTTCAATTAAATATACTTCTCAGACTAAAATATTAAATGCACAAATGCAAATTTTTTTTTTGTTTAAATTTATTATTTATTAATCTTATCTTGGCTAAATTTTCAGTATACATTTTTTTTTCTTTATTATATAAACATTAAATATATAATTCATCATAATACCTTTCTAAGCACATCAATATCATCATCATCATCTATAAGAAGCAAAAAATTGGTCCAAATTTTACAAAAAAAAAAAATGTATATTCAAAAGAGTTTTCATTATATTTAATAAAATAAAAAAAAGGCGTTCAAATAGTTTTAAGATATATTTAAAAAAATATATACTATATATTATATATACGAGTATGTATATATAGACAAGCGCTACATATGTACCTAAAAATAAAAGAAAAAAATTTATAATAAAGTCAAAAAGATTAAGATATACCAGAGTCAGTTAGATCTGTTTATCTCGACACCTGAAATCATCCCATGCCGTGCATCACATTAAATAAAATAAAATAAAATACATATATAAATGAGTAATAAATGAAATAATATAAGGGAATTTGAAGTACATATTACTTACCATAAAAAAAAGGAATTTATAATTATAGACATCTAAATATTTTATTGCCATAAAAGTTTGTAGGTCCTTTTGATTAATAAATAGGAAGATTAAAATTTCCAGATTCTATAATGAAAAGAAGCAAAAGATTTCATATAATATTTTTTATTTTTTTTTTTATTTTATTTTCTTTTAAATCTTATTTATATCATCTTTTCTCTCCACTGTAAGTCTTTTCTTTACTTGTGTATTTATTTTATTTGAGAAGTTCATATGAGATTGGAAATATAAGTACTAAACGTCCTTCTTCCTTTTCCCCATAACCCCATAATTATATTTTAAAAGAAATGATTAAAACATAGAAAAGAATTACAACTTTAGACTGAAAAATAATCCTAATTTTGATTGAATGATAATGTAATGACCTTGACCATCAATACAAGATACGAGTATGTATCGGGAACACTTTTTTTGTCATCTATTTTATGCCTAAACAATCTTATCGATTTTAATGAAAAATATATCGTTCAACAGATTCACATTTGTAGATATGCACAATATGTTTGTTTTTTTTTTTTTTATTAAAATTTATAAGAAAATTTGTGAGTAAAAACAATGAAAAAAAAAAAAAAAAAGAAAATTATTAAAAGCAACCACTGGGCTATCCTTCTAAGATTAAATAGCCAATGTAATTTTTTTGTTTATCGTGTCTTTTATTATTATTTAGTATCAATATTCTCCTAGGTCCAGGCACCTGAGATCAGACGAAAATTTCCACAACTTCAACTGTCCAATTTAATCCAATCCAATATCCAATTTAAAAACCAAAAAAAAATATTTCATATTTTGATTCTGCATAAATGTTTGATCAAACAATATTTACTATACAATGACTACTACAAATATATAATTACATGTATATAGTATATAGTATATAGATAATTTCTCATTTCAATGAATGAAAAAAATGCATATACTACATATCATATACATATTTGTATAAAATATATATATATTTATACTTCCCTCCCAATAACAGTGCTAAAATTATATATTAGAATCAATTAAAAGTAGTTACATATATTTGGATCTATTCATATTCATATTCATATTCAAATCCAAATCAAATTATTATTACCAATATACTTATTAATATATTTTTGACTTGAGCAAAAATATTAAAATAATTATTTATTTATTTTACTTTAATTTATTTTAATTTGTTTAATTAACTTTACTATGTCAAAATGGACAAAGTTGAGTTTTGCAGAATTTAAATCTGATATTATTTAGTAATACCTTCGTATAAACCTTCAAATCTATTTAAATTTGTGGAAGTTCTGGAATTTACAAATCATTTGATTTTAATACAATAAATAAATTTTCATATACAATTTATGATTTATTATATAAAACCGCAGAAAAATTAAAAAAATATGCCTTCTCTCAATACTCTTGAATCTGAATTTGAATCATGAATCATGGTGCCCAAATAGGTTCTTATAGATATACTAGAGTATATATATTTTGAATGTTTCTTTATATAGGAAATATGATATGTGAAAATCAATTGAGATTTTCAATTTTTGTTTGAATCTTCAATATTATTTAATGCTACACATAGGGCCGCATTTAGGTGTGTGAGGGCCCGAGGCAATAAAGAAAGTAGAGAATCAATCTTCTTTTCTGAGTGATGAACAAAAAAAACAGAGTCTTTATATCAAATATATATCAGATGCTGGTTATTCATTTGGAAAATTCTATAATACTCACATTATACACATACATTAGTTAGACCTTGAGTCAGTTCTACTATAACCATGATAAATTAGAAGATTATCAGATACAAAAAAAAAAAAAAAAACAATAAAAAGCAATATGAAATCAATATTTAATGTTATTGAAATGGTTTTCTTTGTAATTGATTGAAACTCAAATGAATTGTTAGACAATTTTTTTTTTTTTTTTTTATTTTGACAACTAATAGGACCCAATTAATGGTATATTATTAATTTTAATATCAAGTTAGACAAAGTAGAGAGGCTAAGATCTTCACAACAAATGATTTCTTTCCAAAGATATCTCTTTCTTCTTCTGGTTATTAATCCATGATTAATGGAAAATGTAATCAAGCAATTGAGATTGCTGACAATGATAATTCTTCTGCAATGGTCAATATGGTTTCTATTGGATTTGGATTTGGGTTAAGTAGTGCAGATTTTTGGCACCTCGTAGCACTGGAACAAATTTTCTTTATGAAATTGAGAATTTGTATTTTTGATTTGTGTTTAAATAATTTAAATAAAAACAAAAAATTCAAATATTTATCGTTTATAATTTATTTATATAAAAAAAAAATTTCATTTTCTTGAATTTCAAGTCAACAATTGCAAGTATTTTTTTTTTTTTTTTTTTTTTGTTTTTTTACTTATTTATTCATTTGTTACTTTTTGTTTTTGTTATTTTAAATTGTTAATTTGCCGAATTCATTTATCTTTATCATTTAATTTTAATATTTTTTGTTAAATTTTAAATTTAAAATATAAAAAAATCAGACACACAAACACAATGAAAGGAAGCTTCTAATAATAAATAAATATAATTAAAAAATTAAAGAAAGAAAAATGAAGGAAAAACAAAAAGAAACTTTATTTATTTTTTTTTTGTAATATTTGAATATTTTCACCTTTACTTCTTAATTAAATAAATTAACTAAGTACACACAAATATGTATACAAAAAAATATTAATTAATATTAATATAATATTTATTGGATATTTTTACAAAAAAAAAATAAAAAAAAAAAAAAAATTAATTTAAAAAAAAACCCTATGATTTTATTTATTTTTTAAGAAATCAAAAGAATTAATATAATAATAATTGTTTACTAAATACAATATTATATAATAATTTAACAAAAATATTTGTAAATTTTTTTTTTTTTTTTATTATTATTATTATTATTATTATTAAATTTCATAAAATTTAATATGCAAATAAATAAAGAAAAATAATATAAAAAAAAAATTGAAAAATATTCATAAGATGCTTTATGTATTTATATACCTATATACTCTATATATATATATAATTAAATGTGTTTTTGTTTGAAAAATATTTAAAATTAACAAAATAAACAAACAAAAAAAAAAAAATAAAAAAAATAAAAATCAACCTTAAAAATTGTGAATTTAATTAAGAAATGAGAAGAAAATAAAACAATTATGTATTTGTATTTATGTGGAATTTTAGGGAGAAACAACAACAACAGCTGCAACAACAACAACAACAACAACAAAAACAACATACAATATGCAAATTAATAAATTCAATAACTGACAAACAAAAACGAAACAAAAAAAAAACATACAAAACACACATAAATACAATAAATAAATCAACATCAGCAGGAAATAAAACTCTCAGTTATAATGAAAAACTTAAATATTAATAAAAAAAAAAATAAAAAAAAAATTGTATTGAAAAGAAAATTTTGTTTTATTTACTTTTAGTATTGTGAATGGTGTTTTTTAGAGTTCCGGGACCCTATTACTAAGCTTCCGCCATCCCTCCGTCCGTCTGACTGCGGCTGTATCTCATGAACCGTAATAAGTAGATAGACAGTTGAAATTTTCACAGAATGTGTATTTCTATTTTCATAATAACAACAAATAATAAAACTAAAATAATGTTAAAAAATTAAAGGGATCCGTCCCCATACAAGAAACTTCTAACATCTTTGGTTTCGGTAGAATGAAATTTGACATTGGCATCATCAATGACTACCACTAGGTAATGTGCATGACTCAGACAGCTGAGTGAGCGAGTTTACTTGGTATTGAAGTCCTTTCTTCATAGAAGAACTTTTTACGTAAGATGTGACGATAAAGAATCGGACATCAAGGCCATCCATGCTGTAGTACCCCAGGGTAGTATGCTGGCACCCATTCTCTATATGCTTTTCACTGCTGACCTACCTATTTCAAGTGATGAAATAATCCTGGTTGCAACATATGCAGATGACACTGCTTTTTTGCCTACTGATAGCGATCCTGGGACAGCTTCAACCATCTTGCAGAACCAGATAAATATTCTGGAACTGTGGCTCAACAGATGGAACATTGCCGTGAACACAGAGAAGTCAATTCATGTAACCTTTACCATGAATCGCAAGAGCTACCCTCCTATAAATCTTAATAGAGACACGATTCCGGAAAGCACAAAAGCAAAATACCTTGGACTAACTCTCGATAGGAGGCTAACTTGGCAGTCTCACATAAAATTGAAAAGGAAACACCTCGACCTAAAACTAATAAAAATGTCCTGGCTCTTAAGATCAGGGCTCGCAGCTAAGCTAAGCCTGAAAAACAAGCTGTTACTCTATAAATGCATACTTAAACCGGTATAGACTTATGGAATACAGCTCTGGGGCACTTCCTCCAATTCAAACATTGAGATTCTTCAAAGGTTTCAGTCAAAACTACTGCGTAGCAACAAAAATATCTCCAGGCTGGAAAGTCATGACAATCACCTTGCAGTCAACCTGCTTGACAACAGCCAGCACACCCGAAGATTGAATCGGCTGCACCCACTGGATTTGCCGTTCAGAAATCCCATTTCAATTAAATTAGTACAAAAGTCATAAGGTTGTACAATCAAATTTGCTTATTGTCATTTACGATAGATCGCAAAAAAAAAAACAAATACAAAAACAAAAATTATTGGATAGATAATTTTATGACATTAATGTTTAAATATAATTTCGGCCATGTGGCCGCGTACAAAGCGCAATCTGGAAGTCCAATTTTCACACATTTTTCGCAGCACTTGCACCCATATTTCGCCAATAACTCTTTGCATGTTGATTTCCAGGTGTTCAATTTTCTCTGATTTATCGGCGTAGGCAAGTGACTTGACTGACAGTTTCTTTGTCAATGGCATTCAAATAAATAAATAAATAACCCCAAATAAAATAATAATCCAATGGATTTTTTTTTTTTTATAATATTTTATTTTATTTTCATTTCATTCAGAGAAAAATAAAGTTGTTTGAATTATATTCCTAATCTCAATGAAAAAACCGCACAGAAGATTAACGGTAAAACTTTTGGTAGCGGGCACGGGCACCTGGATCACCAAATTTCTTTGGCTCGCAGCGACGCGGGTCTCCAACTAGCAAAAAAAAAAAAAAATAGAAACAAACAATAAATAGAAAAAAAAAACATGAAAATAAAAAAATTAAGATAATATAAAATATCAACCTCTGACCCGATGGGGGAAATTTATATGCAAATAGTAGCGAGCTATGCCCCTAATCACAGCTATGTGTGGTCAGAGACATTTGAATAAATAAACTACAATAATGCAGATGGTAGAGGTGACCTAAATCAGCGACATCCAGTTCATGCAGCCTGCAGTGTGATCAGGTGTCCCGTAGGCAGCGAATGACGATGATATTAAACGATGATGGCGATATCTCGGGTGAGAGAACGTGATAGATTTTATTATATGATTTGCATAAAACTCGGAAAGGATCGTGTAGGGCATAGTTAGTAGTGCATCTATTCAATGCTAAAGGGATAAAATTTCTGGTAGGACGACTAGGGACACAAAAGTTTAACTGATTCAATAGCTCAGGAAAATCAATTTCCCCAACTATGAGCTTATGGAGAAAACTAATTTTGGACGCTTCATCAATGAATTTTTGGTAAAAGGCTACCAAGGCCTTGGAATTGTCTATAGCCTGATGAATTGCATAGATTTGGGCAACATGGTCACCTCCGCTAACGCGCACTCGAATGTCAACACCGCCAAATTTCACCTTGCCGAGTAATAAAAGCGGCTCTTGTAATTTGTACTGGAGAACTTTGGGTTCAATTTGATCCAAGGGACGCCCATTTAATTTCAGCAAACCACTACCGCGCTTGCAGTACGCAACTGCTGTGGCAGTTTTCTTGCGGCCAAATATCTGGACAGCTTGAACTGTTTCTCTACGCTTTTGCAGCATTTCGTTTGCTGAGCTGAGTAGGAAAGTTAAATCATCCAATCTTAATGGTCAATTACGTGAAATTGTTTGTTCATCAAAAGTTTCTTTGAGTAAATCAATTTTAACGTGCGCTGTGCTGTTGGAATCACATGTCAGCAAGATTAATGCCACCTAATTGAGGTACAAAAAAACTTCTAATCATGTCTATGTATTGTTCACCATTGACATTTATACTCTCGCCATCATCATTCATTGATTTTGAAGACATAAAGCGCACCAAACACTAATTTTCTATGGATGTAATGGTGTTTTGACAAAAGCTTATGGATTATCTGCACTCTAAATGCGAAAATTTTGTTTATTTACGTAACGATTCAATCAAAAATGAGCTTCATCGATGCACAACATTTTGTATGGAAAATCAAGATCAATGTTAATTTGTGCTTCAGCCCATTGATCGAATTGGCGGCGCATTTCGATTTTACCCTTTACATATGTCACTGTATGCTATAATGTGGGCTTGGGTTATATTATAACATTCTGAATATGTCTCAGGTAGCAAGATGCTAATTCTTCCGCTCCTCTAGATGCTACAGTTTTCTCATGGAAATTATGAAAACCTTCATTTAAATAATTACTTACATATTTCACTTATATTAGGTTGGTACAAAAATAATGGCCGTTTCCATTTTGTTTATTTTTATGCATGAATTTCTGAATAAATTTTTTAATGAATTTGGTAATGCAATATGTCGTTTTAAAGCGCGTTTTTCGCTCTATCTTTTAGACCAATTATCTTTTTATTATCGTCATACGTTTCTGATTTCGCATTATTTTGCTTCACGAGTTCAAACTTGGCCACAATGCTGCGGAGACGACACGAAATATCAATAAAGCATGGGGCGAGGATACTGCTTCCGAACGTACCACACGTAGATGGTTTGAAAAATTTCGTGCAGGTGATACCAGCCTTGAAGATAAAGAGGGTCGCGTCCGCCCATCTGAGGTTGACAATGACGATTTGAAAGACTTAATCGAAACCGATCCTCGCAAAACCACACGAGAAGTCGCACAAGAACTCAACGTCGATCACTCAACAGTCGTACGCCATCTGAAGCAAACAGGGAAGTCAAAAAAAAAACGATAAATGGGTGCCGCATGAATTAAACGAAAATCAAAAAAATCGTCGTTTTGAGGTTTCAGCGCAACAAAAATGACCCGTTTCTCGACCGAATCGTAACATGCGATGAAAAATGGATCCTCTACGACAAACGGCGACGTTCCGCGCAGTGGTTGGACAGCGACGAGGCTCCACAACATTTCCCGAAGCCGAAACTGCACCAAAAGAAGATTATGGTTACTGTTTAGTGGTCAGCAGCCGGTCTCATCCATCACAGCTTTCTGAATCTAGGCGAAACGATCACGGCAGAGAAGTACTGCCAACAAATCGACGAAATGCACCAGAAGCTTCGACGTATGTGCCCGAGATTGGTCAATATGAACAACTGACCTTGTAGAAGTTGAACGAATTTGGTTACGAGACTCTACCTCATCCGCCATATTCACTGGACCTCTCGCCCACTGACTACCATTTTTTCAAACACCTCGACAACTTCCTGCGCGAGAAATGTTTCAAAAATCAAGACGACGCCTTCAAAGCTTTCATCGCCTCCAGAACTCCGGACTTTTGTGCTACCGGCATAAATAAACTTGTTTCTTGTTGGCAAAAATTTATTGATTGTAATGGTTTTTATTTCGATTAATAAAGTTTATTCTGAGCTGAGTTACGTTCATTTAAATTGGCTGTTTGAAAACGGCCATTATTTTTGCACCAACCTAATAGTATGCAATAGAAACTGATATCTTCGGATATGGAAAGGCCTTTTGTATATCAAAGGAAAATGCGAAATATTTATCTGGGTTTGTTGAGTTCTCTTCGGACTTTTCGACATACAAATTGTACATTTTTCTTAAGTTCAAGTCAGATTCTATTTGGATTATTAGCTTTCATAGTATGGAATCTTTTACGGCACTTGTGGTAGTCTTAGATTCCTACTTAAATAAAATTGACATCATTGACGGTAGTTGCGAATTGAAAGCTGACAAAATCAGTCTTGATATCGCATACTCATATCAAGCACATTCACTGCGTGATGAGTATAAAAATACAAAGCAAGCAAATAAATAATACAGTCGAATTTCGATAATTCGTACCCCGATAAATTGTAATTCTCGTAACAAACTGCTGGTCCCTTGAAAAATATTCGTTAATTCATAAAAATTCTATAAATTTTGGTCCCTTCGGTAATTCGTATTTTTATTTGCAATTCAATGAACGTAAAACCTTTTATAAATCGTAATTTATTTTTAACGTAACGAAAAAAAAAAAAAATTATCAGTTTACCGTTAACTTTTACAGACTATTTTGTCACCTTCTTGTCGCCTTACTCGCTTATTAATCAGGTAAATAGCATTGATGAGAAAAAAAATAGGAGTTTAAATGTAAGCTATTTACGGCAATGCAAATTGCTTACAAAGCGTGGAATAGTGTCAGCACAGATTGCATTCAAATCTGCAATTAAACATAGATTATCTATGAAATCGTATAACTGAGAACCAGTGATGCCATTTTAGCCTTTTTCCGGACAGATCTGACCTTTTTTTAACTGACCTATCCGGAGAAAAACGCCAAACATCCCCTATCCGGAAATCTATCCTTTTTTAGTTCTAATGTATTATTTAATTTTTTTTTTTTTTTAATTCTGTGAATATGCTAAAATTACGCAAATAATCGAAATAGTCGACATATATCGGGTAGTGCTTATCACTTATCATTGTAACTTAATATTAAAACTGCTAAGATTTGGGCCAAGACTATTAACTATGAGGACTCAGCAGGGAACAAATCATTTTTGAACTTAGCAACATTTGCCCTGAATTTGTTATCGTTGCCATGGCCAAACTTCTAGTGGTAAGTGAAGCCGCAGCACAAATCGGTCTAAAAATCAATATTGCCAAAACAAAGGTAATGGGTATTAACACCACCGAAACAGAAGCGCTCCAGAATGCCGACTCATCGTTGGAAGAAGTGGATAAATTTTGCTATCCCGGTAGCAATATCTCAAAAACTGGTGGGTCAGCAGCAGACATTCGCAACCGCTTATCTAGGGGTCGAGCTGCATTTGGTATGCAGAGCAACGCTAACGTAAAGTCAGTATTCCTATATGGATGCGAAACATGGAATCTTACTGCATGTACTCTGCAACCGTTGCAATCCTTCCTCAACCGCTGTCTCCGAAAGATCATGCGAATATTCTGGCCCGACGTTATTAGAAATATTGATCTTTGGACTGCAACTAAACAAACACCTATCGGCATAGAAATTCGTCGCCGTAAATGGAAGTGGATCGGGCACACATTGCATAAGCCACAAGATGACATCACATGGACAGCATTGGTCTGGATTCCTCAAGGGAGTCGCAGGCGAGGGAGGGAGACCAGCCAATACGTGGAGACTACAAGTTGAAGCAGAAGTGCAAAAATCAGGACGTTCCTGGAGACAAATCAAAGGCAAATTATAAGATACTTGTTGAGGCCCTGTGTTCCACCTAGGAATTTTGGGAAATATATATATACTCGTATTTATTAAAATAAATAATAATATGAAATGTCGATTTGTTTAACGTGAACACCTATCATGGCACCAAGCACAGGGTTTGAAACGATAATCAACGTCCCCTAGGATCTAAAATATGTATATCCGTAGGTATCAAATTCGAGTCATATTTATTTTAGTCATATGACTCACTCTTTGGTTTGAAGTTGAGGTCTATCTAAAACCTCCGTTGCTCTATGGGTCGCAGCACCCGGTATTGTGTTTGACAGTATTATTTTTCTGTTTTTTTTTTTGTTTTATTCTATTCTATTCTATTCTGTGATTGTCTAGTTTTTGTTATTGGAATTTTAAGTTTGTCATAATATGCTAAATCGTGATCATGAGCCACAGCATGTAGCATAGAAATTGCAACCATTGTCATCGAAGTGGTAAGTATAACGTAGTAGTACTACACAAGTAAATATATGGAATTCTGAGTGTTGTTGTCTTGTTGCTTACTGAGTCTGTTATTGTTGTCTGTCTGTCTGTCTGTCTGTCTGTCTATCTAACATTGACATTTGGTACACACTTTGTGAATCATTGATTTTGCTTGTAGATTGTAGATTGTTATTGTCATTGCTGGTGCTACTGCTACTGCTGCTGCTGCTGGTGCTGCTGCTGCTGCTGCTGCTGCTGCTGATGCTAACAATGACGGCAACGACAAGTTTTGGCGCATGCCATAGCCCATGGGCGATGTTGATGTTGATGTTGTTATTGATGCCACTTATCGCCCGCTATATCCATCTAACTATTCATACATACATACATCCATCTATCTACGAGGTGCGTTCAAAAAATAAGGTGAATTTTCAAATTTCGCGGACTACGTACATTCGACTTTCGAAATGGATCAAAGAAGTTGCATCAAATTTTGTGTAAAAAATGGAATTAAGTGCTCAAAACTACTTGAAATGTTGTTAGTGGCATACGATGAGAGTAGTCTGAGTCAAAAAAAATATTTACAAGTGGTACAAGCTTTTCACAGGAGGTCGAGAAGATGTGAATGACGACGCTCGCTCTGGACGCCCCAGCACATCAACAACCGATGAAAATGTTGAGAAAGTGAAGAAAATTGTTATGGAGAATCGTCGAATCACAATTAGAGAAGTTTCTGAGGATGTCGGCATATCGGTTGGCTCATGCCATGCAATCTTTTCGGAAATTTTGGGCATGAAGCGTGTGGCAGCGAAGTTCGTTCCAAAATTGCTGAATTTTGACCAAAAACAACGTCGCATAAGCATCGCTCAGGAATTGTTGAATGACGTCAACGATGATTCAGATTTGCTTAAAAGGGTCATAACTGGTGACGAATCATGGGTATATGGTTATGACATCGAAACCAAAGCCCAATCGTCCCAATGGAAGAGTCCAGGAGAGCCAAGACCAAAAAAAGCACGCCATTTGATTCGATCAAATGTCAACGTTTTGCTCAGTGTTTTCTTCGATTACCAAGACGAAGTGCATCAGGAGTTCTTACCACAAGTCGTACGGTAAATAAAGAGTATTACCTTGAAGTTATGCGCCGTTTGCGTGAAGCAATACGAAAAAAAACGCCCGGAATTGTGGAGAAAAAATGCATGGATTTTGCATCATGATAATGCACCTGAGAGATTATTTGGCCAAAAACAACACCGTTATCATGCTTCAGCCACCGTATTCACCAGATTTGGACCCCTGCGATTTTTTCCTGTTCCCAAGATTGAACAGACCCATGAAAGGACGGCGTTTTGCGACGATTGAGGAGATAAAAATCGAATCGCTAAGAGAGCTCAAGAACATACCAAAAAGTGCATATCAGAACTGCTTCGATGATTGAAAAAAACGCTGGCACAAGTGTATTATATCTGGGCGGGGGACTACTTTGAAGAGGATAAAATAGAAATTGATGAATAAATAAATATTTTTTGAGAAAAATGAAAATTCACCATATTTTTTGAACACACCTCGTATCTTTATAGTATCTAATATCCATCTATCTAATGATCAGCAGCAGTAACAACAACTCACTGTGACTTTATTAAATAATAAAAGACAATGACATCATCATTGTTAGAACTTAACAATTATGCATGCGACTCATTGAATGACAGACAGACAGACAGCCAGACAGACAGACTGATGGACTGATGGACTGACAGACTCTATGAATGTTTGTTCAAACAACTACAATACTATAATTCTACAATATTAAGAAAGTAATATTGTATAGAACAGTACAACAGTACAATAACAATTTTCATATTTATATCGTGATAATTAATTCTTAATTTGAAGTCTACCTAGATAGAAGTCGGTGTTCTTGCTATGATTAATGCACAATTTACGATTATAGTAGTAGTAGTAGTAGTAGTAGTAGACTCATAGTAGATTTATGAAATTAAAAACAAACAACAAGATAAAAAAGTCAAAAAAAATTATTGGATTGATCAAGTCTTAACGAACAAAAATTACTTACATATACAGAGTGGCGCAATAGAACGTGCATTTATTAAGTATAAACTAAAAAAATAAATACAAAAGGTATAGTTGAATTAATAGATAGGATGATTAGGTACTTAAATGTAGTTTATTTTTTAAAAATAACATCATCTAAATGACGGTCCTCTCGAAGACGGCACTCCTCTAAGCGCGATCGTAGATTTTTGAAAACTCTTGTCAATAAATCTGGGATGATTGCTGCTATTTCTCCACGGATATTTTCCTTTAGTTGACTGATGTTCCTCGGATTGTTCATGTAGACTTTATGTTTGGTTCTCGTCGTTCCAATAACGACAATTTTGTCGGTTTACGAACCCATTCAAATGGAAATGAGCCTCGTCAGAAAAAAGGATATTGTCAAAAGTGGAAAATCGACTAAGCATTTCTTCAGCAAATGCCAACCTTGCTCCGAAGTCGGACTCTTTTAATTCCTATGTTAACTGGAGCTTATAAGGATGCAGTTTAAGATCCAACTTCAAAATTCGCTGTAAACTTTGTCGCGAAAAAAGATGACGCAATATGCACGTTCTATTGCGCCACCATGTATTATAAGTTTGTCATGAAGTTTGTAACACACAGAAAGAGACATCGGATACCCCATAAAGTATATACATACATATGTATATTCTTGATCAGCGCGACTAGATGAGTTGATATAGCTATGCCTTTGTGTCCGTCTGTCCGTCTGCAAACTAGTCACTCCCTATGTCCTCGATATCCTCACGAATTCCATCTTTGAGATCTTGAATCGACGCTGGGCTGTTGGTGTAGACCTTATCTTTTACGTGGCCCCAAAGGAAGATGACACGGTCCGGAAACTTTTCCCGTAAAAGATCAA
Source organism: Amiota mariae (assembly GCA_035041805.1). NCBI lineage: Eukaryota > Metazoa > Arthropoda > Insecta > Diptera > Drosophilidae > Amiota > Amiota mariae. The sequence goes on from JAWNKV010000849.1 coordinate 201,093, forward strand.
TGGTTTCGTTGCTTATGTGGCACATAGCGCCGTCTTGTTGAAAGTCAACGTTGTCCAGATCAATACCATCCAATTCCGGCCATAAAAAATCATTAATCATTATGTCAAAAAATGACAGCTTCATAAGTGACATCTATCGAAATAGCGGGCTATTCAAAATAACACCTCTTATTGGAAAACCCTTTATAAGAAAAATAAGATTCAATTGATTCGAATTGATTCAAATTGATTCGTTATTTGACACCATTCTCGTACTACTTCTCTTTTAAATCAAACACACACATATTACTTTCATAATTTTAAAAGGAGATTGTATTATAGTATAGTACATATAGTTACGATATATATCTATCATAGAATAGGATAGGATATAATAGAATATGAAGGTCTCTAGCCACTGATGGCTATGGAAGTAAGTGGGGGGTATGCAAGTTGGTCTTAAAGGTTACTCTGTGTTTTTGAAATCAACCTGAAGAATTTACAAAAAGTACCGAAACCCCTAGTAGCAAATTTGATAGAAAACCTTGCCAGAAAAATGGGTTTGTCTTCCATGGAATATAGAGAAGTCGCTTAAGAGGTGTTGAATACTTTCTAACTTTTCTTCATTTCCATATTTACGATAGAAATCTTGGTTGGGGAGGAGGAGGAACATAATCATTCCATCATCCTTTTAATGTATTCCTAGTGCATTGTTAAGATTTACTATGTTATATACAGGGTGGCGCAATAGAACGTGCATTTATTAAGTATACGCTAAAAAAATAAATACAAAAGGTATAGTTGAATTAATAGATAGGATGATTAGGTACTTCAATGTAATTTATTTTTTAAAAATAACATCATCTAAATGACGGCCCTCTCGAAGACGGCACTCCTCTAAACGCGATCGCAATCAATAAATCTGGGATGATTGCTGCTATTTATCCACGGATATTTTCCTTTAGTTGACTGATGTTCCTTGAATTGTTCATGTAGACTTTATATTTGAGGTATCCCCACAAAAAAAAATCAAGAGGCATCAAGTCAGGGCTACATGGGGACCAAGGGATATCACCTCTTTTGGAAATTAGTCTTGCAGGAAACATCTGTCTCACAACCGCCATAGAAGTCGGACTCTTTTAATTTCTGTATTAACTGGAGCTTATAAGGATGCAGTTTAAGATCCAAATTCAAAATTCGCTGTAAACCCCCCCGTGAAAAAATATGACGCAATATGCACGTTCTATTGCGCCACCCGTACTTTTTGTACAAAAAATAGCATCGAAAGAAATGAAATAGATTAGAATTAAGAATAATAATATTGATCATAAATCATAAATTTCATTTCTTTCCATCAATCCTAGATTTCCTGATTACTAGTTGAGTAGATGAGCGAGCGCCAGTTGCCATTCTAAAGGCTTTCTTTTGGAACCTCTACATGGTTTTAATGTTTGAGACACTAGCCATGCCCCACAATTGAATGCAGTAGATTCAAATCGTAGTAGCTTATTCCTTACTTTGAGTTTAAAGTGGCGTCCAGTATTTTTACCGAAATTTCGCATTTAGATGGTTCTTTTTTGTCATGATATTTCTGACAACTATTTATTTATGTTTCGGAAATCAAAAAAAGAGTCGTGGGGAATCAAATCTAATGAATATGTTGGATGAGAAAGGAGTTCTTAGCGAAAGAGCAACTTTTTCTTATATCTAAAACTGATTTTCATTCCCGAAATGAAGCCCTCATTTCAACTGTCTAGACAGACAGACAGACGGTCGTCATCAAACATTCGAGATAAACTTTATTCCTTTTGCTCCATTTTAATTTCTTATTCAATAGGACAAGTTTTTTATTACTAATTTTGTATGATATTCATTGTTGTTGTGAGATCCTAGAAGATGATCTACTTAAAAATGTAACCCATATATGTAATAAGTACTATGTATAAATCTGTCTGAAATTTAGTATGGTGTCATATTAACTTTATCAGATACATATGACTAAAGGGCCTGCCGGGCTTGCTAGAATGAATAATATTTATTTCATTTTATTGATGACTCACAATTCTTTGATGTTTGACTAAGACTACTTGATTGATATGCCTCTAAACTTTATATGCAAAATGTAATCCATCAATTCCGATTTGTCTGGTAGTCCAATTTAAATGAAACTTAACAAGAACACTCTCCAGATTATGCTAGAGATTCCCTTTAAATTTCATTAAAATCGGTAAAAAGGTTTCGGAGTCCATAAGGAGCAGACATACAAAGATTTACAGATATGTTGACATAGTTTCATTTATATATACATACATATACATATATACAATATATATATAACTGACTAATCTTTTCAAAATAAAACAAAATAAGTATTTTGTCTGCCTTGAATTTAGTATGATATACTTATGAAGCTTTGATCTATTAGATCTATGTATTTTTACACACTTCAGTATTATAAGTTTGTTATGAAGTTTGTAACACACAGAAGGAGATATCGCAGACCACATAAAGTATATATATTTGTGATCAGTTCGATTTAGCCATGTCCGTATGTCCGTCTGTTCGTCACTTTGCACTCCTAGTCCATTAGTTTTTGAGCTAGAGAGCTGAAATTTTATACATAGATTTCTTTTTACCAAACGCCGGTCAAGTTTGTGTATCAGCCGAATCGGATCACTAGGGGGGGGGGGGGGGGTTGGGGTTGGGTACCTGTCATACTAACTTTCTTTTAAATTAAAGTTCTTATTAGAAATTTTGTTTTGTTTTTTGACATATCAAACTGAAATTTGAACACTATATGTTTCCGGTCTTTATCCACCAACCATATCAAGTTCATGATTCTAGGGTTACCAGAAGGGGTACCTCCCATACAAACTCCCTTTTAAATTAAAGTTCTTATTAGAAATTTTTTTTTTTTTACTTTTTGAACTGAAATTTGGACACTATAAGTTTCTGGTGCATATCCACATATCATGAAAATTTCAAGACCCTCGGTCTACTAGGAGGGGTACCCCCCATACAAACCGGGTTCGAAATGAAAGTTCTTATTAGTAAAACTTTTTTGTTTTTTTTACTATCGACTTAAAATTTGGACACTATAGCCACCAACCTTATAAATTTCAAGACCCTTGGACCACTAGCTGAGGTGTGAAGAGTTTTACAACTCCGGCATAGCCAAAGTTAGTCTTTTTTTATATTTTTTTAATTCAAATTTTAGATCTTTTACTTTTACTATAAAAATTTGTAACGATTTTCATATAAAAACATACCCTAGGCTTATAGGAATCGTGGGCTACTTCTTGCAGTCAGTCATTCAGTGAGTCAGTTATCAGGCAACATTTTTTATATGTATATGGAACTAAGATTATTATAACCAAATTAGAATTTAGTTATTAATATAACAAATAGCAACAAAGGCCTTCAGCTCAGGGGGAGAGTTAGAAAGGATTGGAGTAAATTAGAAAAGTGTAAGACCAGACTTGATCGGGAACCGATCCCATGACTCTACGATATCAGCTTAACACACTAACCAATGAGCCAACGAAACCAGTCAGGCAGCATTTTTAATTGATATTTAGTATTTGACTAGAAGACTGAGAGTCTAGTTTTCATAGAAGCAAAGGAACAGACATAGATGATCAGTCACCAATACCTAGGCCTAAATAGATCGATTATTATATGTACATTGTGTAGTGATGTACGAGTATTGAGCATTTAGGGAAATACTATATGTAACAGTGATTTCATTCTATTCTCATCATTCAAACTTATGATCGAGTTTAATGTAAAAGAATCGGTGAAAATAATTTAGATGGACTTGACTTCTGTAATTCTGTACACTTACTATTATAATATTAATGATATTGAATCCTTTTGTTAATCTAGGAGATATTTCAATACATAATTGGAGTTATAGGGGGGTCTCCAGATAAACGTATAGAAAAAAATCATATTCAAAAAGATACAGAAACAAAAAATTATTCTAATTCAACGCATTGCAAATTATTGAAGAAATTGATAGAATCATTCAAATTATAATACATAGATACGAGTACATAAGTACATGCTTACTATAATATATGTGAATTGTATAGAAAATACATATATACATACTATTCATATAAAATGTTGTATAATTAATTTAATAAAGTTGATCTTGGCTTTTCTTTTTGACACATGAATGCCAGCAATTGCGTATAATTCTGAAAAACGTTGAAAAACGAAATAAAATTAATGTCATTAAAAATATGAAATAAAAGAAAAGAAAAAAAAAAAAAACAATAAAATGGGATAAAATAAAATAGAATCTTTTATTTTGGTCTTAACGAAATATGTATACACTGTAACATATCAAATATGAGTCTCTTCGTTGATCTTAGCATCATTAAAATTAAGTTTATACGAAAAGTTTACTGAAAACATATACGACGAGTATTGTAACGATCCACGATCTGTGCGCCGAGTCGGGTAGGGTTGGCTTAAAAATCAACATCGACAAAACAAAAGCAATGAAAATGAACACCGAAAACAATGACAATTTTATGATACATGGCAAAGAAATTGAACAAGTCGAACATTTTACCTACCTAGGCAGTATAATATCCGTGGAGAATAGTGCCGGAAAGGATATTTGGGCCAGAATAAACAAATTAATAGGCGCATATGGACAGCTGCGCCAAATCTGGAACTCGACGCAATTATCCTTCCAAACAAAAATTAGACTATTTAAATCCAAAGTTGTCTCAATACTACTCTACGGAAATGAGACCTGGCTTGTAACCGACAATCTAACTGGAAAGATTCAGAGCTTTGTCAACAGATGCCTGCGGCATATTCTCAGGATGTGGTGGCCGAATGTCATCAGCAAATGCAAATTGAAACCTATGGCCAACTGTATTAAACTACGAAAATGTAGATGGATAGGCCACACATTGCGAAAAGATGCCACAGAAGTTTGCCGACAAACTTTTGACTGGAACCCCCATGGAAGCCGTAAGAGGGGTCGCCCTAAGACCACGTGGAGGAGATCCTTACAAAAAGATATCGATGAATTCAGAAAATCGTGGAACGAATTAAAGATGCTAGCAAAAACAAGGATCAGATGGAAATGCTTTATTGAGGCCCTATGTTCCAGTGGGAGTTACAGGAAATGATGATGATGATGATGATGATTGTAATTTAATTATCTTCATACACATATGGTACTTCCATCGATCAATCAATCATTCATCAATCTTTTCTTTTTTATATAAACTACTAAAAACCCGGGCAAATGATATCCTGCCTATCCTTCACAAAATATTAATGAATACTCTGCTTGGTTGAGCTGATCAGATGTTTGGACAAAGACGACTCGATTGATTTTAAAATATGTTTTGAAGCTTGTTTTGGGTTTTTTGGTTGATTCTTTGGATTTTTCAAATGTTTTCTAAACCTAGTGATGGCACGATTAATCGATTAATTTATTTCAGAATACAATTTCATTGTATCGAAAATTCTATTTCAATTAATGGACCAATGAGTCTTTTGTTTATGATTTGCGCGATTATTTTGTTGATCATACTGAGCAAGGTTTTTTTATTTTTTTTTTTTCCCCCTCCTATTATCACTCCTAATTGGAGCATAGGGCCTCCACAAGGCATCTCCATCGAACACGATTTTGGGCTGTTATTTTTGTTTCTTCCCATGTGATGTTTGCATCGGCTAACTCCCGACATATTAATCTTCTGCAGGTGTTCTTGGGTCGTCCGCGTCTTTTGCTCCCTTTCGGGTTCCACTCAAGCGCCATTCTTGTGATGCTTTCGAGTTTCTTTCTCAATGTGTGCCCAAGCCAGCTCCACTTCCTGCGCTTAATCTGGTATAGTATGGGTTGCTCATTTGTTAGCCGCCATAGCGCCTCGTTTGAAATAGTTGTCGGTCAGAATACTCTACAAATGATCCTCAAACACTTATTTATGAAAGCTTGCAATCTCTTCGTAATGAAGTTTGAGATAAGCCATGTTTCGCTTCCATATAAGAGCGTTGATTTCACACATGCGGAGAATATTCGTAATTTCGTGCGTCTAGAAATTTGAGTATTTGCCCATACTGATTTAAGTCGTCCTGAGCAAGGTTATGCCCCTCCAATTCTTGCATTCGGTAAGGTTGCTCTTCTTTGGGATTTTAACAATCACACCTTCTTAGAGTTCATCAGGGAGGTCACCGTTGGCCCAGAATCTTTCTACTATATTATACTTGCGTTGGTTACGGGTTCAGCTTTTAACAATGCAGGCGAGATATTGTCCTGCCCAGGGGTTTTATTTTTTTTTTAAGGGACTTTATAGCCGCTACGATCTCAGAGATGCTTGGATAATCCGTTGGAATATCAACACTTTCCCCATGTCTGCATAGTATTGAGTCCAAGTGATCAGTTGTTGCTCTGCCGGTGTAACGAGCGTTCCGTCAGCGTTCCTTATTGGCAGGGAGAAGGAGTTTCTCATTTGGGTTAACTTCTTTGTTGTCATGTATAAGTCTCTGCTACGGTTAGTTGCGGCGGCTTCTTCAGCTTTCCGGGCTATCTGTCCATTTGCGTTTAATTTCGCAATCGGCTTGGCTATATGATTTTAGCTGCTTCGCTTTCGCACTCTGTGTTTTGGTCGCGTTTAGTTGCTCTTTTGCCTGTTTGCGTAGTTGTATAAGTTCCCAGGTTTTGTTCGAAATCCATGGCTTGCGGTTTTTCTCAGGGAAGTTAATATGGTTTTTTGCAGTTTCATTAAAGATGTTTTTTATTGATTTCCAATCATATAACTCAGATGGATTATCGATTTTTTTTTTTTTTTTTTTTTTTTTTGTGTGAGGTAGGGAGGAATCCCTTCGCCGTCATGACTACGTGTGTGGTATTTCCACTAAACCCCCTCCCTTCTTATCATGGACAGTATACTTAGTCTGGAACTGCTTTATGTATTACTTCTGAGTAGGCGTCCAAGGTTTCCCTCTAAGATTCAGAGCGCTCTTCCATTGCCCTTCGAAGTCAACTGTATTGTATTCACCTAGTCTAGGTGTCTAGGTTCCACACATTAAGCTGTGGGCAGTCAGTATGCGCCGTAACTCAGGGATGGCGGGATCGTCAAGCCCAGGGAGTCCCCTTGCCTCTTCAATTTACATCTTGTTCCTGGTATTGCTGTCATGATCTACTGAGCAGCCTTAGAAGCATCCATTTCAGACTTCTTGCTCTTGAGAACCTTTTCAACGAAAGCAGCAATCAACATCCAGTTGACCACAGTTTCTGTGATCTTTTAGATGACGTTTTCCAGTGTATAATGGATTTGTATGGACTTCATTAATAAAAACAACGCAAAACCTTTTTCAAAACTACGAGTAGAAAACTGAATAAACTGATCTCATCATGCAATTTCCGGTCTGAAATTTCAATAAATGCAACCAACTACTACACATATATAATTACTTACTAATTTAATCACTTATTTTACGATCATACTTACTAGTTTATACTACTACTACTACTACTGTATAGAGAGATAGTTATTACTTGTACTAGTATTAAATAATAAAACTGAAATTAATTTATGAAAATTTTCATTAAAATTTTTTTTTTATGAATGTCGATGGCAATAAAAAATTCTAATTATTTTTCATAATTTCATTATTTATTTTAAAAATTTTATTTGAATACCCAGCGGACCAAAAGTATCATAAATGATATGAATGATATCATTTATGATAGTTTCGCGGATTTTTTGCGGACAAAACTATCATTTGCGGATCCGAAAATGATACGTAAATGAATCACCTGTCGTTCAGTTTGTGGTAGCAAAACTATCATTTACGATACACGATACAAAAGATACATTTGCGAGCCTTTTGCGAGCGTTTTTAGGTATCCATTTTAATATCATTTGCGAACCGGCTATGACACTTTTACGAATCATTTTTTTTCAAACGAATTCAATATTTAATATAATAAAAAAAAAAATGACTAAAAAAAAAAATACATTTCATGAAAGAAGAACCTTACAAACTAATAATATTTACAAAAAAAAAAAAAAGCTACTAATTTCGTTGGCTTTTCCCAGCAGCTAACTCATCCCTCTTCACTCTGTCATGAGCGTACTGGAAGAACTTCTGAGTGGTTCGGTCAAAATCGGTGTCTTCCAAATTGAACTTCTGTTTGAAAGCACCTGTGAAAAAAAAAAATTGTTGCGTAAATAAACAAAGTACACATAAACATATGTTACTACCAATAAAACTTACTGCGAATACCCAATGTTGTTTTTAGGCCCCTGACACAATTTTTGTTGTCTGTTGGATTTTAGGTTAGTATAAACGTTGTATGTTGTTATTTCTATGCACAATTTCAATTCAAAATACAAAAACTGGACGCTACACCACAATAGAATCACTCAATATTCGAGTCGGGAAGCAGGATTTAGCTTCTGCAGCCTCAATCAAGTATTTGGGGGTTCTCTTGGATTGCCGTCTCAACTTTAGGGACCACCTAAAGTTCTCAAGTGAGAAAGCATCCAAGTCCTGCGCAGCCCTGGCAAGGCTGATGCCAAATGTTGGAGGGCCAAGACAACCAGTGCGTGAGCTGCTGGCGGCGATCAGCAAATCAATCATTCGGTATGCTGCACCAGTGTTGTCCGGTGCAACCAAGTTCAGATCGTACGTTAAGGGAGCCGCGTCTGTGTATCGCCTTAACTCAATCAGAATATGTTGTGCATTCCGAACGGTCTCAGATGATGCAATAAATGTCATTGCATTGCTAACTGCAGACCGGTGGATATTAACGTCAACGAGCTTACTGCAATATATGCAGCGAGACGGGTGGAGACCGCTACACATGGCTAGGAGATAACTCCAACTGACTCCTGGCAGCAGCGTTGGCAAAGCTCAACGAAAGGGCGGTGGACGTTCGAGCTAATCCCGAATATTAGTGTGTGGACGTCTAGGAAGCATGGTACTCTAAACTACCATCTCACGCAGTTCCTCACAGGGCATGAATGTTTCCGGGAATATATGCATAAATTCAAGCATGTAGATGACCCGCATTGCCTGTTTTGTACAAACCAGCGAGAAAATGCTCGCCATGTTCTCATGGATTGTTCCCGGTTTGTACACCTCAGAGAGTTAATCACAGCTGAGGTAGGTGGAAACCTTACACCAAATAGCGTGATTAACTACATGTTAAAGTATGAAGACTCCTGGAACAGAGCATACGGGATAATCGAGGCGATAATGCAGCAAAACCGCAGAGATGAGGAAATAAATAGAAGAATGGTCTCTGGTGAAGTAATATCTCAATTGGTGGTCCCGCCAGGGTTGAAAAAAGAGCCAGTGTAGTCCAGGCGGTGGTTTTTGTACGTAGGCACCATACGAGTATGTGACTGCTTGTCCGGTGAATCGTGCATTCTAGTAAGTCGGTTTACTAGGATTTTTCGAAGATTTACACCTCCTTGGATCATCAAAAAAAAAAAAAACACCACAATACTCTACATATTTATTATTACATTAACATCACAAATTACAAAATTAATTTCATTTAATATTTACATTTTTTTTTTTTTTTAGCACTTTTCGGTATCGAAACAAAAATACCGAAAATTTTGTTGTATTGTCCCCTGTCAAAGTAAATGTTATTCGTCTTCTTGCCTATAATTTTTTATTATTATTTTTATGTCCGCGAAACTATCATTTGCGAGCACGTTTACAATAGTTGAGCGCATATAAAACAGACATCGGTTTTTTGTCCGCAAATCGCTCATTTCTAAGCCCATTTGCGATAGTTTAGGCGGACGTCCACTTATAAACGGATGCTTGGTCCACTGGGTAAGTGTGAGTGCAAGAGTATGTGAGTGTGTGTGTGTGTGTGTGTGAGTGTGTTGCACACGCCCACAATTCCTTATAATAACAAAAACAAAATAAAACAAAATGAAACAAAACAAAATAAAACAAAATAAAATAAAACAACAATAATAATGATTTTGCTTTTACTTATATTAAATTGCATTTGTTGCCTTTGATTTATAGTAGTAAATACTTATGTACATACATATATATATATATATATATATATATGTGTGTATGTAGTATGCACATAGATTAATATTAGTAATAATAGCAAAGTAATTTCTATAAATAAGTTTTTACACTCATAGGCATATGTCACCTGCGCTAACGCCGGTGTATGAACTGAAACTGAGACTGAAATGGTGACCGAGACCGAGACCGAGACCGAGGCTGGAACTGGGATTGTGACTGAGACTGAGACAGAGACTGAGACTGAGATGTAGGTCGACGTTGGCCCGTGGTAATGTTGATAATCTTTGTTTTAATTTATTTTTCTTTTGTTTTGTTTTGTTTTGTTTTGTTTATATTTTTTCTATACCCTACACACTTAATAGTTAAGATATTCAGATTTTGTCAAAATGTTTGTATTGCATGCATGCATTCATTTGAAGCAATCAATTAATCTATCAATCTCTAGTACATACTTATGTATTATATATCATGTCCTGCAGTATAAATTACTGATCCAAAACTTGTACTGATGTCATATATTCAACTATTGAATTTAACATCTCAATGTCTCTGAAAATAATCAATTGTCACCGCCTGCATTACCATTCACCAGTTATTTCACTTGTTACCTCTAAATTGTTTTCACTCCCCTGCAGTATGAAACACTGATCCAAAATTGGTGCATGGCTAAATCCTTTCGAACCAGCACTAGTTCCTATATTCCCTTTTACCCTTATATCCAACTGGCGATGTCATTGGAAGGTGTCAATTGCCACCACCTGCATTACCATTCACCAGTTGTTTCAACTGTTACTTCCACCGCCTGAATTACCATTCACCAGTTGTTTCAACAGTTACTTCCATTGTCTGAATTACCGATTACCACTAACCATCAGTATGGAAACGCACACTTACTGTTTCGCCTATGTATTATATAACCTACGACTCCTGAATTCACTAGCCATCAGCTAATAAGAAAAACAACTAATAAATTACTATCGAAATGGGGAGTATTGTCATCAAACATACTGCAGAGTCATTTGTTCTCGCCGCCTCTGCATTACCTACGACAACTAAATTCACTAGCCACAGTATTACGAAAAGGGGGCAGAGAATTACTAACGAACCGGGGAGTATTGCCATCAAGCATAATGCATGGTCATTTCACCCATCTGTCTGTCTATCTATGTACTATATGTATAAGTAATACATTTTTATATAGTAATTTCCTCTAACTTATTCCAAATATTTCAAAAGTTCTGTTCCAAATGGTATTTGAGTTCCTTAAGTCAGTTTGGCTAAGCTATGCTAGGCTAGGCTAAGTCTACTATGCGGTATTAAATTGTTTTATGTCCGTTCTTGAGAGTTTCTTTTCGCCAAAGAACTACAAATATCTTTGGGACCTTTCCTTATCCCTCCGTGGCCTAACATCAGGTCATATTTCAGGACCTATATATATAATTGAAAGCTAAAGTCCTCATGCGGCTTCAAAAATTTACAGATAATTGTTACTTTCAACTTAAAACTGGAAATTTATATTTCAAGGATTTTTTTTAGAATTGAAGAGACAAAAGGACTTATAGACATATGGAGGCTTGCCATGATAAGAAGCCTTTCCGCTAAAGATCTGCATATCAAATATATATGTGTTTATAAAATATTTCAGTTAAAAGTCTTATTAAATTGGAATGAGCCGCTCTGAAACAAGAGTATGAGAACTGATGATTATGGAAGATTGAGGCGAACAAGAAAATTACTTTATTCAAAAATTAAATTCCGCCAAGCATTTAATAAGATAAACATTACCACCTATGGATTTATATATGCAAAAAAAGAAATCCCTTCGGTGAAATGAAAAGATAGTAAAACTTTAGAAAAACTAAGTAAGAATTGTCTGGAACAACAAAGGCTATTTATCGATCGCCCACTAAATGTTCAGGTGAAATACTTAGTATATCTAATTTTATTTAGTGATCTTCTATTTTTGTTCTACATAATCCATAATGGTTTTTATATATTTGTATCATCATCGTCAGACCATTTACATGAGATCAACATGTCATCCGAGATATTTTAAGATCTCCTATTAAGGAATTCGTTGAGATGAAGTCTTATCAATCGACGCCAAATTACATTGAGAGTTAGACTTGAATTGATACAGCGATGATTCAGGAAGCAAAGACTATGTGGGATGGAACACTCTCTTGCAGAACCACAAAAATCATGCTTCGATCTTTTAATTACAAGATTACCAACTACATTTTAGCTCTTCCAAGAAAGGATTGCAAGTTATTAGTCGGAATACTTACGGGACATTGTTTAACGCCTTCATACGCAGTCAAATTGGGCTTGGTTCAGAGTGATGCATGTACAACAGTTAACGAGGTAAATGCTAGGGGAACTTTAGAACATCTACTTTGCCAATGTCCAGCTCTCTACAAATCAGGCTTTAGCTATCTTGGATCTGTTTCTTTCCTCTCCTTGGAAAGTGTCGCTGATCAAAAGAGCAGCAACCTATTGAAACTCACAAAAAACGTGTATTAAGAACAAAATCTGAAGTACTTCATGCTTCTTCTTGGCAACACTAAGGACCGCTATTGGTCTATGTGGGATCTTTTTGATGGGCCAAGCTAACCTAACCTAACCACAAACCACAGTGCACTTGTTAAGCATTGTAGGGCCTTATTTTGTTTTGCTTGAATTCTATAAGGAGCCTTGATCCCCCATATTTGAATACCAAATGGCCAAACTTTGACCACTACTTCTTAATAAATTGTCAATTTGTTAATGAGTAATAGATTACTTTCTAGAGGCAGTCAGTCCGATTTCCTTGTCAATCATACAAAATATTTCCTTAATCACAAAATCGTAAAAATATTATAGATATATTAGCAGACCCGGCACGCATTGCTATACCCTGGCAAAATTTCATCAAAATCACCTTTGTACTAGAATGATAGAAAGAATGATATGTATATATTTTATTTTGTTGTGATTCGACAATTCGAAAATTCATTTTTTATACTATTTGAGATGTTTGACAAAGACTTCTACTTGATTGATGTGAAAATATGTCCATAAGCTTTATAAGCTATATATCAATTTTTTCATTTAAACTTTTCCTGTGTTCCGATTCGCATTAAACTTTACTCAAACACTCTCCACAATATGCAAGAGTTTCCATAAAAATGTTATTAAAATCGGTACAGAGGTTTCGGAGTCTATAAGGAATATACAGACAAACATAGTTCCATTTTTATACATATAAGTATTTTAATATCAATTTTTCATTTTAACTTTTCCTGTGTTCCGATTCGCATTAAACTTTACTCAAACACTCTCCACAATATGCAAGAGTTGCCATGAAAATTTTATTAAAATCGGTACAGAGGTTTCGGAGTCTATAAGGAATATACAGACAAACATAGTTCCATTTTTATATAAGTACATATATACTATAGATACACATATATATTTTTTATACACAATACAATATACTAAACTATTTCATAGTGTTTTTTTTTTTTTGTGTGAAGGGTATTTAAACTTATATGAAATCGATATTGAATTGTTTTTTTATTTTTATTTTTATTTTTTTTTTTTTTTTGTCTTAATTTTCTGTGTTAAATTGTGTTTATTTGTATTTACAAAATTTATTAGTTAGAATTTCCAATTTGAATATGCAAATTTTGTATATTTTTTTTTTTTTTTTTTGTAAATGTTGTTTTACTAATTTGTTGATTTTGTTGTTGATGTTGTTGTTGTTGTTGTTTTCTGTTATGACTAATAAAATATTGTACGAGTATTCGTCGTAAGTCAAAGAAGAAGGTGTGTCATACAAGTGCAGGATGTCTGTCATAGTGTAGTGTGTAGTGTGCACAGATTAAAATACTCGTAAATGCATTAATCGTCTCTAATAACCATTAATTAATGTTTCTTAGTTAGTTAGTATTGTTTATGATTATTTGCTTGAAATTATATACAACACATACATAGATAGTATCTAGTATCTATTAGATACATATGCATATGAATATAATTGAAAAAACGTTGTCATTACCAAACTGTATTATCATCATTTGTCAGTCTGTTCAACTATGAGTGACAGTGATGATGCAGTGTTTTTCTTCTTTAATATAGCACTGCATTATCATAAGTGTATTTGAAACTACCTTATCATGTATTATGTAGTTTGAAAATAAGTTCGACAATTAATCTTCATTTTACACTATCTTCATTTCAATACATTCACTTCATATTTATACATTTCACTAGGTGAATAGTATTATAAGTTTGTCATGAAGTTTGTAACACACAGAAGGAGACATCGGAGATCCCATAAAGTATATATTCTAGGTTAGCGCAACGAGACGAGTTGAACTAGCCATGTCCGTCTGTCCGTCCGTCTGTCTGTCTGTATGTATGTATGCAAACTAGTTCCTTAGTTTTTGAGCTAGAGAGCTGCACGGAGGATTCTTTTTACCATACGCAGTAAATTTGTCGGAATCAGCCGAATCGATCCACTAGGGTGGGTACCCCCCATACAAACCTGGATCCAAATTAATATTCTTATTAGAAAAACTGTTTTGTTTTTTGTATTATTGACTTGAAATTTTAACACTATAAGTTTCTGACCCATATCCACCAACCATATAAATTTCAAGACTCACGGACCACCAGGAGGGGCACCTACCGTACAAACCCAGTTCCAAATTCATATAATTATTATAAAAACTTTTTTGTTTTTTGTATTATCAACTTGAAATTTGGTCACTATAAGTATCTGATGCATATTCACCAACCATATAAAATTCGAGACTCTCGGACCACCAGGTGAGGTATCTTCCATACAAACTCAGATCCAAATTCATGTTCTTATTAGAAAAACTCTTTTGCTTTTTCTATTATTGACTTGAAATTTGGTCACTATAAGTATCTGACGCATATTCACCAACCATATAAATTTCAAGACCCTTGGATTACCAGGAGGGGTACCTCCCACACAAACCCAGATCCATATTGATATTCTTATTAGAAAAAGTCTTCTGCTTTTTGTATTATTGACTTGAAATTTTAACACTATAAGTTTCTGACCCATATCCACCAACTATATAAATTTCAAGACCCTTGGATTACCAGGAGGGGTACATCCCATACAAACCCAGATCCAAATTGATATTCTTATTAGAAAAACTCTTCTGCTTTTTGTATTCTCAACTTGAAATTTTAATACTATAAGTTTCTGACCCATATCCACCAACCATATAAATTTCAATACCCTTGGATTACCAGGAGGGGTACCTCCCATACAAACTCAGATCCAAATTAATTTTTTTTCTTTTTTTTTTTTTTTTGTTGTATCGACTTGAAAATTGGACACTATAAGTATCTGAGTTATATCCCCCAACCATGTTAATTTCAAGACCTTCGAACCACTGGGAGCGGCGTGTTTGCTGTAGGGCACCTATCGCATTTATTTACAAACATTTAACCCTATGATTCCAATGTTTAGCCCATCTATGAAAATCATCAAGATAGTTTTGGGTATAAGTCGCAGCTTGAATGTTACAATTATTTCTAGATAGGAACGCTGTATCATGAGCAAATGTTGCTAACATCGAGTCTTCATCCTCGTCTACTGGCATATCAGCAGTGTAAAAGTGTGTACAAAATTGATCCCAGAATGCTGCATTGTTGTACACCCGGACCAATGCAACGAATAGAGAATCCTATCATCCTTCACCTCAACCATGAAGTAACGATTTATCAAATACAATTTGAGTAGAGTGAGATATTGTCAGCTTTCTGAACATCTAGAAAAACATATAGTGCATCTCTCTTTCAAAGGCCTCTAAAATGAATTGACCGTACTTCTGTCAAAATCAAAATATTACATTTAATAAATTCGAAAATACACAATACATTTGAAATCTCAAGAGAGATTTACTTTAAAATACTTTTAGTAACTTAAAATAAACCAATAAAAATAATAACAATAATAATACATTCGAGTACAAAATTTGAGATATGGAAGATAAGTTGATTTAACACTTATGTATAACGCATACTATTATACTTACTTATAACTATATATATAGATAATCTTATGCTTATAATACTTATAATTTTGAATACCATCTACCATTTAAATTCGATTAATACGATTGACAAATACTTTACCTCACACACTTACTAAACTAAGGTTGTGCAGATTGTATTTTGAATACGATTTTGTTTAAAAAATGATACTGTTGTTCCCTGAATTTGTCCAAAATTTGACTTTTGCATTTTAAGGACACGAGAAATCCAAGATGGCAACATACTTTGAATATTCTGATCGATATAACGTTCGTCCAAAAGATAAACACAAGCATAGTCGCGTATGTGGCGTATCGAGCGTCCAATGCATTGATTGACTGCCTTCATACAGAGATTATTATAATATTCTCTGCCAGCTCTATTACCAATTTTATTATCTAAATAACGCATACGTTCAGCTAATTCGGGTGATTTACAATTTGGATATGGTAAACCGACAACAATAACTCCACGTCCAAGATCATCGGCAAAATTGAGACCTTCGCTAAGTTTTCCACCAACAACGCTAAGCATTAATGCTCCACCAACACCAACACCAACACTAACACCACCATTGCTTCCTGTTCCTCGTCTTCGTCGTCGTATAGACTGAGCATAAGCTTGGAGTAGTTCGTCCACAGTTTGTCCAGTGCCATTATTTGTTGATGAGTTGCTACAATCACGAAATACATCTTTTGACTTTTGAATATTTGTTAAGACATTCGAGTCTTTTAGATATTTGTAAACTGTATCTAGAAATTCATATGAAGGCAGAAAGCAAACCAATCCGCCAGGCACAACGTGACACAAATTCTGAAGTACCATTGATAGTTCACAAATCTGTTAAAACAATAGACAATTTTAAATCAAATGAAATCAAATCAAAAATGTATTTCTTTGTATAGTAAGAGTAATAGACTTGCCATTTCATCTTTGCCACGATTTGTGTAATCAAATTTTAAGCGACGTCCCGTTGGACCAGTTGTCACTACAAATGGTAAGACTGCATTTGATGGTACAACGTGACTATAGAAATGTTCCCTCAAGCGTTCTGGCGGCAATGCCCGGAATAATTGTGTTTTCAGATCTTGTGTGGGTTGCATTGTGCCACCGGCAATAATAATCTGCATTGTCAATATTAATAAAAAAAAAAAAAAGAAATAAATAAAATATATGTATGTATGTATGTATCAATTAATCAATCAAATTGGATGGGAGCTGAGGATTTGGAATCACTTACCGCACGTGCTTGGCGAATTATATCTGAGAATTGTTCATTCGGATTGAGTAGAAAGTATTTGAATTTTGCTTGTGCAGCCTCTGCATGACATGTAATTATTACACGACCATCTTCACCAGGATTGGTTAAAGCTTCCAAGAATGTTAATAGGGGACGCATAGGCGAAAGTGTTTGTTGTATTATTTTTGTTGGTGGTTTTTGTTCTACATCCTCTGATGATGTTGGCATTTTGTCTAATAATTCATTTGCAGATAATTTTCTTTTGCGACTTGATGACTTCTTGATTTGCTTTTCTTGATGTTCTTGTGCTAAACGTTTTAATATGCTTACCGTTGTTGCTGTTGCTTTTTGATCAACATCATCAGCATCAGCATCAGCATTAGAATGAACATCATTTGGTACTTGGTTTTCATTTGCCTTTAAATCACTTTGCTTTTGTTGTTGTTGTTGTTGTTGTTGCAAAGTGAAGCCATGAAGCTTTTGGGCAAAACGTGACTCTGAACAGAATTGCAAAATCTCATATAAATTAATATTATTCAAATCATTTTCTGACATCAATTTATAAGCATTGGTTATGCTTTGAAATTGAGTCTGTGCCTGTTGCTGCTGAGATTGTTGTTGGACACCAGTGTTCCCATTGAATTTCAATTGATTACTTAAACGCTTTATAACATAAAGTAATTTATTGATTTTCAGTAAATTCGAAGATTTAAATTTCATACTATAACGCATTTTATAAGCCGTAATCTGTTGGTGAGCAAGCAGCAGTTGCTGCAATGTCAACTCACAACTATGGATTTGCGTAATGGAGTCTATTAAATTGTGTGCTTCATCAATAATAATAACTGCACCGCGTATATCGATGCCATTCTGTGAACGCGTCTGATTATGGAATAACATTTGATATGGCAAAAGTATAAGCTGAGCATTCGGTTGAGCTTGGCGAGCAGCATAATAAGGACATGCCTGCATTTCCTTACCCACTTTCACCAGATCTTCTATGTCACAGAGTTCTGTGAGAGCCACATCGCTTAAATTTTGTAAAGGTTCATGACTTTTGTACGAACATTTATGGAGTTGATGTTGTTGCACTTGTTGTTGTAAGCGTGGTTTCTTGCAAGCAGAAGCAGAGCTACACTTCCTTGCATTGGAATTTGCCATATCAAGACAACGTTCATTCATTAATGATACATTTGGCAAACGACGCACTTGCTCATTAATGCACAATTGCTGGCGTGAAGCCAAGGCAATACAACGCACTCGATCTTTGAATTTGGTTTTGCGAAGCTCACTGAATATCTGTGAAAGCTGTGAATGTGTACGACTGCAAAAGAATATTTTAACATCTCTATAGTGATCTGCACGTGAAACATTATTGTCATCTGGGAATGACGAAGATGAAATTTCATTAGTTTCTAATTCAGAATCACTGACATCATCAGCATCATCGGCATCAACAAACCAATTATCAGACGCAGACAGAGATGCAGATATATCAGATTTATCTCTCATTGGCCTATCAACTAAGTATTCCTTCTTTTGCTGGTGTTTACGTTGTTGTTCCTTTTGTTCTGCACGTCGCTTTTTAATTGTCATCAATTCATTCTCATATTCTTCTACTAATTTATTCAAACCACGCAATTCATCTATTTCATTACGATTCGATTTAAGAATACTTTGTTTGTGTATCCAATCAGTGTCGTCGATTTCCTGCTCCATTTTCATTAACTTATGCTGCAACTGCGCAATGCGTTCCTTTAATTCATTGCGCACGAGTGCCTCATGATTCTCCAGCCAAGTTAATGCGGCACATGTCAGTGTCAAGGATTTCCCTGTACCCTATTTAACACACCACATCATCATATTATTAACTCAATATATATATTAATGAATACTTACAGTTGGACTCTCAAAAATTCCAATTTGCTTTTGTTCCAAAACCGTAAAAACATCCTGCATCAATTGTTGTTGTATGTCATATGGATCGTAAGGGAAACTGAAATCTGTTGGCGTATTCAGTCGTTTAGAAGGTGAATACATTATTAATCACAAGACTATCTATCTATTTATTGTTGGCAATTAATTAACGCAAAAAAAAAAGACAACAAAATTAACAAAAATTATTGTTGATAAACCATAATTAAAACAAAATACAAAAAAATGCGCCAAGAGCGAGAGAGAGAGAGAGAGAGTTTTGTGTTAGAGTGACCAATGTGAATTGAACTAATGAAAAATGTACTAAAAAGCGAAGAGAAACGGTAACACTGAACACAACTACTCCGATAACGATAACAACAATTGCAACGATAACCACATAAACACATGATTTGCTTAGAGTATTGAATGTGCATGTTTTGTTCAAATTTAAATTTAAATACAAAAAAAATAAAATAAACCTTAAAATATTTAATTATAATTTTTATGGCAGCTAATCAAATAAATTTTAAAACTCTCTCTCTCATATTTTCACATTAATCGATATTGCTTGGACATTCTTCGTGTAGCATTTTGGGTGAAAACAGTTTCAATTTTACTATTTGGATGTCTATGCAGCCATTGATTGTAACTGCTACTGTGTAAATTAATTGCATCAATAACTATAGATATCTTTAGATGTCTCTATATAAAGTAGTGTTGCGGATAAACCATGAAGCTCCCGTGATTTGTCTTAGTACTTTTAAATTAAGTCAAAATTTATGTGGCGAACTGATAGCATTGCTCCATAAATACCCGACCGGCAATGTATTTAGCAGAAGCTATTTATACAATAAATACTTATATGTATTTGCTGCTATTCTTCTTCTTTGCCTTCCGTTGAAATCCAAGAAGAGTCATACAAAAGTGGCAAAAACTCTTCCCTCGGAAGGGAGTTTTGTTTCTGGTACCATTTGCCACTTTTGTTACTTTATCGAATCGAATAGACAAATACTACATCTTTACAGACGAATCTTAAATAAATGGAATTACTGCCTATGCGATCACCAATGAAAATACCTGTTATCAAAATATGCCTCCTCCCTCACCACTCCTCAGTCTTCGCCGCATAAATCATCGCAAATCACTGATGATGCCCTTGAGAAATTCAAATCCCAAACAGGAAAATACTGCATTTATTCTGATTCATTATTAGCATTAGATGTCACTCATCTCTTGCCTCGCAATTTAATCACAAAATATCACCGCAAATTTAAACTTGTATAGACTCCTGGCCACGTTGAAATGAAGGGAAATGTACACGCGGACACCACAGCAAAAAATGCCACAAATCAATCTTTAGTTATAACGGAAAACTTATACACACCGGACGAGATTAAAAGACACATAAAAACATTCATGAAAAGAAAATTCAAGACAAGACCTAAAAAACACATCCAACTGGTATCAATCCATAAACACACATGAATTATTTAGGTATCAACTTTTTCAACACACGCACACCAATAAATTAATAGACAAGATCAGACAAAAATTACCCGACTCAGTCTCGAACATACTAACATTACTCATCGCCCCACTTCATAGATAATGGCTCAAACATCTGCCCTCACTGCACCACAAATACAATCTCCATCGACCACATCCTGAACACCTGCCCATCCTTAGCCCCACGTCAACAAGTCTTCACCACAACAATCTCAACTCCTTCCTCTTTTCGCTGCAATTGCCTGTAATCTTAAGCTAAGCTTATAATTTTATCAATAATACATAAACATTTGGAAGAATCTATTTGAGTAGATAATTGGAAACATTAAGAAAAGCAATTTGTATTTTTTTGAGCTCAACATGACAACATATGCAGATGACACATGCGTCTTGTTCAACTTTGGCTCACCCATAGAAGCAGTAAAGATGATAGACAATTACTTGCTTGGGCCAAGTGCTCTAATATCAATATTAATTCGAGCAAATCTTCCATTTGTGATTTCATGCTGAGACGTGAATTTTGTCTAGTTGGGTTCATGAGGAATGAAGCGCTGTCATAAAAACTAAAAATCAAGAATTTTCCAAATTGATTAAGATATTGGAAAATAGAAGAAATAACCTTTTTGAATATGTCACCCTTTAGCTGCATCGAAGGGATGAAGTTTCTCAAAAACTATAGTAGTTTTTTGAATGGACAATAAGAAGTTTGTCATCCAACCTATGTAAATATTTGATTTCCGGTCACTTTGTTTCACTCAAATAGTTTCCTCATCATCATTACCACACCATCACAATGCACTTTCTCAGTTTGATTTATTCATTAAAAAATTGACATTTTAATTGTTGTACATATTTCAAAATTATAATACATAATACAAGATTTTCTTCATTATGATCCATGCAAAAGTCTCTGTAGCCATGAGTGGGTTTGTCTTAAGTTCAGGTATTCAAATGCCGAATGGCCATGAATCGCTTAAAGTCCTCTCCTTCATAAATTAAATTATTTGGACAACTAAAATCTTTACAAGAGGCAACTTGGTATTACACCATTGTTATGGCGAGTGTGGCTCACTAGGTGAGAGCAATGCCAATGATAACCTATACAATCATCGGTAGAGTCTTTCAGGACGGTAAAGTCAAAGGCGAAGGACACTTTTGCTTAGTAAAAAACAATCGAAAGTAGACATCAAATCGCCCCTTTCAAAAATCATTTTTTAATAATGTTGAGTCGGAAAAGTGTAGTTAGTAGTGTACATTAAATTTCATTGCCTAAAGAGCATTTTCAGCGACTTTTTTCTATGTTGTAGAATCAATAAATATTGATACAGTAATTTTGATGATATAATTTCATAAACTTTTTTATTACAAAAATAAAAATGAAAAAATTAAATAAAAATAATAATAACAATAAATAAACATGAAATTGATTGATTTTAAGCGTTTTTCATTTAGTTTTAGTATTTTATTTAATTTAATTGTAACTTTTATTCAAATTAATTTTTTTTTTTTTATTTCAGATTTTTAATTTCTATATATTTTTTTTTTTTTGTATTGTTTTTTTTTTTTATAATTTTTATTTTAATAATTTTCTTTGTCTTCAATATTTTATTTTTTTATATTAAACTCACATCATTTATTTCTTAAATTTTATTAGTATTTTTTTTTTTTATTTTAAATATTATTTTATATTTTTATTTCTACTTTTTTGTTTTTTGTTTTTTTTTTTTAATATTATTTAATATATTTTAGTGTTGTTTTTTGATATCAACTAATAAAAAAAAAAAAATATATATATATATATATATACATATGTATGTATGATCAAATAATTGCTTGCAATTAATTAATGAATTAATAAATATAGGATTTACTTAGCATTACAAATTATTTAAAGTAAAATTCATTTCGGAGAATTTTTTCATTTCATTTATAAACTAATTTTTAAATAGGAAAAAAAAAATATATATATTCTTTAAATCTATTAAAATTAAATAAATTAAAAAACTAATAATAAACATAATCACACACATACTCATGGTTAATATAATAAGTACACCATAAAAAAAATATATGGAAGATTTCAATGATCATGTTAAATAGAATAGAATTTTGTAATTTCATGAGTTTTTTTTTTTTTATTTTATTTTATTTTATTTTTTTGTTTTGTTTTGTAAGGTTTTGGTTAATAAATAAAGGGACATGAAAACATACATAAACGTAGGAAAAAACAAATAAAAATCGAAAAGAATAAACCTCCAGAACTAGTACTATGTATCTATCAGTAAAATATGCCAAATTATATGAGAAACAATCAGAGATTGTCCCACATACATATGTCTGATTTATAATGTGGATTATGGATTCGAATCCAATCCGATCACCTCACCTATCTGCCTGCCTGCCTGTCTGTCAAATGGAGTTACACAACTCTAAACTGTAAATATCTACACAACAATTTTAAGTGGAATGAGTCCAGGCTCAGCTTCATTAATGATGATGATATTACAATTTTAAATTAAATAATTAATAAATAATTTTGGACATTTTCATAGCAATACATACAATAGTTTGTAAGTAATATTATGAGAAATATGAAAAAGAAGATTGTGAGTAAGTGGGTGGGTGGTTGTACTTATTATTATGGCCATGAGTGTAGGTATTGTATCTATACATAAATTTACAAATACATATTATAGTAGGTAGTAGGTATATATAAGTAGTATTAGTTAAAGTATTATAACTTTGTTAAAATTAATCAAGTCCATCATCAAGTGTTTGAATATTTATTAATAAATAAATTTTTAATGAATTGTATATTTTATATTTTTTCTGTTTCTGTTTTTTTTTTTTTTTTATTTTAAATTTAATTGTTTATTAATATTAATATATATATATATATGTATATATAAGTGTATTCTTTTTTGCTTTTTTCCTTTTGCTTTTGCTTTGATGAGTTCTTAATGTTGATGATGAATTTTATCTTCTTTCTGTCTTTTATTATTATTATTATTTTTGTTTTTTTTTTTTTTTATATTAATTTTTCTCTTTCTTTCTTTTTATGTGTAAGTATATATTTTAATATTAAATCATTCATTCTTAAACTCCAACTTATGTTGTGTTTGTTTCTTTTGTTTTTTAAACCTTTTTAAACTATTATGTATCAATTTCATCATCTTCTCATCATCTTCTCATCAACTTTAGTTTCTTCTGGTTCTCTGCATTTGCATTTGCTTTTGCTTTTGTGTATTGTTCCCACACAATTTAAACTTCTTTCAGCAACGAATTCTCATTCTCATTGTTTCACTCAATTTAGTTAAAAAAAAAAAAAAATTTATCCAAAAAATTGTTCAACATTTGATAGTATATACACTACACTACACTACACCTTCAGTACACTTAACTACATACACTTTAATCTACACTCTTTGATGTGTATAAATCTACATGTATTCATATTTATTTTCCCTCCCCTTTCATGATGAGAATTAAAATTTTAATTCTTCTTTTTTCTCAGAATCCTTTTGCAGATCCTGTATAAGCAATGAATAACTTGACTTTGGTATTAAGGTGCCAACAATTTTTTCACCTTCGGTGGTCTTCATGCGTATCACTTGCATTTTATTATTGGTATTATTTGTATTAAGTATTTGTTCAACACGGGTCCAAACCGATAGTACAGATCCAGCCAATACATGATAGAGACGCTGACGTAAGCCAACCTAAAATTAATAAATGAAATGAAATGAACACAACTTCTTGTATATAGAGAAAATACATAAACCCACATTTGCATAAGTCTATGTACAGACAAAAAAAAAAAAATATCATAATTTCAACATTGACTGTCCACACTACGCAGTAGATACTCGTACAAGAGATATTGAGTAAATATTTTTTAAAATCATTTTTTTTAACAATTTTCTTTATTATTATTGTGTGTGTTTCAAAAATAACCGAACTTTTTGGGTAAAGAATAAAACACACATTATCGTATATTATTTTTGAAAGTTATTATTTATTCAAAATAGGTTCCATTAGACTCCTCATCAATACAACGTTTGGCACGATCAACCAGCGCATGCATAGATTTTTTTTATGTCATTTATAGGAATGTTCTTCAGCACCACGGTTACGGCTGCTTAAATGGCTGGGATATCATCATCATGCTCCTTTCATCTTGGTTTTCAGTTTTGGAAATAGAAAATAGTCACATGGTGAAAGATCAGGCGAATATGGAAGGTGGTTGGTGAGAGAAATCCGTTTTTTCATCAAAAATTCGTTCACTTTTTTGGTCTTGTGATCGTGCAATAAAAACAGCTGTTTTCCTGATGGATATTCAAGTCTAACACGACAAATTCTTTTCCACAAACGATACAAAACGCCTAAATAGTATTCTCCATTAACAGTTTGACCCTCTGGAACAAATTCCTTATGGACATTACCCTTAGAATCATAAAAAGTAATCAACATTGTCTTGATTCGAGACTTCGATTACTAGCTTCTGGACGACCTGGCCTGGCCTTAGGTCGTCATTTAAATCCTCACGACCATTTTTAAATCGTATAAACCACGTATAAACTTCATCAATACGTATGTCTCAGCGAATTTTTTTTTTTCAAGTTTAATACAAAATTTTATATTTGCTCTTTGTTCCATTAGCACTTTTTTTTCTTTTATTGAAATGACTGTAACTTTCACATCTGTCATCCGATTTACATGAATGTAGGTGCACGTGAAAGAGGATGAAGTTATCTTTTTGCTGCAGCAATGGATGGCGCTGCATGTTATATGATTTAAATATAAAGTTCGGTTATTTTTGGGACACGCCGTGTAGCATAAAAATATGATGAAATCTTCAACATAAGTAATTTTAATAACTCGTCGAATATCTCTTACGTTTAAGGACCTCAACTAGACGGTTTGGCATTGAATGAACCAATTTTTTGGTGTCCTCCAGATTAATTGTACTCCATTCCTTCAAAAGTTTTGTTCGGAGCATACTTTTTGATGTTATGCTTCCGGATTCGGCGCTCCAACGTATTCCATAAATGTTCAATGGGGTTAAGGTCTGGTGACTGGGGTGGCAACCAGAGCTTAACATTGTGAGAATAAAATTTTGTTCCAAAAGGTTAGTGGCATGTTTACATATTTACGAGGGCTGCTACTTAAGTTTTGAGACAGACAAATAATAACAAATATGTCATCGTATCATCGAAAATTACTTTATTGTTTTTCAAAATATTCTCCATGAAGATCAATACAATTTTGCATGCGATTGAACCAATTTTCGAAGCACTTTTTCCACTCGGAATGAGGTATCTCCAAAACATTTGTTTTGAACGCATCAACCGCTTCTTATTTTTGGTGTGCGGGAATAAAAAGAAGTCATTGGGTGCTAAATCTGGACTATAGGGCGGATGACCCATCAATTCGACGTTTTGAGTGTTTAAAAAGTCACTTGTTTCAGGCGATGTGTGAGAGCTCGCATTGTCGTGGTGGAGAATGATTCGTCTTCTGCGGTTGATTTTTTTTATTTCTTCGAACACTTCTGAAAAACAAATGGTGGTGTACCACCATTCTACGTTTCTCTAATGGCACGGTGGCGACATGCCCGGTTATTTAAAAAAAAAAACAGGCGATCATTTGCTTCGAAGTGCTTCGTGCGCGAACAACTTTTGTTGGATTTGGCTCATCTTAAAAGATCCATACAGTCGACTGCTGTTTAGTTTCAGGCTCATATGCATAGATCCATGGTTCTCCATCACCTGTCACGATCTTATTGACGTCTTTTGAAGCACCGCAATTGAATTTTTTCAACATTTCTTTGCACCAATCGACACGAGCCTTTTTTTTGCGCGATTGTCAAATTATGCGGTATCCAACGCGAACAAATCTTTTTGACGGCCAAATGTTCATGCAATATTGAATGTATGCGAGTGGAACTAATGCCCAAACATGTCTCTATCTCACGATATGTCACATGACAATCTTGCAATATCAGTTCACGCACAGCATCAATGTTTTGTGGAACAACAACCGATTTTGGATGACCTTCACGAAATTCGTCCTGGAGAAAACTACGACAACAATTGAATTCAGAAAACCAGCGAAACACGGTGGCCCTAGGTGGTGCTTCATCACCAAAAGTCGAAGCGAGTTGATTGGCACACTCTTGTTGAGTTAATCCACGTCGAAAATCATACAAAATCATTGCACGAAAATGTTCACGATTTAATTTCATTTTTTAGCCGAAACGAATTTTTCAAGTCACTGTAAACAATACAAATACTCGTAGCACTCGTATGACAAAACGTTCTGAGTACATTTACTCGTATCATTAAAAACGACAAGCTTTACGATACCAATGTCAGATTTGACATATCAACATTGGTGTTTCCATATCTCAAGACTATAAGTAGCAACCCTCGTATTTGCAAATTCCACACGTTTCTTTCTATTAGCAACACTAATAAACGGCTTATTACGGGCTACTCGGCTATTATACTCATCTCTTTTCAAAACACGTCTTACAGTTCTATCGGAAATTGTTTTGGAAAACTTCTGCGCCACATTATCGTTCAAATCGATGGAACTCGTCGAAACATAATTTTTGATTACTGTTTGTACTGAAGAATGGGCTCTGCCTATTACTATATTTCTCCAATCTCCCCCCTATAATTTTTGTTCTCAGTCCACAGTCCACAGTTCATAATCATAATTTATCTTTCACTCAAACTTATTTCCTTTCTTTTATTTTCCATTTTAAAAGCCAACAAAATTTTTCTGTACAATCACTAAATTATAACTGTAAAATATACAGACATAACATGTCCATGCAATACAAAATTTCCTACCGGGAAAATCCCGATTTTTTTTTTTTTTTTTTCCATGTTTTTTTCTCTGTACGTCGATGTAAATTTTTGGACTTCCTTATAAATAAATTAATTAAAAATACTTCTGTGCCTGTTAAAAATTAATAAAAATATTAATTATAATAATAATAATAAAGAAAATTGTTTAAAAAATGATTTTACAAAATATTGACTCAATATCTCTTGTATTTACTGCGTAGTAGACAGTCAAAGTTGAAATTATGATATATTTTTTTGCCTGTACAACAAATGGGTGTATGAGAGAACTGAAACTTACTTCACAATCGTTGCCAGCATTTACATTACGACAATTACCATTCCAATAGGCATGGGAGCATGTCTCGACCGAGGCATCATATTGTTCGGACCAATGTTTTTCAGCCTCTTCAACATTGACTTTTTTATATATCTTCTCAATTTCTGCCAACGACTCATGTCGAACTTGTTAACCAGTATTTGGCATATAGATTTGACACATAATCTCCTTTTTATTTTTCGATTTGTCATTTTTGATTTTGTTCTTATTATGTTGTTGTTGCTGTTGCAATGAAGGCTCAATTTCAATGGTCAAAATAACAGTACGCTTATTATTACGCACTTGATGCGACAAATAGAACCCTTCAAAATTATTTATGAGATCTTCATATCTAGAGAAAAAAGAAAAATATATAATATATATTATCAGTATATACAATAAATAAGATAAGAACAATACAGAATCCTCACTGATTAAAAGGATTAAATTTATATTCACTTGTCAGAAGAAGAGGAGGAGGACTAAGACACAACACACAAAGGATAGGTTAGGTTAGACAGGCCACTCACCCACAAGCCTTGCGGCCCATTGTGATGCTTGATTATGGAAGCATGAGGATGAGAACCAACATGAAGATTCCGCAATCAGAGCTAAGTCTCCTAGTGGCACCTTTGTCAAACTACCAAATTCAACAAAGAACGGTTTCCCGACAATATGGGTACATCTTTTTCGAACAGTAGTGCACTTTTTACCCGGATAACTTCTGTTTCTCTTCAAATCGAGAATAGGAGTAGCTTCATTCTTTAGTTATATGTCAGTGTGTCACATTTAAGAAAGTGGGATTGAGAAACATACTAAACAGTGACCATAGAATCCATTGGAAAACCCTTTAACACAACATTAAATTATAGACAAATTTTGATTGAAGAATTCAGCTAACGGTTAATAATAGTTCTACTACTTCGAGTTACGTGTCGTCATACTTCTTTTTGGAAATTTCATTTTCTGGAAATTTATCTCCTCTTAAATTGAAATATTGATTCAAGGCGTCATATTGAAATATAGTCAAGGCATCTACCAAATGAATATTTTTAAACAAACATTAGAAATTAATCTCTCTTGAATGAGTATTCCTAAGGACTTATGGAAATTATAAATTAACATTATTCGCTCGATATTTTGTGGATCATCGCATAATAAGTATAGGTATAAATTGTTGGGTTATGGTTCAATTCTACAGGGTTAGCTTGCAATCTACTTAGTAGCCAACCAATTCACCATCTGCTAGTAAATTCCAATGTCCAGTGTCATCTTGTTAGCTAATAACAATCTGACTGTAAACACTCTACCCAGAAAAATTATTTTACACGCTTAGTCGACTATTACACTAGCGATCTGAACAGCAAAATTCTCTATCTCAATTTTCGTTTGTCGAGAAGGGAAGAGCACGGGTCACTCATTCGCTGTGGTCGTTGTAAGTGTAATACGGGTCTTAGATTAGATTGAGTAAATGAAATGGTGGGAATTAAGTACACCTCGTCACCACGTCCTCCAATAGACCTATTGTAACAACCCTCGTGATCACAATTCCTCCGATATTCTGTTATTCGTCAAGAATTCCAGAATCCTAATCGCACATAAGCCTGCGATATCATTCCCAAATAGCGGAGTCTGGTCCAAATGAGACCTTCACAGTGACATAGAACATGTTCCGTTGTTTCCTTCTCCTCGTTGCACAGTCTACATTAATCATTGTGATTGATACGCAATGCTTTAACATTCTTTTTCGAGAGCTGGTGGTTGGCATGAAGATTTTTACAACTCTAATATTGATGCAATCTATCAGCAATCAATTTTTCGATACTTGCCCTAGTAGAACTCCAAGGCAGCCTGCAGAATGGTTCACGTCCAATGAGGATCTTACTCTCAGCCAATTAGGGCTCTCACAGACACAAATTCTGTCTCATTTTCAACGTGAATTAGCATTGAGGCAGCTGAGAGTGTTTCAGTTGTTTACAAAACTGTGTGACTACTGCTGCTCGCTGCTTACAAACTAGTCCAGTGGAAACCTGCTTTTACATTACAGATGCCACGCTTACGCACCTCCGATTAAAGGTCAAGTTCACCCAGAAGCCTTACGGTCCATTGTGATGCCTGAATTGAGAGAGAGAGAGAGAGAGATTGGGGGGGGGGGTTGTTGTTTTTGAATTCTTGACGACATTAATTGGTCTCAAAGCTCGTCCTCTAACTCTGAAATCAACGAACAGAGCTAGGGGTCCCTTAGTGACAATTATTCCAAACTGCACAAATCATTCCATAAAATATTGTCCAAAAAAACAGGCAGCGATGTTCCCTTTATAGCACACAAATCAGTCATATCTTGTTTCCTAGAAAATCAGAATGGCCTAGTTCCCAGATAAGTGCAATTAAGGGCTCTGCCGAAGTTGGTTAAGGTCCGCCACCTAGTTACGGTTTTGTTTGCTTTTAATGATGTGGCAGAAACTTGATAGAGGCCTGATTGGATGGCTGTCCCCTAGGATTTTATCAACTTAGCTATGCTTGTCAAACTGTAAACATCTCTGCCTAAAAAAAACACCACTGCAACAGTGTCTAGTAATTGATTTACTAGTTCCTCATCATTCTGTGAGTTGTGTGAATTCAAAAAGCTCTTCTTGCCCCGGGTGTCTTGCATTGAAGTCCTATATCAACAAAATATTGATTGTCTAAGCTTCGTTGTTGTTCACTTCTTCAAAACTTCGTTCAACGATACAAAATTAGTACATGTAAGTCCCACATTTTTTTAATTGATCCTCCATTAATGAATACACAAAAAGATCTACAAAATTATCAAATCCAACAATATATAGAAAGAACTAACTGCTATCTACAATATGATACCATATACTCGTATGAGAATGGAACATAGGATATACATGAGTTAAATTCCATGCCTATTTTCTTAAATATATAAAATAAACTTATGAAAATATTTCACTTACTTATACATGGCCTCTTGCCAGATCATGCCACGTTCAACGCGCACTGTATGCAATTCAGTTGGTGCAATGCCTGTGGCATGTTTCCGCATAAAACGTATTAATTTAATCCGGGTAACATTCTCACCAGCTGCACCCAAATCTATAATTAATATAAATTATTGATTAATAACTTTCGAATCGACTGATTGATTGATTGTTTAATGAATGAATGGAATTAAATGAATGAATGAATAAAATTAATGAATGGAATTGAATGAATGAATGAATGAATAAAATGAATGAATGGAATTGAATTGAATGAATGTAATGAATGAATGGTATAAAACTAAATGGAATTGAATGAACTTACCAAGGATACCAAGATCGAAACGTCCACCGCGTTTTGCTTGATTAATTATTGCTGTCATGGTATCAGTAAAATATTTAAATAGACGATTTTGCAATTCAACTGGACAACCAAGGATGCGATTCAAGAACTTTGATATGTTATTATAATCTTTATCCAAACTGAGGACACCAGGATTTGATTCGCTATTTACAATGATGCCGACACCAACTAAGGCGCCAGCGACATCCTTAAAGAATTCACCATTATAATCTGTGGGTGGTGGTACTAATGGTGACTCATAGCCCATAATTGTTTTCATCACAGTTTCTAATGCAGCACGACCATACTTATTATCAATATTGAATTGGGATAGATCACGTGTCTCGGTGGCACGACGATCGCCATGCGTTAAAGCACCTAAAGATTCTAAACGTTTGGCAACAGTTGAGGCAAAGCGTCGTTCTCCAGCCAAATCCGAAATGAGAAACATATACTCAGGTGCATTGACTTGATTCGAACGATGTGTTCGACCGAATTGTTGTATGGCACGATCAGCGGACCATGGCAATTCCAATGTAATATGAACACGACGCCTTTGATTATAGACACGTCGATCACTCTGCAATGATATACCGCTTGAGGCGGCCTCTGATATTATGGCAACATCTTTGTCGCCATCCATGAAGCGTTGCTTCTCTGTTATATTGAGCGTTTCTAATGGCACATCTTGTTCAGTACGTGACTCATATTGTATGGAACCATCTTCTAATTGTACAACACGACCACGACGTCCAGTCATTTCAGCCACATTCTCAGGGCCACCCAATTCATCGATTAACTGATCTAGAGTATTTGGCGGTAGACGTGATCCAAGCTTCTCAATTTTACGTAATAATTCCTCTTTCATGCTACATGCACGTTCAATGGCATCCTTTGGTGGTGGCCCATAATTCAATTTGATGCCATTGACACCGACCTGGGTGACAGTTCCTTTCAGTTCTTGTTTCTTTTTTAATAGATCTTGGATTTTATCTTGTGTCGACACAGGTTGTGGTCTCTTTGGCTTAATGGTAGTGGTGGCGGTGGTGCCATAAGCAGCAGCACTACTTGTTGGTAATGTTTTCGCAAATGATGATGAAGATGCTGATGCTGGGTTTGTATGCTGTTGATCTTTATTATTATTCTTATTCTTGACCTTTTTCTTCTTTTTTGATTTTTTTGCACGTGCATTAACCCATGGATCAGCATCACTATCAGAACCACTAAAGAATGGATTGAAATCTGATGAGGCATCTGATGCTGCTGCCGAATCATCTGTGTCTTCAGATTCTGAATTGGAATTCTTATAATCGGAATCATCATTATTACCACCACCACGACCAGCAGCGCGTCTACGTTGTTGCTCATCCTCATCGCTATCATTATTATCACTGCTATCATTATTGCTATTTACATCATCTTGCCAAGAATTCTTTCTTCCCTTTTTGTTTGCCACGCCACCACTGTTGCCATTGTCACTGGCACTACGCTTATTGTTATTATTATTATTATTATTGTTACTACTTTTTATCATATCATATGATGATTTATCATAAAGACCCAAAATACGATTAATACGACTGCGATCTGGTGCCGGAAAATGACGTTCAACAAATGACTGAAATACGCCCCTGAAATAAGAAAGATTACAAAAAAAAAAAAAAAAAACAAATTACATACTATTATTTCTCAACTATCATCCCATTTATTACTTACTTAGCTGTTGATACAAAATCTGACAATTCACCATCATCTTTTTCCAATTGCTCCAGCGTACGTGCCTCGCCAGTCGATTGCAAACCAATGACAACACATTTTCCATATTTAATTGCTTCACGTGCAATCTTCACAGCATGATTGACTTTGGCCGCAATACAAAGATACTTAAAGAAACGTTGATGTGATGACCAGAATTGTCCCCACATGGTTTTCTTCATGCGACTCTCAGCATCAATAAGTTCAGCGGCTTCAGTAATCTTTTGCATAGCCTCAACCCATAATTCAACAGATTGATCATAGATTTTACGGAATTCTTTGGTCAGTGGTACTTCTTCAATTTTAAATGTAACACCTTTAAAACTTAATTGTCGAGCAATATACATGC
Source organism: Amiota mariae (assembly GCA_035041805.1). Taxonomy (NCBI): domain Eukaryota; kingdom Metazoa; phylum Arthropoda; class Insecta; order Diptera; family Drosophilidae; genus Amiota; species Amiota mariae. The sequence goes on from JAWNKV010000849.1 coordinate 234,428, forward strand.
CACGTAATTTCATATCCATGGCAACTACTTCCATAGCACCGACACCCCTACACAGCAACAAGAACAACAACAACCGCAAACATCATTAATACTAAGTATAAAAATATAAAAAAAAAACTAACTTTGGCTATGCCGAAGTTGTAATACTCTTCACGCCCCAGCTAGTGGTCCGAGGGTCTTGAAATTTATAATATTGGTGGCTATGGGTCAGACACTTTGTTTTAAGACGATAGTACAAAAAACAAAAAAGTTTTTCTAATAAGAACTTTCATTTGGATCCCGGTTTGTATGGGGGGTACCCCTCCTAGTAGTCCGAGGGTCCTGAAATTTTCATGATTTGTGGTTATGCACCAGAAACTTATCGTGCCCAAATTTCAGTTCAATAAGTCAAAAAACAAAAAACTTTTCTAATAAGAACATTAATTTAAAAGTGGGTTTGTATGGGAGGTACCTCTCCTGGTAAACCTAGGATCATGAAATTAATACGGTTGGTGGATATGGACCAGAAACTTATAGTGTCCAAATTTCAGTTCAATAAGTCAAAAAACAAAAAACTTTTCTAATAAGAACATTAATTTAAAAGGGGGGTTTGTATGGGAGGTACACCTTCTGGTAACCCTAGAATCATGAAGTTTATATGGTTGGTGGATAAAGACCGGAAACATATTCAAATTTTAGTTTGATACGTAAAAAAACAAAACAAAATTTCTAATAAGAACTTTAATTTGGATCCCGGTTTGTATGGGAGGTACCCCCCCCTAGTGGTCCGATTCGGCTGATACACGAACTTGACTGGCGTTTAGTAAAAAGAAATCTATGTACAAAATTTCAACTCTCTAGCTCAAAAACTGAAGGACTAAGAGTGCGAACAGACGGACATGGACTCGTCTGATCGAGCTGAATCACAAATATATATACTTTATGTGTGTCTGCGATGCCTCCTTCTGTGTGACAAACTTATAATACTATTCACTCCCGTGAAGAGTATAAAAACAAGAAATATATATCTATATTCTTTGATTCCCCATTTATTTTATTGTATTTACCTTTTTTCCACAGCCATAATGAAATCATTAAATGTAGCAAATGCTGTACCTTGACCCCATAGACCCAAACGTACCATATACGCCATATTCTTTGGTTCCGAGGCACCCGTTGCTGAAGCATATACAACACGAGCTTTTGGTAATTTATTTTGTAATTCGAGTACAGTCTGACCGGTTTTTGTTGGTTTGCCCGAACCGACAGGACACAAGTTCTTGGCTTTATGACATTCATCGAAAATGATGAGACCCTCGAAATCTTCACCACACCATTGTAACAATTGTCGGAAACGTGAACGATATTTTCCAGTTTTATTATTCGATTCACCAATTAAAGCCGAATAAGTACTAAAAATGACTCCACGTTTGCAATTATTATTAACATCTGACGAGATCTTTGCATATTTGAACTGAGGAAAACAAAACAATATATTATAAAAGGAAATCAGTGATCAAGATCCCTTGGTATGTATTTACCTTATTTAAAGGATGAACTTGAATTTTTCCAGCGCCAATATCGCTTAGATCACGTTCTGCATCATATTTGAGATCATTTGATACCGATATCCATAGAGCCTTTTTGCGACCCTTCAGATAATTCTCATAGATAATGCCAGCTATGGTGCGACCTTTTCCAACACCAGCACCATCGCCAATCAGGAAACCAGCCCGACTACCGTCGGGTAACAGATGATCATGGGCTTGCGATGCATATGTTATAGATTCTAATTGGAGTGCACTTAATTGACCACTATTAATTGTCTCTGGTGGTATAGACATCTTATAATAAACATCGCTAGGTTCAACTGATGATAGCGAAGCAGTCTCAACAACTGGATCAGGATGTTTCTTGCCAAGTTTTACTAAAAAAAATTAGTATAAGAAGAAATATGATGATATGATTTCTTAAAAACCTCATTACATCTTTATAAATAATATAGATTACCAGGTATGTACTTACATTTTGCTGGCCAATACTCAGCATATGTCTCTGCGACACCCATTTCTTCATAATCGGCTTCATCCTCTTCTTGTGGACCATGTGAAGGCGTTACCATAGGTGTTGCTGGCATTGTATTACCATAGGGCTTTGGATAGAAGTATGAATATAGAACTAACTAACAAACTGTTACACAAACACCACACTTACCTTCATTTGCTGCATGAATAATTGTTGCATCACATGATTTGGTATGCCACTGGTCAAATATTCAGGATTTGAAGCAATTAACGTTTGTAGTTTTTCTAATATTACAGTGTTTACTTTCGGACTCATCGCACCAATACCACCCATACCCATGCCTGGTGACATGACACTTGGACGTGGCTGTGATCCTAGATGTACATTAAAACCACCCATGCCCACTGGAACATCAATTTATCATCATCATCATAGTCGTCATCATTCGGAATTATCATCATATCAATATCAATCCACGAAAGGCGCAACACAGACAGCGTGGCAGGAAGATAAGAAACCCCATGTGAAAAAAGAAAAGACATTTTCAAGTGATTAGCTAACAGTTTATTGAATTAAAACAAACTACAAATCTCATGCTATTCAATCAAATCATCTAAAAAAAAAAAAAATTAAAAACAAAATTGTAAAAAAAAAAAAAAATTTAAAAAAAAAATTGAAAAATAAAGAAATTTTTAAAAAAATTGTAAAAAAAAAATTATATAATTATAAACTAAATATATATATATATATATATATATATATATATATATACACTGAACCCTTTCCCCCTCTTTCTTCTCTTCCTAATTAAAACAATTACACACAGTTAGTATTGAACTGATTCCCAAAAACGAACGAATAGTCTCTAGTAAAAATATACGAAACATCCCGAATTCATCATCGTATGTAGTCTATTGGGAACCCTAGATAGTTGGTTAGTAGTATAGTATTTTGGGATTTGGGAACTTTAAGAATCATTTGAACTTCAAAGTTCTGCCTTTTTGTGCAAAATTCCTAGCTTCTCGTATATATGTACTCGTATATACATACATGGTATATAAAATAGAAATAGACTACCCGATAGAAGAACGGATAGATATTTAGATTTGAGTATCTCACATGACAGAAAAAAATTAGTACTCATCATTCCTTTGTGTTGAATTTCTTCAATATCAATAAAACTATTTGATTAAAAAAATTTCTAGTCCAAAAAAATCAATTCATTATCTGAGTTATAGACGTCATGACGGAAGAACAAATGGACACAAACAAGTTTAGAGATTAGAGTTTCTCATAGGCGAGACAAAATTGACACTCATTCCTTCCTGTTGAATTTATTCAAATTCAATAAAATCCCGTGAATAAAAAAAAAATAATGCAAAAACTATGGATAGTTCAGTCAAGTCTAAATAGATTAATATACAATAATACACAATTCTTTATGGGGGTCTTCATAACTTCTTTCTGTACAGGGCACAGGAGTGTAAAATTGTTAAAAAAAAAAAAAAATAAAATCATAATATAAAAGTTTAAATGAAAATTAAAACAAAATATATTATACACATTAGTAAAAAATGTGAAAAAAAAAAAAAAATTTAAAAATAATATAAACTTAAAAAAATCAAATAAAAAATTGTAAACTTAATAAACTTAAAATAAAAAAAAATTAAATTATAACTTAAAAAATTTAAAATATATTGAAATTTAGGAAAATTAAAAGGACTACAAATTATTTATTTATTTTTTAAAATTATTATACATACAAAAAAATACTAATTATTTCAAAAAAGGGTACTTGCGTCAAGGCGTTTAGCTCGGGTAAAAATTATACATTTTTAAGGAAAATACTATTTTTTTTTTTTTTTTTTAGACCAACATTTTTTTTTTATTAAAAAAAGAAAAAACAAAATAATAAATACAAATTGAAATCAACAAAACTAGAGAAAGGGAGGGAACACAAAAAAAAACCAAAAAAAACCGAAAGAGAAAAATATAAAAATTTGGATATTCGCTGATTCATAAATTTGTAAGCACAGTTCGACAATCGGGAGACCTCATATGTGTAGATGAGTTTTTACATTTGTTTTTATTTCATATTACCAATTTCAAAATTATTTTATTTTATTTGGGTTGGGGCTCCGAAAATGCTCTTTCTTTGAAAAAACAAATTAGGTCAATCAAGTTATACTATGAGACCATCACTGGATGATACTTGTATGAAAATTATACTATTACAAAACAAGATGGAAATGCCACTGATGACCAATCAAGAACCAATTTTCTTGATGGTGATTATTTGAAATTTGAATAAAATTAAAAGGAAATAAAAAAAAAAAAAATTGGAAAATTTTGTTTTAAATTAAAAAATAAAATATAAATATGTACATACATCCATATACATATACATACACCCACACACATAAAAACAACAACAAAAATGCAACCAACACATGAAGAAAATATGTATTTGTTTGAAGAAAAATTATAAAACAAAAAAAAAAACAATTGAAAATATACAAAAGAAATGAAATAAAAAATGAGTTTAAATTTATAATTTAATTTTCATTGTTTGAATGAGAAACTCTATGAATAAAGTTAAAGTAAATAAACGAAAATTTACAAAAATTATTATACACAAAATTATTTAGGATTAAGGATTCAAAGATTATTATGATTAAAAGATTACGTTAAGATAAATATTATCATATCAATTCATTTGTCGTTACCAACATTACTCGACTTACTCTGCGCCAATAAAGACGCTGCCATATTCATATTAGAACCTGCTGCTGCTGCTGCCGCCTGATGATGATGTGTAGGATGCGGATGATAATAACCACCAGCAGCACCACTACCACCAACACCACCTCCACTACTACTACTAACAATGCCCATCGAAGAAGAAGGTGATAAAGAAGAACCGGCAATAGTAGCAGTACTTGTGGCACCACCACCACCACCACCAACTGATGATGATGATGCTCCTGCTGCAGCTGCAAGTGCTGTTGATAATGTCGAAGGTGCCGGGCCAACACCTTGACCTTTAGCAGCAACATAAGCAGCTAAACTCATTAATTCATTTGTGCTTAAACTATTTAGATAACCACTAGCACCGGCTACACTACCACCACCACCACCGGGGCCACTAACAAGGCCTAACAGATTACCACCACCACCACCACCACCGACACCTCCTGTCAGGGATGCTATTGCAGCAGCAGCAGCGGCAGCAGCAGATGTTGATGATGAACTTGGAGATGATAATGCTGATGTCGACGTTGATGACGACGACGGCGATGGCGAAGGCGTTAAATTGTTCATTGATGTTGACAATGCTGTATTGCTTGTTGTTGTTGTTGCTGCTGATGCAGTTGCAGTTACACCTGCTGTAGTTGTTAATTTTTTTTTTTTTTGTTATAATATTAAACAAAATATTCCGGAAGTGCAAGAGATTTTTAATTTTTTTTTTTTTTTTTTTTTTTTTTAATAAAATAGAGAATAGAAAGTTTTAGGATATAAATGTTGGTACTTTATATTTTTTTTATTATTATTATAATTTTTTTTTTTTTTTTTTTTGTGAAATTTGAAAGAGAGAGTGAGAGAGATTGTGAGAGAAGTGAGAGGAAGAGAAACAAGACAATCAAAGAAGAAAACAAAAGGAGGGAAAAATATTTTTAAAAAAAAAAAAAAACATTATTTTAAAAGAAAAAAATTTTAAGTACATATAGTCGATTTGGACCGACTAAGGAATACCTGAGCTGGGATACTGGGAACCAATCTTAGTTATTTCGAGCTTTAGGGCAATTAACAGTAGAAAGAATACAAATTTCAGAATCTCAACATATAAAACACTAATGCTTATAAGAATGAATGAGATTTCTAAAGACAGGCGACCGACCATAAATACCAATGAAGGGGTTCTTAGTCTCTTTTTTTTAGGATTTTGTTTCTATGTGTTACATATTTCAATGGGATTATGTACATACATACATGCATACATATATAGATATACATATTTACAAAAAAAAACTAAAGATCAGAAGGTCATAAGAGTTCAATATTTTTAAATTGTGAAGCTCAAGGGGCAAGTATGGAAAAGGTAAAGGAAATCTACATACCCCATCATTCCCATCCAAGTATAAATATATAAATTTACCATTTAGGCTCTTAAAAAAATATATCAAAAACGTAACAAGGAAGAACAGCAACAATCATGATTTTGATTTCATTTTTCTAAAAAATGACGGCGACTATCTCTTCCAGTAATCGCAGAATTTAGACAGAAAGTCTTGTCTGTATCATATTACAGATTCAGATTAATAAGTAATTCAATACAATTAACTGACTACATGAAAGACTAGTTTGCATAGAAAAACAAGAAAATTCAGACAGACGGACGAACGTATAGCACATGATCCAATAGTCATCCAAGTATAGTATATATGTACGGGATTAGGATCTTCATCCGAAGCACGGAGGATTTTTATACTTACATATGTATGAGTTAAATTATCAACATAAGTATGTATAGTTTATTAGCCTATTCACAATAGAATAGCAAAAGGTATACAAAATATTTAAAAAACAAAAAAATAATAATAATAATTAAAAAAATGTAATTGTAAAACCAAAAAAAAAAATGAAAATTAAAAAATTTTAATTGTAAAAAAAAAAAAAACATAGAAATTATATACACATATATAGTCGGACTCCTCTATAATGTACTTCACATAGCGAAGTCCCAACGATGGTAGATGAGTCCAAACTCCGCTTTAGCGAATAGATTGACAAGTCTCAAAAACTTCGTTATAGAGGAGTTCGTCTGTATGAGAAAATTTAAAAAAAAAAAAAAAAAAAAAAAAAAACAAAGGGTGGAGTGTAGTGTAGAGTATAGGAAAGGAATAGGAAGGATGAGCGGTGGAATTACTTTAATAAAATTAAAATTAATTAAAATAAAATATATAAATTATGGAAATATTGCGAAATATGCGCGATTATGTGTGCGTGTGTGTGTTTGTATGTATTTCTATCAACATAATAAAAATAAAAGAAAATTGCTTCATTTCCCCTCAAAATGCAAAGCAAAGACAAAAATCATCAAAAAAAAAAAAAAAAAAAAAAACATAAATATAAAAATAAAAATAAAAAATAAAAGAAAAACAAACAAATTAAAATTAATTAAACAAATAATAAAATACTATAAACAAAATACGATGAACAAAAAACAAAATTATTAAATATATTGTGTATACAAAAAAAAAATAATTAAATAAATAAATATGTATAAAAAAAAAAAATAATAATTAAATAAATAAATGTGTATAAAAAAAAAAAAATAAATAAATTTAAAAAAAGGTTATAAATAAATAAATGCAAATGCAAAACAATACAAAAAATTTTTAATGCTTGGATATTTTCAATTCCTTTGATTCTCTTCTACTTATATACCTAATTATGTTGATGTATGTACGAGGGTCTATCAATAAGTAGATACCCGTGTTTGCATACAGATGACGTTGCTGATGGAAGTTGCCGTTACCGTGTAGTACTGCAATCAGTCACACAACACCAATACTAAATTTCATTGATTACTATTTATTCGGCAGCCAGTTGTATCACACGGATATTTGAGAAAATGGAAAACTAACAATATCAATCCGTAATTTTATTTTTTAATTTTTTTTTTTAATGCTGCCTATGAGGACAATTCACTAAATCTGTTAGAGAGCTGCAGAACGTTGATAGGCGTCTTAAGCGGTGCATTCAAATTAAAACTTACTGGCAGTGAAAGGTGCAGGAAGTGCATGGAAGATAGGGAAACCTTGGAACATCTCATATGTTTCTGCACGGCACTTATAAGAACTGGACAAAAATGCCTAGGAGCTTCACGGTCTAGACTAAGATCTAAGCTATATTAAACTAAACTGGAGGTAAATCAATTTCTGATTTTCCAACAAAACTAGCATTCTAAATGATACATACCTTCGCTAAAACGTATCAATATAGATACACCATCTGGTATCGCAAGGGACCATGGGTCTATGCGTGGCCTTGGCCAACCAGTATTACCTTATCTAACCTAAGAGGACCACCTTTCACCATCTTTGACAACAGTAAGATATTGGTTTAACGAATTTATATGTTTGTTTCTAATGATGATGAACGCCCAGGCCACCCGGCAGACGTGGTTACCGAGGAAATCGTTGCAAAAGTCCACGACATAAATCTCGCTGATCGCCGAACAAAAGTTTGTAAAGTATTAGACTCGGTAGGCATGTCGCACGGAACGACAATTTATATATACATATTTTCCATGATAAGTTAAGCATGAAAAAGGTGTCGGAACGATGGGTGCCGCGATTGCTTACAGTGAAAAACAAGCGGATAGTGCTGTCAATGTAGAAGTAGTGTTTCGACATCTTTAAACGAAACCTGGAGTCATTATTATACATCACAGACTAAGAGACAGTCAAAACAATGGATTTTCGGGGTGAATGGAGACAAAGACAATCCTTATCACCACGATTTTTTGAGATTACAATTCTCATAAAATTTTTGCAGAAAAGCAGAACTACTACAATGAATTATTGGACCGATTCGATAAAAAGCTGAAGGAGACACTGCCCCTTTTGGCTAAGAAAGAAATGCTGTTTCATCACGAAGACGCATCACATTCATCAAAAATTTGTGGCTGCCAATTTGATGTCCGACTTGGTTCCGAACGACTTCTGTCTGTTCCCCAACATGAAAACGTCACTCGATGGAAATAAAATTCAGCTCAAATGAGGATGTTTATCATCAAGACTGAACTTTAAGAAATAGTATTTTTGAAGGATTTAAAGAAATATCAGAAACATTGCAAAAAAGTGTATTTTTACTAAAAGAAGATTACGTTGAAAAATAGAACAATTCATTTTGTGAAAGACATGTCTTTTCAATCCTAACACGGGCACTTACTTATTGATCCACTCACGTATTTATAGGTATATAAATGTGTGTGTTCCTTCTAACATATTTTAACTCTTCTTTCTTTCTTTCTTTCTTTCTTTATTTTTTTCCACCATTTTCATTTTATTGAATTTTTTTTTTTTTTTTTTTTAAATTAATATTTTGTGCGTGTGTGTGTTTAAAAATTTACCTGTTGTGTGATTATTTAATTTTTTTGGCATATTTTTAAGTGTAAGTGTTCCTCCTCCTCCACCTCCTCCCAATCCAACTGCTCTCCCCTCTATTATATTTGTTGGTCTTATATGTGTTCCTATTGTTGTTGGTGTTGGTGTTCCTATAATCGGTGGTTTGTATAGAATTTTGGAGCTACCTGGTAATAATGTTGTTGTTGTTGTTGTTGTTGGACGCGATGACAACACTGTACCACTTAATGTTGTTACTTGTGATAATGGTGTTCTTATTATTTTGTGTATAGGTCGATTTATTTTTAATAAAGAATTTGAGGATGTTGAATTTAAAACAAATCCTCCAGCAGCACCGCCAACCGTACCTGTTGACAATAATCCTCCTCTTCCGTTTGCTATTGTTGGTAATATATGTTGTGGTGTTGCCTCAAAACCAGTACGTATATTTTTAGCGTATGTCAAAGCAGTTTCTAGATCACGACCACCACCTAAAATTAATAATATGTAATAATAATTATAATTATAATTAATAATAATATGTTATATTAAAATAGAAAATATGTACATAATAATTTTGATTCAACAATTTCCATTAACAATTCCTTTATAGACAGGACATAACAGAAACTATTTTTCACTTATTCATATTAAATTAAATGATTATTCAATTTCTATTTTTTGATTCTAAACTACAAAGTCTCTAGTCGAGCTCTCAATATACTTATTCCATACTTCTTAAATTTCTTTTGTTTCAATTTCTGAATTTATTACTACATATAAATATTATTGGAAGATATGCCGCCGGCTATCCAACTTAGCGCCACAGCGATATATCAATGCATCAAAGCAAGAAACCTTGGGATTCTCCTCGACAAAAGATTTATATTCAGAGAGCATATCACTGCGGTAGTTGGTACCTGACGAGCTAGATGAAGAAAACTTTTCTGCCTTCTCAATAGCAGAAGCCAATTAACGTTGCGCAACAAGCGAACAGTATACAATCAAATCGTCACGCCCTCTTGGGTATATGGTTGGTATACAAGTCAAACCGCTAGTGGGACCAGACCCTGCAAAACAAAGCCTTGCGCCTTCTCACTGGCTGTGAATGGTTTGTTTGTAACTCAACAATCAACATGGCTACTATTGAAGATCAGACCAGCTTTCTATCGACCAGGTGCAATATCCGACTGATGGCACACAAAACAGATTAGCCAGATCTCTGGTCAATGCTTATTAGAAGGCTAAAGTGACGACATTTCGGACTTCTTCTCCCTTAATTCAATAAACAAATATTAATTATATTAAATGAAATGTACATATTCTAATCTATCTAGATTAGATTAGGGGAATGGAGAAAGCAAATCACCCCCTTGTCACTAAGGCCCCGATTGGTCCTATTGTAACAAACCCTAAAATTAGTACAATTCTTCAAAATTTTTAGCATTTATAAGGAATTCCAAGATATTCTTAGGAAATGAATCTGCAATTTCAGTTGGTTCTAGATACTAGTTCCCTAGATATCGGAGTCTGGTCCAAATGAGATCCTCAAAATAACATAGTAAATACTCTTATGGAAACTATTCAGAGTTAATTCTTGTATTTCTTGTGACAGCTAGAAGGGGCATGAAAGATTTTACTAATTTTACATTTTTTTTTTTTTTTTTTTTTTTAACTAGTCACAATATTAGTGTGATTTTCCTTCGACTCATTGTTTAAGTTTTAATTTTGTGGAACTCCAAGGCAACCTGCTTGCATAATGGTTCCGGTCTAATGAAAACGTCGGTAGGTACTTTTCTGGCGAGTTCATCTGCATCAAAGATGCCAAAATACAACAGATCCCAACCCACTGTGCCCAGGTATCCAAATAAAATTAAAATAATTATTTGCTGCTAGTCTTATTGATCATGTTAAGTAGACCCGATTTGATCGCGAAGGTGTTGAGTTCTTCTAGTACAGCCTTGCTACCAAATTAAATTAAGACAGTAGCACAATACTTTATTTCTTCTCTTAGGCATAGGTCTACTGCATGGATTTCGGGCTGAAACAATGAGTTCTCTTGGCTCATGCTACTGAATAAGTGCCTTCTGGGATTTTCCCCATAGACTACACTTACTCCAATGGCCGTTTTACTTCCATTCTTATACTAAACACGTGAGTCACAAACCATTCTTAGTTTGCCCTATCCGAAAATGAAACTATAAAATTATTTTATTAAGTTAAATTTAGTTGGACATAGTAGGTAGGTGACTGTTTATAGTTATTTTTAGTCATGCTGACCTTATCTCATATCGAACTAAATCTTTTTCTTTATTTAAGATGAGCTTTTCTTATAATCTATCTATGCCAAGATTTAAAAAATTTCCCCAAATCCAAAATCAAAGAACTAAATAATTATAATAATCCATTTTCCAAATCAGGTTCTTGAACATCATACTCGTACATACAATATGTATGTATTTATTATAGAACATAGAAACAGAAATTGTTTAATAATAATAATAATGAAGATTTGATGGATGTTAGTTTTTTGTTTTGTTTTTTGTATTCTAAATTATTCGAAGATAGTAGAAGATTAAATAATATTGTTGTACATTTGTTAAATCAAGAACAACAAAACCATTTATGTTGAAGTTCTCAAATCATCAAATCATCTTATCTGATTCTTATTCAGAGAAAATTTGTACTTTGTTAATTGCCTTTTTCTTATGATGATTGAAAAACGATATATGTATGTAGGTACATATACGATACATGGTACAATAATACACCATGTATACGAAAGATATTGAGAGATGGAGAGAGTGAGAGAGAGAGAGAGAGGGAGATTTTCTTGTCATCTGTTAAAAACTTTTTGTTTATAAAAAAGAATAATATGTACTACTATTGTACTAGTACTTATATGAGAAACTCTAAAAAATCAAAAGTTTAAAACATTTGTTTGGCGCGCGAGTTTAAATGAAACAAGTTTAGTTGAGAAGAGGTTAATGTGGTTGGTAACGCACGCACTCGCACACATATAGACACACACAGCCACACACACACACACACACACACACAGCCACACACACACATACACATACACACTCTTCACTTTACTTCCAACGAACTAAGCGAGCACGTTTTTTAAAAACAATAGAGAGAGAGAGAAATAAGCTGAAGGAAAGAATAGTAAGCAGAGAGCAGAGAATAGTGTCAGTCAAGTTAACTTGGCAACGAGACAAAGATAAACAAAGAAAAAACGTGCTTTTTTCTTCTCAGAATAAATGAATGAAGTGGTGACGCTTACAACGTCGCCAATGATAACGACCGACGATGTTCGTTCGGTGTGGTGTGGTACCAGTGTCGGTCTGTCTGTCAATTGGTTGGTTGGTTGGTTTTTCAGTCGTTTATTGTTCTTCTTGTTGTTTTTGTTGTTGTTTGTGTTGAGAGAGAGAGAGAGGGAGTGTGTGTTTGCATGCGCTGAGTGTCTAGTAACAGCAAACATGTTTTGACACTCTTAGCCTGCCTCAACAATATGTAATATGTAAAAGCATAAAAAGCATGGTAGTAGTAGCAAAGAGATAGATAAGTGATTCTTTTTTGTTTAAATTGTTTACAGTAAACTCGCAATAGTGTGAACAATAATTGATTTAATTTACTACTTACATAGTACATACTTTGTAATGTAAACTTAAGTTAATGACATTGAGTATTGCATCTGGCCTAGAGAGAACTTAATAAAATCTACAAAGATTGATTGGATAACAAAATGTTTAAGGATTCTGGATCTGCTAGTGGTGGCAGCTTTAATTTTGGTTCACATTATTGCGTATCTATTTTATACACTAAGCACGTGGTTTTTTTATGTTTGATTTGAAAACGAATGAGTTACTATGAAACAGCAACACAGCAACAGAAGAAACACCATAAATTTGCAAAGAGCGAGGATAAGAGAGAGTAACCAAGACGTTTAAGTGAGTATAGAAATAAAGATAAAAGCACGTGGTCGTTTGGTCAGTTCCGTTTAGTTCAGTTCAGTTCCTAATACTTATTTCATTCAATGCTTTTCTTGTTGTTGGGGCTATACTCAAGTCACAAGATATATAGGAAGACAGGTCGGGGGGAGTCAGTGTGTCAGGGAGGAAGGCAGATAAAGCAGGTAATAAGTATATTAAGTTGTTAAGTGCGTTCGTTCATTCGTTCGTTCGTTCGTTCGTCTACAAAGAGAAACTCATCTTCTAAGTACCATGAGGAAGCAAAAGTAGCAAAACATGCAAATAGAAACCGAAATACATTTTATTTTTTTGGCAGTTAAAGAAGAATACAAAAACAAATATCAAGAAAAGAAAAAAAAAAAAAAATAAAAGAAACTATTGAAAAATACTAAAGAAAAATTATTACGCAAAAAAATAATGATATAACACACACACACAATTGATTTGATTTCATTTGCAAAAAACAAACACAGAATTTAGGCAAAATACATACTTAAGTAGTAAAAGGTTTAATACACCATTAAAAGACCTAGACTTGTTCTGATTCTATCCATTGGTGAAAAGCATATGAATATCCATTCGTTAGTTTTTGAGTTAAACGCGGTCAAACAGACAAATAGACAGAAAGATAAAATAGATATGTATAGAAGATGTATAGATTAAAATCCAAAGTCTAGAAATTCTCCATGTAATTGTCCACACTCCTTGTTTCCTATGTGAATGACAACTAATATATCTCATCGATCACGTTCTCCTTAATCAGAAGATCAGAGAAAATTATTGTTAAACAATTATTACACATAATTTTATTGGTTAGGTCTGGTTGTCTGTCTTCCCATCACTTATTCAACTAATTAAGAATTGTTGTGCATAATATTTTTATTTTACTCTACCAACAATAAAATGGGTCTTAGGGTGGAGAATTGTGCTAATTAAACTTACTTAACTTAACTAAAAAAAAAAAAATCTATGCAAAAAAAAAATTATAAACAAATAGAAATAAATCCACATTGTTTACTTTTCACTTAATGTTTCTTCTTCTTTCACCTTGAATTTATCCAATATTAAAAACTATAAGAAACTTTTGTTAGAGTTAACCGGTTTTTTATTTTTTGCTATTAAAAAAAAAACAGGAAATTGAAATTATTGATAAAGAACAACAAGAAGGTAAAAGCAGCAAAAAATACAGAAAAAAAAATATTAAAAAGATCAAAAAATTTTGTATTTTCCGCATTTTTTGTTTGTGAATCAAATGGTGGCGTCTTACGGCTCCACTAACAAGAAAACAACAAAATAGCAAACAACAAAAAAGTTTACAAAAAAAAAAAAAAATAAAGAAACCGGCGCGTGGTTTATTTGTATCTTTTTGTGTTTTATTCTCGTCATTGTGTCTGCTGCTGTCAAGTACGAGAGCAACAAGCAAAAAGGGGGGAAAAAATGAGAGGAAGAGTGGCAAGCAGAGAGTGAGCGAGCACAGCTTTTGTGTTTTATTTTTATTCTCAAATCAATGCGATGATAAAGAAACAAGCAGACACAAGGGAAGAAGAATGAAGAAGATGACACACAAAAAATAAGCACATGTTGATTGTAATAAGAGACAAACAGGAAGGGGAACAGGCACAGGAAGGAAGAGACACTCAACCAACTTAAAGTTATTAAAATATGGTAACGAAATCAACATTACTTATAACTCAGAGGCCCTCATATACCGGAAGAACCCATAACATATTTACATACATATAGAATATCTTGACTCTTCGATTATGTTGAATCGCCTAAGATTTGATTAGGGATTTAGTGACCTAACAACAAACCGCTTCAAGAGTTCAAGACTTGTTATTAAGAATTCCAAGACTTTCATATAGTGTAGTTGCATAGAAAAAGAGCAGCCTTCTCCTTATTAGTCTCCTTCAATACATAATCTGCATTGGTTCATCTTTCGACATATTACGTCACACGTTATGGGTAAAAGGTTCAACTAAGTGTGACCACCTGTGAAAGCGGTCATAAGCTTTGTGATGTTACATGTCAAAATCTAAAGTATTAAAACGCAAAACTTTAAATGAAAAATTATTACCAACTCTATCTTTAGGCTTTCTGATCTATATATAGAGCCCTAATAGAAATCCTAAGAGTCAAACATTTAAAGATAAGAGAAATTAAAGTAACATTATATTATTAGTTTCCACTGAAAAAAAAAAAAAAACAATATGACACCAGGGGGTCTTAGAAATGTGAACACTTGTGAAAGGGGGAGTTGTAAAAAATCATGAAATTCGTGTAACATATTATGTGGATGACACCTTTTTATTCGTTTAACTCTGCATTATCCTGGATGGCCTCTTCATTCTGATTCTCTACATTCATGGAAGACTGCATTTGCTCTTTTGAGCAAACATAAGTCCATTTGGTATCAGAATGAAGGACAAAAACGTGACACCAAAATCCAAATCATCATACTATATTAAAGAGAGTATTGATACAATTTTTGTAACTAATAGATTTCGCATAATTTTGACGCAATTTCTGTGTCTTAGTCATATAGCAAAAAAAAAAAAAAAAAAAAATTTGTTGAAAAATCTTAAACAATATTTTTATATTATTAAATTGTAATTTTCTGAAACTAACATAAACCGATTATCACAGAACTAAAACTTGCCTATATTACAGGGTCTACAATATTTTCTAATATGGAGAAAACTTTGGGGCGCAATTACTAACAATGGAATAAAAACAGACAGCATCGCTGAGGATGAACCAATTGAGTATTTCACAGCAGTAATAAAGTACAATTTTTATCCCGATTCAATTTATAAGCATAGATGTGAAATATAAGTTCATCAGGCCAAGGAACTATAAGGGAAAAATTGACTTCAAAGAAAGCAAACACAGTTCTATATGCAGTTATTTTATTTTATTTTTTATTTTTGTTTTTTCATTGACTTTCTTCTACAAAATGTAGAACAATCAAGGGCGAATATACGAAATTTTTGCATTGTTTTGAGTGATGTCTTGTTTTATTATATCAAGACACTGCACCACCAGCAGTTCACATATCTTTTGTATGTATTAATTATCACAATTACTAAAATCATCAACGAATTAAAATTCAAATTGCTACCTCGCGCCATCCTATACGCAACATTTAGCTCCCTCGTTTGGGTTAATTTCTGAAATGACTCCTTGGTAAAAGATCAACAATGAAAAAGTAGAAAACAGCCTATGGTTGATGAGCTCGATAATTCTAATTTTGAATCTATTGAATATTGTATCGAGCCAAGAAGGAAACTACTACATTTTGTAGAGAAATAAAGATTTTTTTTTTTTTTTTTTTTTTTTGTTCAAAGTATTTTGTGTTTTCATTGTCGGTCGATAAATATTCTTGATCAGTGAACTGTCTCATTGTCCGAGTAAATGACTGCCTACATTTATACATAAGTATTTCTTGGTAGTACTTATAATGAAGACTTTATTTTTGATTCTTTTTGTATTTTTTCACATTGATTTTATGATGTTGTTTGTTATTTGTTACTAGTATTTTTTTATTTTTTATTTTTGTTCCTGTCAAAGGTTTTTGCGCATTGCAGCAACATTTTACAAACCAAACTTCTTCAATTGACGTCACAATAATACGAGCTATAGTAGTCACCCTGTGATGGATGAGGATACTGTGATGGCAATGACGTTTGCTTTTGCAGCTTCCATTCTCATCATCATCATCATCATCTCGAATCTCCACATCATCAAAACATATGTAAAATGAATGCCAACAGTGTAACATAGCCTAGCAACTGTACAGTTATCTATGGCATGTACATATCAATGTACATGCGTATGTATTTGCGTAGTTACGCATTATAAATGCATCTAATTAGCAAATTGCATTTAAATACAAACACACAGATACATAGATAGTATATACATACTTCTATACATAGATGCACATGAAATGAAGTATATAATTATAAATGTAAGTACATGGTGATGGTTGGGGTGGCTCCTTTAACTTATTATATACTCATATACAAATACGTACTTATGTACATATTGTTGTTGCTATGTAAATGAAAACATAAGTAGCAAGGCTGCTTAATTTTAGATGACCACTACCCATACCCATTGCCTACATGCATGTCTGTTTTAAAATTGTGGTTATTAAGATATTCCTGTTGTCCTCGCGATGACGACAACTGCTTATCGTTTTCTAACCAACCAACCAACCAACCACTAATAACCACTCAACCAAGCAATTGAACACCCATCCACCCATCCACCCATCCACCCATCTTATACAACCTATGTGTAGTGTCCAGTCAACTCCATCTAAAAACCAAACAATCCTAACCATAGTTTCTTACCTAACAGACACACAGAGAGAGACACAAAGAGAGAGAGAGAGAGAGACTATCTTAAAATACATAAATATATATGTAAACATTACATACTCGTATATTTGTATGCATTACGTAGCATCTTTTACATCTTAAAATGATGCATTATAATCACCAAACCAAACTCAATCCATCCCACGAAATACGTATAAAGGATTTTGAAATAATGGCAGTGATGGTCAATCATAACATGTATTTTGTAAGTAATGATTAGCAAAAGATTAGTTTGGTTGAGTGAAATACTAAGTTATGGTATATTGGTTGTTCGTTTATCTGATTGCATCCCCTTTTCAAAGAAGAAGATAAAGGAAGAGTTCTAGGATGTATGGAAAGAAGGAAGGAGTTGCATTCATATAAAGTTGAAGTCTAATTATTGAATCGTTAATATGAGAACCTCGAGCTCAACCATCATCCAAACACATCTCCATCACCAACATCATCACTTAGAAGAAATTACAGTAAATATAATTGGGGGAGTGCAACGTATTTGCAATTAATATTTGATTAAGTAAGGAAGTATGTATAATATTATGTACTACTTCATGATGACTCCATGACGGTTAATAGAATT
>JAWNKV010000849.1:257500-371821 GCA_035041805.1 Amiota mariae
GGTACACCTTTCTGAAGATTAATAAGAAAACTCATCATTAAAGCGAAAGACTGACTATTTCAAAGAAAAGTTTCATGATGTTTCAATGTAATTCATATGAATTTCTATCACATATATCCAAGACAAGAGAACAAATACAAATGGGATCTACACAGGTTAAATTTGCTCCAAAAAAAAAAACTAAGAGACTATGAACTTAAATGGAAAGGGGATGTGCAAAGTTTCTATACTCTTTAAGGGGGTGAATAGTATTATAAGTTTGTCATGAAGTTTGTAACAACACAGAAGGAGACATCGCAGACACACATGAAATATATATATTTGTGATCAGCTCGATGAGACGAGTTGATTTAGCCATGTCCGTCTGTCCGTCTGTCCGTCGGTCCGTCTGTTCGCACTCCTAGTCCTTCAGTTTTTGAGCAAGAGAGCTGAAATTTTGTGCATAGATTTCTTTTTAGCAAACGCCGGTCAAGTTCGTGAATCAGCCGAATCGGATCACTAGGGGGTGGTGGTACCTCCCATACAAACCCCTTTTTAAATTAATGTTCTTATAAGAAAAGGTTTTTTGTTTTTTGACGTATCGAACTGAAATTTGAACACTATAAGTTTCTAGTCCATATCCACTAACCGTATAAATTTCATGATCCTAGGGTTAAAAGGAGGGGTACCTCCCATACAAACCCCCTTTTAAATTAAAGTTCTTATCAGAAAAAGTTTTTTGTTTTTTGACTTATTAAACTGAAATTATGAAAATATAAGTGACTGATCTATATCCGCCAACCATATAAATTTGAAGACTCTCGGACCACTAGAGGGGTACCCCCCATACAAATCGGGATCCAAATGAAAGTTCTTATTAGAAAAACTTTGTTTGTGTTTTGTACTATCGACTTAAAATTACGACACTATAAGTGTCTGACACATAGCCATCAACCTTATAAAATTCAGGACCCTCGGACCACTAGCTGGGGCGTGAAGAGTATTACAACTTCGGCATAGCCAAAGTTAGTCTTTTTTTTATTTTTTTTCTCATCTGTAGATGAAAGGAAACAATTACTACACAATTTTATTACAAATCCATTAATTTATAGGGACCTGCACAACTGAAATATGTACATTCTTTTATCATTCCTAATTGATGAATTCAACGCTGTTCAACTATGAAGGCCTTTATATTTGGTTTCTCTAGCAAAACCATCAGTTAGTTGCTTACTTAATTTACGACTTGCAATATTTGTACTTATAGCAAGGAACCATAAATTTTGAAAGCATTCAAACAAGGGATGTGTTCCATAATCACGGAATAAGTTTAGGTTAGGTTCACATTTACCGAAGAAATTAAAGTGTTTTTCTTTTTAACGTAACGAAAATAAATGATATAAATATCTCGGAAAAAGAAAATATACATAATTCTTAAATTGATATTGAGATTGTTTGTTTGTTTGTTTATATCTCCAATCAATTGATAACACTAGATAGATTCAATATTTAAACAACTCCAACTTCAAATAATAAGTTCAAGAACTTTACTACTATTACAAATAAAATAATTTCTCACAAATTGGAGGAAACCAAACACAAGTGAAGTGAAGTGAAGTTTAGAATTACGTGAATAAACAAAATTTAAACCAAAACAAATAAAACTTAAATAGTAGTAGTATCAGTACAAAGTTTGTAACAACAAGTTACCAAGTTACAATGATTCCTAGTTCTATGTACTATAGTAATGTAGTATCTCGTTCCAAAGACAAAATCAAAAACATTAAACATTAAACAAAACAAAACATGAAGCAACCCTTAAAATTTATTAAAATGCAAAACGTTTTTCATACAAACGTACATAGATATGTAAGTGTTTCGCAGGACAAACTTTTTCATAAATAGAATAGAATAGAATGAAATCAGCAAGGATACAACACAGAATACACTAGAACAATGCTTCCTTCCAAGAGGTTCCAGAATAAATGTAAATATATTTACTTGATATGACAAGTAAAATGAAGAAACTTAAAGAACAAAACCACAATTGAGCTGCAAAACTTTTTGTATGCATTTTTTTTTTTTTTTTTTTTTTATAAATTTTTTTTTTTATGATTATGAAAATGTATGAATTCAATAATAAAAAAAAAAAGATGAAGAAGAAATCCGGTCAATATAAAAATTTCCTTCCTTTGTTGTACTTTAAAATTTCCTTTTTTTTTTTTCTTTTTTTTTTTTTTTTAAACAAAGAAATTCCAATTGTGATTTTCATTTTTCTTTTGCCAATATTTGATTTTATCTTAGCCCCTAATATTGATATTCCCATAATTTCTATATATTGGAAACAAAGATAAAAATTCAAAACAAGTAAAAAGAAGATTAACTTTTGCTATGCCGAAGTTGTACGCATTTTTTATATTTTCTGTTTATTGTTCTAAGTTCATGTTTTGTAAGGAAGTTGTCCCACCTAGTGGTCCAAGGGTCTTGAAATTTGCATGGTTGGTGAAAATAGGTCATATACTTGTAGTGTCTAAATTTCATGTCGATCGTACAAAAAACAAAAAAGTTTTTTTAATAAGAACATGAATTTGAATCTGGGTTTGTATGGAAGTTACCCCACCTAGTGGTCCGAGGGTCTTGAAATTTACATGGTTGGTGGAAATAGGTCATATACTTATAGTGTCTAAATTTCAAGTCGATAGGACAAAAAACAAAAAGTTTTTTTTAATAAGAACATTAATTTGGATTTGGGTTTATTGGAAGGTATCCTTCCTAGTGGTCCGATTCGGCTGATTCCGACATATGTGTTGCATATGGTGAAAAGAATACAAAATTTCAGCTCTCTAGCTGATGGACTAGTTTGCATACATACAGACAAACATGACTAAATCAACTCAACTCAACTCGTCTCGTCGAGCTGATCAAGAATACATACATATTCTTTATGGGGTCTCCGATGTCTCCTTCTATGTGTTACAAATTTCATGACTAACTTATAATACTATTCAATGGATGAAGAGTATAACGAGTAGTTTTTAATAAGCAGTTACAATAGATAGTTACTTTCTAATATGATTCCATAACTCTATTAATTTTTGATAAGGTTAGAAATGAAAGTCCCATCGCCTGAAACTTCGACAAAACTCATTCCCAAATTGTTTTGCACTCAAACTAGACCACTGTAAAAAAAGTTTTTCGCAATATATTTAAAAAAAACAAATATCGGATATACTCTATTTTTCGTAATTTCAAACCCTCATCATTCATTTTTCCCATTACAGAATCAAATATTGAAAACTTATTCTCCTTTCTAGAAATTGGTCACCTGTAGTATTTAATTTAATTATTTTTTAATCCCAAGGCCCTAGCAGCTAGTGCTCTAAGTTATATATTAGTTATAGTATTTTTTGTAATTGTATTATAACTTTTAAAAAATAATTTTTTTAAGAAAAATGAATCGACTTATCGCAAACATAATTAAAAATTTCACTGATAAACTCCTCCAATGTTTTAGTCTATAGATCTGGTTTCTTATAGTCTAGGACACACTAAAATCTTCCCCAGAAAAATATGCAGTTAAATATAACGAAAACCTCATTCCAAATAACATAAATAGATTTTGATGATTTTATATTAGTGTTTCTAGACTCAATTCTCGAAAACTAAAGGTTTTCCATATATCTACATAAGTGAAATACAGGTTTCTTAAAACATAATATACTTTTTGTTGTTTTCCGATGTTTCTATTACATATATAACAACTATAACTATAAACATAATACATGTTAAGAGATAAGAAAGATCAATCAGCACTTGAATAGAAAACCTTGATTTAATGGGAATTTTCTAACTTTTGACTATCTAATATAATCATAATTAATAAGGGTCAACATTCCATTTCTAGCGAATTCAAATTATGTGTAAGAATAAATATAAATGATGATTAAAACTCACCTGGTACTTCTATTTTATCTGGATCATCGTCATCATCAAAATCTGAACCAGAATCATCTTCATTAGGACTAAAATCGTCGTCGTCCTCGTTGCCTCTAAACGACTATAAAAAAAAGAAAGAAAAAAAAATCCAAAAAAAAAATCAGTAAAAATGCTTTTCTCAAAAAACTTGAATTTTTTTTTTTTTTTTATTAAAATATATAAAAATCACATAAATTCCATTAAAGAAAATGTTTCTTTTCAAAATTAAATGCTTTAATATCCTTGCCGACATTCAACCCAATTTAATGAGAACGGCAACAGTTTATTTGTGTCTTTTTCATTCTTTGCTTTTTTTCCACATTTTATTTGCTCCAATGAACCCTTTTCTCTTTTTCTTTCATTTTTTTGTTTTTTTTTTTTATTTTTCGTCCACGTTTTTCACAATATTTGTTTTTGCATGTAAATTCGTAAAGATAAAATAAAAATATACCATGAATGAAGAAAAACTCAGGTGGCAGAGAGATGCAGATAGAAAACAGGAAGAGAACAAGCTCAGAGAGATAAAAAGAATAACAGAGAGAGAGAGAGAGAGAGAAATTTATCAAAATAAAAGGAGAAGAATAAAAACAATGAAAAAAATGGCAATAATAATTTTGGTCTTAACAAAACTTACATACACTTTATGTTAAATAAATACTAAATTTCATTATAACATCTCAAAAACTAAAGGCCTAAAATGGAATATGATCCACTTTGCTTTGCTGATTGTGATATTTAATATTTAAGACTATGTAAATATTTATGGTAAATCGGTTGTCAGTCAATATCGAAACAATATATGATAGTAGTATTTTTCAGACCTAATAGTGTCTATACTATATATTTGTAAGTTCCCCAATCCAGAGTACAATTCTGATTCTATATTATCACTATCACTATTCTATGCTTGCATAGACTAAAGTTTATAACACAAAAAAAGAAAAAAAAAAAAAAACAAATATGAATCTTTTTACCCTAGAAAGAATAGGTCACAAATAACAATTTCCCCAATTTCTATTGAGAATTATTTGATGATATATGAACACTTTGAATAATAATTTATAGAATACTATAACTGGAGATTTTGTATTCTAATTTATTGTTTCTAAAATCAATTCTCCTTTCTAAATAATTAGGAAAGATTATAATTATGGGGTTCATTATTTCTAGTTCTATCATTTTCAACAATTCATCATCATCATCTGTTCTAATTTTTTTTTTTTTTTTTTTTTTTTATAAATAAAAAGAATACAAAAATTGGATCAGACTCTTGTTGTCTTTATATTTATTATTTTAGTTGATTTTATCATAATTTTTTTTTTGTTTTTTAATGTTTTGACAAACTTTTCTTCACAATCAAGAGACCATACACTTTTTTTTGTTTCGATGGATCAAAATATAAAATAAACAACAAAAAAAAAAAAAATATATATATATATATATAATTGGGATTATTTACACTATTATTCTTATGCACTTACGTTTACTTTCTATTGAAGTTTATTTAAAGTTTTGTTTTATGAAATTTCCTTGTTTTGGATAAGAAACTCTTTGGATTATTTTGGAGTGAAGAATTCGTAATAGTGAGAAGAATGACATAAACGTCTTGTCCTTAGCTCGATTATTTAGCAACTGACAACTTTGGCTCGACACAATGCAATCAGTTTTCCGCTTTTCTACTCAGCGAATAGAATAGAATGTTTGCTTGCGAGGAAAATGGCAAATGAAATTTCCAAAGTTTTCAGTTTTCGGCATGGAATTTACATACGCACATATAGCACAATCCTTTCATAAGTACATATACATACATATACAATATATATATATATATATATATATATATGTACCTATATCTATCTATGTAGGTACATAAAGATGTATATAGTATGTAAATGTCAAGTAGATAGAGATAAACACCCTAAACATGGCATATCACAAGTGAACGAACGAACTAACGAACAAATGACTGAATGAATGAAGGAAGGAAGGAACTAACAAATGAACGAACAACAGGCTAAAGGACAACACACAAAGAAGGAGGAATAACTGAGTGAGTGAGTGAATTGAACACCCAGTGAGCGGCTACCCACCATCGACCACCGAGCGAGCGAGCGAGTGAATAAATGAACAAGCGAAATTACCGAAAATTGCTAAAATTGCTTAAAAACAAAAAAAAGGATCCCCATTAGTGGAATTCTATGAATCGAAAATACTCAAATGTTTGGACGGTAAAAACACACACATTTCCACTCCACTCCACTCCACATATACAAAAGAAGAGAGAAGAGATTGATAAATTCTACTATTATTTTACAAAATCAAGTTATTAACTTGTTTTACAAACTATTTTCATACACGAGAGTCGATCAACATGCACCCATGCAAAGTGGTGAAAGTTCTCATTAGACATCATACTATTTCCACCAAATTTCAGCTTAATTCATAGGTTATTAAGTATTTGAACAAAAACATACAATTTTGTTCAACTCTCTCTCTCTTTCTCTATCAATTTAAATGAAGACTATGTACTTTCAAAAAACACTAACATTGTTTATTCACAATGCTCCTCCTAGTGGCCCGAGGGTCTTGATGGGTAGATATGGATCACGCACTTATAGTGTCTATATTTCAAATCGATAGTATAAAAAACAAAAAAGTTTTTCTAATAATAAAAACATGAATTTGGACCCAGGTTTGTATGGAGGATACCCTATCCTAGTAGTCCGATCCTGCTGATTCCGTCATATGTGTTGCGTATGGAGAAAAGAAGACTCTCTAGCTCAAAAACTGAGGGACTAGTTTATATACATACAGACGGACGGACGGACAGATAGACATGTCTAGATCAACTCAGTTTCATCGCGCTGATCAAGAATATATTATATACTTTATGGGGTCTCCCTTCTGTATTCTGTTACAAACTTCATGACAAACTTATAATACTTTTCCCTGCGTGAAGAGTATAAAAATATGAGAAGAAATTGAGAAAAACTTAATGTGTTGTTTGATTTTTGGTTGACCGACCCTCGCAGTTTAGTGTATAGGATTTCTCCAACATAGCAGGGTTTTGTTTAGTGTAGTTTGGTTTGGTTTGGGTGCATGGCAAAAGATGCCCTCAAACAAAAGGGTTGAAGAAATTGCTAATAGCAATTAAAATAACAACAACAACAACAACAACAACTAGAGAAACCAGCATAAGTAAAGTGTAATTGAAAATAGAACACCGAAATATGAAAAGCAAGAATCAGGACAAGCAAGGAGAACAGCAGCAAACTAATAAAAGAGAATAATCAACCCTCATAATATCATATTTGACTAAAATACATTTTCCTATCAATAGAGTCCGTCCGTTTATTCCGTCCATCCATAGTTTCAATGGTCCATATTGGCTTATTCAAAACTTATGAAAGTAGGGGTGCAGGAGTATAACATTTTACGTATATGCAGTGGAACATGCAGAGCAATATGTGTAATGACAACAAGAATTCAGGGTACCCTAATACCCAACCACCCACCCAAGCCACATCACATCCTCTTAACAATATATGAGAAATGAAACAGACTCTATCCAGAGAGTGAGAGAGAATGAGTACAAAGGAACAACAAAATTAAAAAGACATACAGAACAGAAAATACAGAAGAAGGGATTAAGGGTTAATTATAAATAAATTTTAATTAAATTATATATTAATAAATTTAATACTGTTGATTATTTGAGATTTTACAAAAGGTTTTTCGCAATGCGTTTTCATAGGAATTTTTTTTAGAGAATTTTCTAGAGAATTTTCTAGAGATTTCCAAGTTCTCGAAATTCATTCCATTGATTAAAAAAAAAAAAAAAAAACAAAAAAACAAATTTTTAAAAATTCTAATGAAAGATTTCTAGCTTTTTCTTTTTTTTTTTCTTTTCCTGAAACTACAGAAGTTGTAGGTTTTCTTTATAAGATGTGTTATAAGGTTCCCCAACAGCCAACAGAAGTAAAAGCAGAAACAATTTTAGTCACAAATTAACGCACTTTTGGTCCACTGTAACGTGCAGGGGAGTTGATTTCAAATTTCGTGTTAAAGGGTTGAATTGGGTTATGAAAGGAATATTATGAAGAAAGAGAGAAAGTGAGACAAAATAACAGTGGGAGTGAGGGTGTGGGTGAGAGAACAGAAAGGCCATGTAAAACATTCAGAGAACACAAACAGTTGTTGATGAGATGATGATGGTCGGTACTAATGCGAAATTGCACCAAAAATGGAAATTGAATAAACAAGGAGAAGGAGAAATTTTAGAGTAACAAATATCGAAAATAGGAGAATAATGAAAAAATCAAATTATACTGAACATTTTATACACTTTCTTCATTTATGATCCAATATAAGAATTTTTTCAACTACTATTAGGGAATGGATTACACATCTGCGTATGTCTGTACGTCTGAACGCGATAAACTGAAAAACTACCGTGCAGATTTTCATACGGTTTTCACCAATGAACGGAATGATTCATAAGGAAGGTTTAGGAAAATAGAAAATTCATAAAACTTTTGATGAAGTGCTGAAAAATCTTTTGAAAAAAAAAATCATTAAAATCGCACTAGACAAACATCTCATTAGGTCAGACAATCAGTGTCCATAAAATGTTTTGGGAAAGAGAGGCGGTATGACGGGTGAGGTCAAACAAAATACTAATGTAAATTTCAGTTCATTATCTCAAAATTTAAGGGATTTGATTTTGGTTTGCACTATTAAGGACCTTACTTAAGGTAGATTGGATTAAGTGAACAGATCTAGTCACCTCATCACTGCTGCCGTCATTATTATTGTATAATAAATTACAAATCATCTGATATATTGGTATTCATAAAGAATTTCAATATTATTTTAGGAGATGATTCTTCAATTTCAATTGGCATTGACTACCATAGCTCCATATGTACTTACAGGGGTCCATCAACTAGCTCCCGTGTTTGTAATTCTCACATTGCCAAAGGAAACTGTTGATATTACTGTCGCATTGTGACTGCAGTCATACAATATTTCATACTGATTTATGGATAAGTTTTTGAATGGAAGCCATTAAAATAGAATCACTTTTATGATTTCATAATAAAAGAAATTTCCGAGTGATAAAATTCTTAGTACAAAGAAGTGCAAGTCCTTCAAAAATGATTGAAATTAAAGTGTACGAAATTGAAGAGGTCATGGACACAACTAATGACATAGAGATTTCATAAACAAGCACAGAGACATAAGTAGGTACATATTTTGAGGACCCTCACACAATGATAATGAACTTAAAGAAGATTTTTGGAAAACTTGCATGGCTGCTTTTGAATTGCCTTTTGTAGATCTACTCCTCTATCATTTAGCTATCTATCCATAACATTCTTCATATTACAATGCAGCATAGAAACGTAAGCAATAATTTCATATAAATTAACTTTGTGAAAGTTACATACATACTTATGTATTATATATCCTAAGAAAGAGCCAAGGAAACTTATTATCTTCTGCTTGTGGTATATGTATGTAGTTACTTGGTATTATAATGTACAATATATGTACTTGGTTTATAGGAGCGGAAATTTGATATGATGTAGGGAATTTTGGAGGTGCGTACAAATTGGCATTGGCGTTGCCCATTAGCTTTTTGGCAATATAAATGTAGATTTATGTGTAGTACTTAGTACATTATACATACATATGCCTATATACATATGTATTTACATACATATTTACATACATATGTATATGTGTATGTAATGCATGTGTACCGAATCAAACTTCATTATGTTTTATCAAAGACAATGACAACATTTGATAAATACAAGAGCGAGAAATTTATATGACACAGAATGAACGAATGAACGAGAGACCAAATATGTACGAGTATGTAGTATGTATGTAGATTTATTTGTTATATACCTGCCTAGCCTAACAACAATACGAATATACATACATACATACGTTACAATACAATACAATAAACTAAACTACTATAAACACAGAACGAACTACAATAAATAATAGATAAAAACATACACATATATGTCCCCTATACTCTACATACATAATCGTATTTATTGTAAGTTGATACATAATTGGTAAAATGAATTTGAAACTAAGTACTTACTACCTACTAATATTTATGGAAATGGAAAAGAAGAGAAGACATTTACAAAAGATTATATGCACAGCAGCAGCAGCACCACCACCACCATTATTCTTATTCCAAAGAAGGAGGCCTCGTGCCTAATGTTGCCATTATCATAACGCATCTTCTAATATTTTATAATAAATAAATAAAAATTTCAAGGAAACAAAAATTAAGGAACAAGACGACAACTACGAGTCAAAATATTATTTCTTTGATGGCCTCAGTAAATATATTTATTTGTTGAAAAATCATCAATCAGATCAATAAAGGTTCATCATCACCACCACCACCACCACCATATTCCTGGCCTGGTATAATAATTGGCCAAAAATCTTCAAATGGCTTCAAGAGAGACGTAGTAAAATTCCTAAGATTTTATTTTAAATATTTTTGGTCTCCACATGTGCATAATTTTAAGAATCGTTTATCTAAAATACATTTCAATATACAATAATATCTAGCAATAGAGAATCCTCCTCCATCACATTCTTCCATAGAAAATTGTAATGAAAACTACTCTTTAAAGTAGACAAGTACACAACAATAAAAAAGTAAAAATTGATTTATGAAGGGATGGAGAACAATAAAAAAGTATCTAATAAAAACAAAAAAAAAAAAAAAAATAGCAGAAAGCCGGCAAAACGCAACGAACAACAGAAATCAAAACAAAACACACAAAATAAAACAAACAAACAAAAAAAAAAAAAACCAACAAAAAAAAAAAATAATAATAACAAAGCAATGCTGCTGTTGACAGTTTAAAGAAGAAAGTAGTAACAGAAGTAAAAAAAAAAAAAAAAAAAAAAAAAACACAAACAAAAAAATTACATGACATGACAAACACAAACACACACACACACACACTAACACACGCACATATTTGCATGGCATAAAATTAATATATGTAATTCTTGTGATGAATTTGAGAGATATGATGTGATGTGATGAGATGCGCAAATATTACAAAATAATCCAAAACGAATGACCTTGCAAAAAAGAAATACCGAAAATTTTAAATGTATTTCATCTCGTAATCGCAACGCACGTGTTTATATGTGTGTGGCCCAACCCCCACTTCCTACCACTTGGCAGCCAGTCAGCCGCTCTTCTATTGATGAAGTAACACCACACAAGAGTAGCGAAAAACATAACAAAAAAAAACATAACAAAAAAAAAAAAAAACAACAAAAAATTATACAAAATGAGAGAAGAAAGCACAAAAAAAAAAGGATTTGCTCAAATTGCTCTTGCTCAAATAGCTCTTCCTCTCGCTCTCTCTCTCTCTCTTTGACTCTCATCACTCGCGTACACGGCACGCAGCATTCAAGCATCAAGAAGGAGAAGAAGATTAACAAAGGAAAGAGTATGTAAAATAAATATGTGGAAAAAATAGAAATAAAATTCAAAATTATTATTATTTAATTTTTATTTATTTTTTTATTTTGTATTTATTTTTTTTTTTTTAAATTTTTTTTTTTTTTTTTAATTAAAAATAAATATTTTAGGGCTTCATATAAAGCGGTTTTGATTTAACAAATTTGAACAATTACTTGTGAATAAATTTTATCATATATCGACGAACTGATGATGTTCAGGAAAAATTTTCTTCCTTTTTTAGATACTCGAACTAGCAAAACTAAATTTTACTCTTCGGAGAAATACTCTTTCAAGAATTTTCAAGAGATTAGTATCCATTAAGCTGTTGTGACGATAAGACGTGACGAGTTTCTTTTGTGATGGGAAGTAGCTAAGCTAAGCCTCAGAGACTGCTGCTATTGATAATGAGTGTTGTAAAAAGAAGTTGACATTTGATGGGACAGTGTTGCTTGATAGTAAAACACTTCTATTAGCTATTATAGTCGGGGGATTTTGTTAACTGTGTCGCTGAGGGTGACAAACTGATTTGGAAAATCCATTTAGCCAGAGACACAATAAATGAAGGCTTCATTCTATTTTATGCCTTTCATCATAGGATCTACACTGCAAGCTGTTTGAATTTAATGGATATTTCTCTTTTTACAGACCTTTTGAGATATAACTACTTATATTTAGTTGTCCATCAAAGTTTATGGCCTCATTACTTGGTTCGTTTGATAAAAGAAAATCACACACTTATGTTGAAAGCTGTTTTATGTTCAAAACTTTGGCAACTAAACCAACCAAAGTAGTCTTCTTCTATGTTGGATCATTCGCAAAATTTCAGAGACATATGGGCAAAAATGGTCAATCGTTACCAAAAAATTAAAAGTTATTAAAATCACATTAATTTAATAATAATATATTATTATACAAAAACATTCAAATTTAAATAAAATGAATAAATTTCAAATGAATTTACTCAACATTTCAAGAAAAACTATTGCAAAGTGGCAAATTGTGTGTGTGTTTTTTTTTTTTTTTTTTGTTCCTTTGCTCATTTTGAATTGCACATTTTCTTTAAAATTAAATTCGCAAAGAGGAGGCTTAGGTAAAAAAGTTTGTTCCACGAAATCTCTCTTAGAACATAAGAAATTTTAAATAAATGAGACGAAACAAAAGGAATAATGGATTACGGTACATTTTTGCTTATCTCTACTGCTGATTTCTATTGTCACGTTCAATACCGAAAAACAGCATTTTTTTTTTTTTATCAGTAAAGCAAAAATATTCAAAGAAAATGCATCAAACTATTGGTACAAATATAATTTCTTATTTATTTATTTATTTATTTATTTATATACAGCTTAGATGCAATGTAAAATTACAAATAAACTAAAATAAAACTATAGCTACGAGGTCTTAACATATTTAATAGTATGTGAGTTTATAGAAGTAATAGTTTTTTTTTTATTTAAAATTGGTTTAGAAGGTTACTTGATTTGAGGAAATTAATGAAAGAGTTGAAGAGGATTGTCAGAGGTTCAATGTGGGAGAGAGAATTAATTCTGGTAGTCTGGAAGAGTGGGCAATTTGAGAGGAGGATATGTTTTACAGATATACATAGATGTGTTTGAGTTACAGAATTTACATAAATCGGGGGAGCATTCGAAGAGGTGGGAGTGGGTTAAGTTTGTATGTCCAAGACGAAGCCGAATGATTTTAGATAAGACTCGGCGGTGTATAAGTTGTTTCCGTCCGTAATCGAGAATGGAGTTTTTGAGTGTATTGTGTAATTCGTAGTGAGTATTCGTGGATGCAAAAAGTAGGGTTTGTTCATTTTTATAATGTGTTTTGATGTATTTTGTGATATCAGAGATATTATAGTTTTCGTGAAAGATGATGATGGTAGGAATTTAAATGCGTCTTTTGCAGCTTTGTCGGCTTCTATATTGCCGGCAATGTTGCAATGACCAGGAATCCAAATAATTTTAATTCTTGGTGAGTTTTTTACAATTGACTGCCGGATGTTTAATGGGTAATATTGAGTGATTGGAAGGAAGTGTTGGGTATAGCTTGCACAATGAAGAAAGAGAGTCGGTGCAAATGGCGAAGCAGATTTGCGCTGCTACAGCGCTCTGTACTGCATTATGGATGGCAATGATTTCGGTTGAAAAAGTTGAGCTGTAGTGAGGTAGGAAGAATGTCTCCATTACATTACAACATTTTTTACAATACTGAATGATGAGCAGCAATCCGATTTGGAACCGTCTGTACATATGAATTTATAGGAATGTAAAGATTGATTGAGGAGCAGGAATTCTTGTTGGTAGATAGTCGGTGAAGTGGAAGACTTTGGAAGTTTGTGAAGGTCAGTATTCCGGGTGGAAAGGTTGAGCGTACAGGGTGGATTTGGGACTATGATGGAGGGGGTAGTGGTTTAGTTGGGAGTCCTAGGTTTTTGTAAGTTAAGTCGCAAGGAAAGATGTATGGCAGATGGAATTTTAGGGTATTGCTAAAGGTAAGTCGTTTGAGAGGAGTATTGATTTTATAAGCATAGCAGTAACGAGTTTTATTCGGAGTTCAGTTGGCATTATTTTTGTGTTTCGAATAGCATGTTATTTATAGGGGTTGATCTAAATGCTCCTAGGGTAAAGCTAATAAGCTGAATGGTAAATGACTTTGATTTTGTTTAAGAGAGAGAGAGATTGATGAGTTTCCGTACAGGTATAGGCCGTAATTTATTTTTGACATAATCATAAGGTTTATGACGGATATAATAGATAGTTGGTTAGTTTGAGAGACATTTTATAATGTTTAATGTGGAGTTAAGGGAGATTAAAAGGTTCAAAATGTGATCGTGCCAATTGTATCTTTGATTGAAGGTGATTCCAAGGATTTTTAGGGTTTTTACGTCTGAAATCGGAGCAAAGGTAGAAGAGATTGTGCAATGGCAGATATCTAAATGCTTGCATTTTGAAACGGAAAGTATTGCATCAGAATAATCACACCAGGAGAGAATATCTGCTAATAAGAGATTTATGTCTATTGAGGACCTCTTGCTTATTTTTTTTTTTTTAATAATGAGGTAATCATCAGCGTAGGCGTAGAAATTAAACTGTTTGTGTTTGAGAATTATTATTATTATAATTTAGTTTGTTGTATGCGATAAGGAATAAGATGACCGATAGAGGGGAGCCTTGGGGGATGCCGTTATGTTGTGGAAGAACTGAGGAAAAATTATTGTTGGCGTATACAACTATTTTTCTATTAATCATGAAACTAGCGACATAATTAATGATTTTGGGGCCAATTTTCCCGGAATGTAATTCGTCTATGACGGAGTAAATTCCTATTTTGTCAAAGGCTTTGGGAAGTCCAGTGAAATGATAGAAAGATGATATAATTTGTATTTAATAACATTATTATAGAAAATCAATTGAAAAAAAATTTATATATGTATATTTTTCTGGAGCCATTTGTCAGTTTGTCACGTCGTTACCGTAATCAATGAAAATTGCAGGACAGACGATTGCAAGAAATGCGTTTGTGACATAGAAGATGAGTTAGTTCCTCTTAGCTATTTAAGAAAAATGGAAGATGATGTAAAGTGTCACAATTGGCGAAACATAAATAATCACATAACCCTTTCAAATGGCATTGCCCCTTTATCAGACCTCATGTACAAACGTAAGGTGCAGCTTTCTACATTTAAGTTTCATTTTTTTTTTTTTTTTATTAAAAGAGCCCAACAAAAATATATGCTGAGGAGATTAAAAATGGTTTAAAGCCTTTTGAGTTAGCTATTCAAATCGATTTCGTCGAGATTTACCGCCTTACCACTGAAAATGAGGTGCAGACTGCACATTTCAGTTACCGGCAGGTAACTAGTTATTTTCACTTGTGTGACTTGGTTTTTGGGAGAAGCAAAGTCTTTCGCCATCATCAGTGATAACCCAAGCCACAGCAAAGACGATGTTTTTTTGTTTTTTGATGAAACTTTTAGCGGTGTTCCAAGTTCTCTACGGTAGCCCATCCAAAATTTTCATATTTTCTGACAGAAGCAGCTCGCAGTTTAAAAACAGATTCATGGTATCGAGCCTACCAGATTTTATGAAAAAATTACAATGTGATTTTATCCAATGGAATTTCTTTGCAACTTCGCACGGAAAGGGCGCTGTTGATGGAGTGGACGCGGTTATAGAAAGAAAGGTTTGGCAAATAACAAAGTCTAACAATGTGGTTTTATCAGACGCTTAATCATTTTTTGAATGTGCAAAAAATAACATAAACGACATATTACATCTCCTTACAGCAAATTGAAAATGGGTCCGTAAAATTATATGAAAAATGGAAAGATGTAAAAAGAATTCCGGGTATCCGGGCATTTTCTTGCGATGGTCGCCGAATAGAAGCAGCTCGGACTGCATATTCTTTTAAAAAAAAAACTATATAATGAAAATATATAATAAAAATAATATAAAAAAAAAAACACCAACAGTTTTATTTTAAAATAAGTCATAAAAAAATGTCACGTTCGACACGTCATGTTTGTACCAGCATAAAAATTAAATTTAAAAAAAAAAAAAAAAAGTACCTATAATATTTTTATCATACTAAAAGGATTTTTAAGCTTTCTTATTCCTTAACATTTTAAAATTTGGTACTTTGAAATATTGTGTTTGGTTTCGCTGAATCTGATGTTTTTAAAGATGATCACAAAAACTACTTTTATTTTTGTCACGTTCGTACCGTTCGTTTTCTTATCCTTATTTTGTATCCAATATTTCGCCTGAAACAGACTAAAACACCAATGGTAGTACTATTAAGGATCTATAAGATTATGTAAAAAACAAATCTAAAATATGTTTTTTTTTTTTTTTCTTTTTTCCTTCATTTTGAATGTGTACACAATGGTCATGTTCAACACCGTGGAAATGTTGTGGACTAGAAATACTGGCAGCTTCATGAATATTTCGACTAAGAATTTCCACTACATCATCAATGTCATCATCATCAGAGTTACATAACTTCAATATTAAAGGTTCGTGACAGAGTTCAATAAGCTTTGAAATCCATGAATGTCAGATTGGATTGGTAAGAAATAGTTGGGGGGGTGTGTTATGTATGCGTGTGTTGTAAATATTGGAATATTTAATAATTTCACAAGAACTGGAGTTATGAGAATCTTAGTTTACTTGGTCTACTTATATACTTATGTAAATAGAAGTTATCGAGAAATTAAGGAAAGGACTTGGTACTTCTACAAGATGAGAAGACTCCAATAATACATAGTATATTATCAGCTCCTCTTGAACTCAGCTGAACTTTCAGCTTAATAGCTGAAAAATGGTTCACTGCTTGAAAGTATCACATATCAGATTCAATGTATATGGGACCTATAAGGTCCACAGTATAACCTAAGGAACATACTATGTAGCTGGTTAGTTTCAGCTAAAAAAAAAAAAAAAAACTGGTTACTACTTCATTGCATCACATACTCAGAATCAGTAGTAATAGGACCCATACTCTTTGAATCAGATAACCTAAGTAACATAGTATTAAAGTAGGAAAAAGAAATTGGTGATAACGATTATCAATTCAATCACTTCTTGGTATTCATATGTGATAAAGGCTCCTTTTATTTTGCTTCTTTAATCAAATTGTCACCTGCAGTTCAGACACATGTAAAAATCTATATCTATCTATCTATCTTTTCATATATACATACAATATATAAAACCCTAAAAATGTAAATGTCTTTTGTCTGTGCACGCTAATCTCAGAAACGGCTTAACCAATTTGAATGCGGGTTTCACTGGTGTATTGTAGCAAGCTTCCTGTAATATATAGCGTTAATTTCATCAAAATCAACAAACAGAATCGGCCGCAATTAGTGGATCAAATTTTCCATATCAAGCTTAGAGACAGATTTTCAAATCAATCAAGTAGTCTTTGTCAAATATGTATTTTTGAATTGTGAGTCACAACAAAATGAAATAAATATCATTATTTCCATCAATCTCGTGCAAAGCCGATTTTGATGAAATTTTGACGGGGCGTAGCGCCGGGGCAGCTAGACTTGTCTAGCTCTATGTGACTTCATAGAAACATTATATTTGCATGTACCTATATACTTTAAAAAAAAAACGTGAGATAAGTGTTCTTTTCGCCAAAATGTCTGTAGATTATAAAGCGAATGCAAGCAAGGTCTTCTTATTCTCCAAATAATGAAATCTGTCATTGATTCCGAATATCCATCCAATAGTCCAAAAATGTCAAATGTTCTGGGCTATTAATTTATTATTGTTGTTTGCCATTTACTGATCCTTGATTTGTGTTAAAACTTTTCGTTTTACTTTTAGTGCATTTTGATCTCCTTATAATGCATTTCCTTATTCCAGACTTACTGTCTCGTCGATTTTATTGTTGGAAATCGTACAATATTGATATCCCGAAACAATAAGCCTGGAGAGAGATTCAACAATTTTTTCAAGTTTCCAAAACTAAAATATCTCAGACACAACATATTGGGTTACATCGAGGGAAATAAAAACGATATTCGCGATATTGGTGACAAATTCCTGAATTTTTAAACTGATTAAATTGAGCTTGATGCGGTGACAGAGATCATATCATAGAGAGCGACCACAATGAAGAAGCACAGGATTTATTATATTTTTATATAGACAATGACGATCAGCAAAAGGAACAGGTCAAATGTGAATATCATCGAACTATTGGAAACTGTCAGGACAAAGAAATATCATGAATTCCATGATGGGTCTAATGATTCTGGTAACCCCGATGCAAGTGACTAATACCATTAGCCTTATGGAAGCTACTTATAGTTTCTATATCTTATCTTTCATAGAAACTTTAAAGTTACATTTCCGGACAAGACACGGATGCTTCCAAACTAACACTGGCGTAGGAGCTTGAGTATTTGGGGAAAACCCTAGGAAGTACATAGTCTGTAGCATGGGCCAAGAGAACTCAGTATTCCAGGGAGAAATACATGCCATAGAACTATGTATCAGAGAGGAATTACAGTAAGGCTGCTCTACACGCACTCAAAGCCTTTGAATTCAAATCGAAGTTAGCTTGGGAATGTCTAATACTACTTAAGTCATTAGCCTTAAATAACCATATCAATTTTATTTGGATACCTGGGCATAGCGGATACCCTGGAAACGAAGAGGCAGATGAACTCGCCAGAAAAGGTCTAAGAACGTCCTCATTGGACCAGAACCGTTCTGCGGACTAGCTTGGAGCTCCACTAGGTCTAATATCAAAAAGTGGCTGACTATAAATTCGCATCAATATTGGGTCAACACGAACAATATCAGAGAAGAGAAAATATTTATGCCTACCAGCTCTAGCAAAAGAACACGTGAAATACTGGAACTAATACGAAGAGGCATACGTTTAGTCTCGGGATTCTTAACAGGTCATTGCAGAGTGTTGAAGCACCTATGCAATATGGGTATCACTAATAACGATAATTTGAGACTATGCAATGAAGAGGAGGAAAGAGGCAGAGCTTGTGCTAGGCCACTGTGAGGGTCTGATATGGACAAGACTCCGATACTTGGGATTCCAGTACCTGGAACCAATCGATATTGCATGTTTCTCTCCGAGAAAGATTCTGGAGTTCATGATGAATAATAGAATTTCGGAGGAACTATGATCAATAGGGTTATCACAATAGGCATAACATAGTAAATCAATATTAAAATGGCCCGGAATAAATATATTCTGCCGTGTTCAGAGAAAAAATTCTTATTGAATTTAATAAGAGAAAGTCCGTGCTGAATATTGCGAACAATTCTGGCTTACATAACAGTATTGTTTCCAGAACTATAACTCGTTTTTGGTATTCTGGCTCGTTAAAAAGCAACCATGGAATACAACAGCACGTGAAAGAACAATCCTACGACGTACAATAGTACAGACTATTAATATAAATTAAAAACAAACGGTTGCTCGAAAAAGTCATTTATTTTAAAAAAGAATCGTCTAGCACACCTTGAATTTTCAAGGTCTCAAGTCAAATAGAATATAGACAAATGGTAAAAATTTACTATTTTCTGATGAATCAAAGTTTAATATCAAAGGTTCCGGTAGATTAAGCTATTTAAAATGCACACGGTCAAACACATGGTGGAGGCAATGCAATAGTCTGAGGATATTTTTCTGGCAATGCAATCGTTCTAATTTGACGAATAAATCCTATAATAGACCCGTTTTATGTACAAAGACATTCTTCAGAACCCCATGCTCCCTCATGCAGAGAAATAAATGACGTTAAAATAGATCTACCAGCAGGATAACGACCCAAAACACAATGCTAGATGTATGAAAGATATTTTCATTTTATATAAAATCGAAGTTTTGAAGTGGATCACTCGATCTCAATCCCATGGAAAATAAATGAGAATATCAAGGATTCTCTCTTCGGCCTGGTCTAATTGCCTTGGAAAAACATTTTTGCTGTAGTTTTAACCAAATTAATTGACTCTTCATGCCACATAAATGTGAAGAAGTACTAAAAAACAACGGCTATGCTACAAAATATTTAGAAAAAAATGAATTACATATTTCTCTTTTATTTCATTTCGTGCTTTAGTTTTGTCACGCCGTTTTTAATTGTTATATTTGGATGAATATTTTGGTTTGAAATTAAATACTATGACATTAAATTTGTTTACATTTAGAATAACCAATGTTAAAAATAATTAAATTCATGAAAAAGAAAAAGTTTATAACCTATTTTTAAGTACTGATATGGAATGTTTCGTGCTTTAGTTTTGTCAATTACTGTATATATAATATACTATAATTTTATTCAAGGGTTGCTAGTTAAGTTTATATACAACTAGTGGGCCCGGCCCGGCCGCTTAGCTGAGTGTGTTGTATAGTAAATACCCGGCTTAGTACGGGTTTTTTATTATTAAATCAATTATTTATGTACATGCAAACCTTTCTAAGAAAATTCTTTAATTAACACTGAAAACTGTATCAAAATACGTTCCGTGGTTTAGAAGTAATAAGTATCCAAACTTCTTGAAATTTTGACTTTACTTTATACTATGTAAAGAAAAAACTAAGAAATTCTACCTTTGATTATGGAAATATACTAGCAAAGCTTTTGTTATATCATTGCGCGAGAGGATTGCCTCATATCTCCTAAATCTAGGTAACCACATATCTCCTAAATTTTGGTCAGAATTCAAGCACCAGTAACAGAGAATAAGTTCTCACTCTTCTTTTTATTCTATCTCTCTGCATACAAATGTTATATATAATAGTAATTCAAAAAATCATTGATTCCATTCTATAATGAAACACTTCCCCACTTTTCTGCTTGTTAAGCTAAACTGAGTCCTTTGCAATCATTCCTTAATTGATTATGATGATGGTGTCAAAGGCCAACTGTCTACATGCCTGACCCTTGAATTTCTATCAAACGACCAATGTCAAGAAACACAATAGAAATTGAAAACAAAAACATCAAATTTAACTAACATCATCATCATCATCTGCAATACAATTTTTGTTTAGAAACAAGAAACAAACAAACAAACTTATAAAGAGTTTACAATCATTAAAAATTAAAAATTCTTTCATGGTTCTTTCGATTCCTAAAACTATGTATTTCTATTGTAAAATTATTAAAAAAATCGATAAATAACTTTATACAACGTTTATTATTGTAATATATATTTTAATTATTTATTTTTTCTATCAAGCAGCACCCACCACCATCGTCCCTCAAGGGTGAGTTTTATACCCATTGCTTTTCAACATATTTATGTCCAAGATGCCACCAAGATTATCACCTCTAGGCATCAAGCTAGTAACCTATGCTGATGACGATTGCACCATGTTTTCTTTGGGTGTGAATGTGAATGAAATGTGCGGCCTAATAAATATTTATCTCAGAGAAATCTCTGATTTCTTCTATATCCGCAACCTTAAGATCTCACTGTCCAAATCAATATCTTTCATTTTTACATCCTGGACTAAGGAGATTTCTATGGAATTGGACATTTTTCTTGAGGGTTTAAGGGTACCTACTACTTCCCATCCGAAAATTCTTGGTGTAACTTTTGACATCTTTCTCACGTTTCCTACACACGCAAACAACACCTTCAATCGTGTGATAAAAAGGAATAAAGTCCTTAAGGCCTTAGCAGGAACTTCCTGGGGAAAGGAGAAGGAGATTTTAAACACCACCTAAAAGGCAATTGAACGTTCTGTCCTCAATTATGCCGCCCCTGTATGGTCTCCTTTCCTTAGTGATACTCAATGGGGACATCTGCAAGTAAGTCAAAATAACGCCCTCAGAACAGTTACCGGTTGCTTACAGATGGCCAATATTGACCATCTCCACCAGAAAGCAAAAGCTTTATCAGTTCGTCAAAATAATGAACTGCTTTCTAAGCAGTTTTTGTTGGCGACACATATGAGTGCACACTCCAACTATAGCACTATTATGGGCGTTATTCCCCCCAGGCATATTCGTAATGATATCAGGACATACGAGGAAGATATTAGTTCCTTTATAGGCAATATTCTTGATGGTAGTCGTTATATGTTTGGTCGTTATGAATTACATCGGAGGGCAGTTGAAAATGCTTTCGAGTCACACCAGAATAATGTTGTACTAGGAGGCCTTCCTCCACCTGTTGATGATAATTAATTGCTACTTCTTCGTAGTACTTGGACCACCTTAGCTCAGTTAAGGTCGGGTTGGTCTCTTATCCGCAGTGTGGTGGTTCTCCTCCTCACAACACGGTTCACCTTTTCAACTGTTCCATAAAACCGACCCAGCTGACTCCTATTGACTTATGGCTTCGACCGATAGAGGTTGCTTCCTTTTTAGGGCTTGATAAGTAGTTTAAAAAGAACTCTACCCATTTTTATTTAAATTAATTAAGTAACGTAATGTTACATGATACTTTAAGACAAAATGCGAGCAACTGGAGAAAATTGTTATTACAATGGAAATAAATTCAATAAAGAACAGTAGTCATAATCGAGGCGCACATAACTAAAGTAAACTAGAATTAATTTAAAAGGAATTTATATGAATTTTTTATTTATATTTAAGTCCATTCTTTCTAGTCCAGTCTATGTCACTTCTAGTGCTTCTCAAGGCCCATTATTGGTTAACCTTTTTATAAATAATCTTCCTTTTTATTTAAATCACTCTCACGTTCTGATGTCCAAACTCTGTCTATTGTTTAACGACCACCACCTCCCATTTTGGACTACAAGAGGAT
Source organism: Amiota mariae (assembly GCA_035041805.1). Classification (NCBI taxonomy): domain Eukaryota; kingdom Metazoa; phylum Arthropoda; class Insecta; order Diptera; family Drosophilidae; genus Amiota; species Amiota mariae. The sequence goes on from JAWNKV010000849.1 coordinate 280,247, forward strand.
TTAACCTCACTGCATGCTTAGTGTTTAGTTAATCTTTTAAAGTGCATGACGTTTCATCATTTTGTTTGTTATAAGTATGTTAGATAACAACCCATTGCTGCATGTCATTATTTTTAGAGAACTTGGAGTCATTTTTAACCCTAAATTGAGTTTCAACCAACATATTTTCTCATGGCTGAGAGCATTTTTCGATTTATTAAAAGATTAAGTATTAGGAATTTAATGATCCCTTCATTACTAAACTTCTTTTCATCTCTCTAGTCTGTCTTCCTAGTCGTACCACTAGAAATTTCATGTTCCTAGCTATCGGTAGGTGTACAAGAAACTTCGCCTCACACGATCCATTTCGGGTGTTGTGTGTAAATTATCACATTGTCTCTCTCCTGAGATTTCGCATGCAACCGTAAATGTTCTAGTCCTTCAACACCTATGTATGCCTATCTATCTCACCGTGACTGAATCTGGACGACATATTCTTCACATATTGGCTACGAATCGGACTACCTCATCTAGACTGCCTTTTCTTGATTGCTTCAATTCCTTTACACGTTTTTTACCACACTGAGACTTGTGAAACAAGAGTGTGAGATTGTCATAAGTTATTTGATCGATCGGTTGGGTCATTATCCCAGAATCACTTGCTAAGGATCTAAGGAGATGAACTCAGACTTGAACCAAACATTTTTTAAATTGATATAAAAGTTGAGCCAAAGTTAGTTAGTAAGTTGTTTGTATGAGGCTCAAAGACACATAATTCTCTTATTCTTTAAATAATAAATATGTTTTACATATATGTATATTTTGTTCTTATCAATTGTATTTAGTGTGGATCAGCTATGTTAGGAGCGGAGAAAATATACAATACATGGCACATGGATTAGAATATCACGAAAAAAGGGATTGATTTAATTCATTTTTAGTTTTGTTATAATAATAATAACAATAACAAAAACAAGCAACAAGTTAATCCCATGGTGACTAGGTGTATCGACTCCGTCCCGGAAGGACCCAAATTTTGTTAGCAAAAGGAAGGCCACACCATTCCCTTCCTTCTTTTGTATAAGTTAAGACAGTTTTTTAGCTTCTGAGAGATACTTTTTTTAACTTTTCCTTTGCATTCTTTCCTTTCATTGCTCAATTTATATCCATCGAATATTACTTTGTTATTAGTTAAACAAAATAAAGGCCCATAGTGCCGTAACAATAATAACTAAGTATGTATAAGCAACAAATTTTTCCCTTGGTGATTGCCTCTTTTTCCTTGAAGCAACCGATTTTCTCAGCCAAAGATCACCGAAACCAATAATACAATCTGTATTCAGAGGTTAAAGCAATTATGAGCAACAAGCATTTGCGTGAAAGAAAATCGTGAAGGACCCGATTAACCTGATATGGATTAAGACCCCTTTGTATCATCGGCAAAGGTTACAAAAACAAATATAAGCGACAACTCCTTTCCTTGCTGATCGGGTGAACTCTGATGTATGTATGAATGTCCCAAAAGGACAACACTATGAAGTCTCGCCAGAATTACCACACACACACACACACCTAGAATGGAATGAGATGAGATAAGCAGGCTGCTTTCCACAATGTCGAGTTCACTTGGAAGCCTTACGGCTCACTAGCATCATTATGATGCCTGGAAAAGGGTTTGGGATTAAGGTGATTGCATATTGGCGGAAGTAAGATATCTTTGGATCAACATAAAGTTTGTTAAATACTCTTAAAATTTCCCTCCTCAAACATATCTAACGGTAGTTCAAAAGCAAATCAAATCAAAAAACAATCAAACACAAACGGAACACAAAAGAAAAACCAAAACCAAAATCAAAACAAAGACAAACTTTGCTTGAAGCAAAGAAATGCAACATTTTCTTCTTCTCCTAATTTTTATCATTCCTCTTTATCTATTGTTGCTGCTATTGCTGCCTATCATTGTGAATATAAGTGTGTTTGTGTGTGTGTGAGATAGAGAGAGAGACAGAGAGAGAGAGAAACAACTATACTTTTATATAGTTTCTTTATCTATAGAAAGAACAAAAAAAAAAAATCAACACAATTGCAAAAATTTAGCGCGCTTCTTTTTCTTTGGAGCAAAAAAATATTCAAAACCAAACAACAAAAATAATAATAAAATAAATAAAATTAAAAACAGATTTGCGCGCTTATAGTAGTTTATAATTATACTTATTCAATTGTTAAAGTTACAAAAATTTTAAATAATGAAACATTATAAACGGCGAATATATTAATATTAAATAAAAGTGGTGTGACGAATTGCACGTGAAATTGAAAAATGTGATAAAATCAAAAAAAAAAAAAAACACCGCACAAAAACAAAAACAAAAACAAAAACACTGACTTCGGCAACTGACAATGAAACGAAACAAAAAGAACAGAACTGAATACATTAATGTGGAACGAAATGGCAATGAACAAGAAAACGCATGTTAATTAAATGCAAGAAATGAAACATCCACTGCTGAACATGTAGAAGAAGAAAGAAAGAACCAAAAGCAACAGCAGCAGCAGACACACAATAAATAAATAAATATAAATTTAAAGAAATGCTAATGCAGCCAGTGAGTGACTTACCATTTTTGCTTTGTTTATTATTATTATTTCGTGATGATGATTATGATGTTGTTCTTCTCCTCCTTCTTTTACTATTTCCGCTTGTTGTTTATTTTGTGTTTCTTTTATAATGAAATTTTAATATTTTATCAATTGCTTTGTTTTGACTTGATGATTGCCTGCTGATATTGATGAAGGCAAATACTAAATCCAAGAACCGCAACGTCACTTTTCCTTTTGTATATGATAAAAATTTAAATTAAATATAAAATATATACATATATGTATGTATATACGTACGTATATATAACATGGACACAAATTCTTTTATAACAAAAAAAAAAAAAAAAAATAAATTAATAAAAAAAAATAAGTAGAAACTAAGTAGAAAAATTAAGGCGCCAAATTTGCACTCATTTTTGCTTTAGATATTTTTGCCTTAAAAACTTCTTCCATCTGACACAATGCTCATCACATGCCGACACCCTCCTCCTTCTTTTCCACCTCCTCCTGTTAAATAAAACACAGGGGACACACAATAACAAAAAAAAAACAAAAAAAAAAAAAAAAAAAAAAAAACAAATAAAAAGAACACAAGATTTGTTAAGATTTAACAAAAATGACAATGAAAATGCAATTATAAGGAGGTCTACCCCCCTTAATCTTTAATGATCAGAAGGACGAGAAATTCAGCAGAGGTGGCAGCAGCACATGTCAATGCGATAATATGATGTTTGTGTTATATGTTATGTTTGCGAAATTTACTTTTTAATGAAGATTATCATACACACACGCGGTCGCGGACGTGTTTGTCGGTTCAGTTAGCGTTTGTTATTGTTTTTGGTTTTGTTTTATGTCACAACACAGTCTATGAGAGACAACAACACACAAATCTTTAAATGTTTTTTTTCTCGTTGTCGATTTTTCTTTAATTCTTTTAAAGTTTTTAAAAAATGCTCTCCGCTCGCACGCACGAAACACTCACTTCGACAAATGTGTTGTTTGTGGTAGCTGAGCCTGCTGAGCTGTCTGCTTGCCAGTGTTGTGAAACGCATAAATGTCACACAAATGAGTTCTTTTTAGTGCTTTTTTGTTTTATTAATGTACTGAAAAGAACCACCCTCCTACAACGCTACCTTCCCCATTCTATTCTATTACTGACTCGACTGATTTCGTGATTTCGAGGGTACAGATTTCATTGGTTAATGCGGCAAATTTTGTTCATGTGCAAAGCTAAGCTATATTTTCATCAATTCCCCAATTCCTAATCTATCCATCATCATAATTTTTCTATTCTATTTCTACTAATGGAGAAGAAAAACAGAAGAGATGAGTTTAAAGAGAATTTTAATGACAAGAGAATCATCTGTTTTTCTTAGCTCTGTCATTATTTAATGCTTTTATAATCGTTCCTAGATACTCGCTTAGTCATTTCACAATCAATTTATTAATTTTATCATTTCCATCTTATACTTTTTCTTTATTGCATGATATTGTTATTTCATTGTTTATTTAAATCATAATTGCATGTCAAAAGAAATTGTGCTAAACATAACAAAAGCAAAAAAGCAAAGCAAAGCGAACCACAAAAAAAGAAAATGCGAACAACAAAAAAGATACTAAAAATTACACTCACTCACATTGCAACCTGGCAGCATTGTTTTTGTTTCTTCTCTTGATTACAAAATAATATGAAATAATATATAGTTGATTAATTAAAAATGTATAAACTAAACTAAAAAATCCATGCAAGCAAAATGTGAAATGTTAAACAAAAAATTAAAATAAAAAATGTATTAGTTTATTTCGATAAAAAATAAATAATAATTGCAACCTGACAGCACTCATTCACTTCATTGAACAGCTGAGCGAAACAAAGATATTTTTTGCATCAATTCCCTCCTCCCTCTATAAATAAATGCTTATGACTGGTGGCAATGGATCCGTGGGCCATCATAATCACAAATATTTGTTTAAATAAGATTAGATTTTCATTATTTGGATGATGGAGATTTCATCTAAATATTTTCTTTAATATCAACATACATACTTCACATTCTTCCATTCTGGAAATAGTGTTATTGTCCAGGGCAGAGTGTTTGAACTTCTTAATCAGAGGCTTCAGAGTTACAGATTATCAGAGCTCCACAATCTGTTATCAGATGAAGTGAAGTTTCATCATATTCCCTGCAAAATCTGCAATTAGGTATTGAAACAATACTCAGCTTATACAAACACGTGTGTTATACCCTAAAAAGGAGATGGATCCATCTAAGAAAGTTTATTAAGGAGAGGATCACTTTCAGACTAAACATCTGATCTATGCTGGCTGCTTTAGAAAAGAATTAAACTCCCTCTATCTTTCTCATTAATAAGAACACAGTTGCCTCCTGGATCATTTGGTTTGCCCCGTACGAAGGAATGGCATAAGGATCTATTGCTAATTTCCAGCACAAAGGATTACAAATCTTGTCTTGTCATATCAGACGTTATGAGGAATCTTCTAAATAGACAAGACTCTTGAAAGTAGTCACTATATGTTCAGCCCTTTGTTGGATTGCCACCTTGTCGTGGTAAAGGGCCTCAGCAAGTGTAAAGACACTGAAGCTAAGAGCAATCCAAATAGGACATTTAACTGACATCAATCAGTCAGTTCTATTCTATTTTATTCTATTCTATCCATTCCAATCCTATCAACTATCGTTGGCTACCTTCAATGGCTCAATAAAGTTATCGTATCGGGCGATGATTTCACATTGTGAGAACTATCGACTTTCTTATTTAACTTCTCGGTAAAAAAAAAAAAAAAAATACAGTTCATCCAGTAAACCGAACCATAGATTTATGGTTAGTGTGTGTAGAGGTGGCCTTCTTTCCTCGGCTTTCTACACATACATACCTATGTATGTGTGTTCAAAGGAACAGATTGCCTTCCATACAATACCAGCAAACGCTTGGCCTGACTATTAGCTGCAGTTTCATCTGCCATTTGGCCCCAAAGGCTCCTTGTCGGGTAATTTTATGAAGACCACATTATCACAACTTATATTAGAGGCCATCATCGTAAGCCCTGATAAGCTTAAAATTAATATGAAAACAAAAGGCAGTTTTTAAATTTTTGTTTTCCAATACATTTGGCGTCTGTCCAGTTGTAATTTTCTACTCTTTAGCATCATTTGACCGATGAATAGAACACGTTTGGTACAAATAGACAAATGCCTAACAAAACTATCTTTAACTAACAAAAGGTTAAATAGAGATGCAAGTGGTGGCACCGCCTACAACATTAACCAAACTGTGGGCGTACCAGAACAATGCACTTCGAAGATTAACGGGAACCCCTTCGTCACCCCGCTGCACAGAGACCACAAAATGACAACTCGTTAAACGATTTTACAAAAACAAAAAGATCTAATAAATTTATACTTTAGTTTTAGGATGGTTGGGAAATTAAAGGTTCATGCCAAAGAGAGGAAGAGTACAATCTACATTCTTCACGGTCACTAGAAACTCAAGGATGACAATAGAGACAATTAATTGTAGATGATGTATGTATGTGCTTTGCGAAAAGTTTCCGGTTTTTTTAATTAATAGTATAATATGTAATTTAACCCTTTCGCCTCTACTGGCACAAATATTTTGTATAAATTGTCTCAATAAAGTTTGAAGTATTGTTTATAGACTTATGCAAAAAACATACATCTATAAGACACCGATGAGTCTGTTGAGTGTATGATATGAATGATAACAACTCGAAGCATGAATAGTTTTTATAGTTAAGGATTTCTAGTGTTTTTTTGTTTTGTTTTGTAAGCTCTTTATTTTCTTCATTATTCATTGTTTGTTAAGCATACAACATAGTCGTTTATATTTAAAATAGATTTTCTGCTCATTCAGCTTTATTTATTTTTTAATTTTAGTTTTCATTTACTATTTATTATATTTATATTTTTCTAAACAGCAGCTGCCTTTGTATTGTACACATAAAACAACACATTGAGAAGATATAAGGATTTATTGGATACATAGTACTACATATTTTTCCACTTCTACTTTCTACACAATATTTCAATATTTAATTTAATTTAGTTTTTTGTTTTTTTTTGTTTTTTTTTTTTCTTTAGTTTAGTTTAGATTTAGATTTGTATAAAAGCGGCGCGCATTGCCAATAAATAATTTATTTATGTTTTAGATATTTAAAGAGGTTTTCACTCTCCATCATTGCTTCTATAAACATATACATACATATAAATATAAATATATAGTAGAGTAGTAAAGAAGCACATAAAAGCTTAATTTTAATTTTAAAATTATTATTGTGGAGGACTTTATTTTTGTTTTTGTTTTGTTAATTTTTTATTATTAAATATTCTCTTCTTCCTCTTAAAAAATAATTCAATTTAATTAATAATAAACAATCAAATCAAAGAGATGCAAAAGAATTGAATATTAAATAATAAATACAATATTATAAAACAATTCTTTTCATTAACTTCTCAACATGCATGATATGCATGATGCATCCCGTCTGTTGTGTCTTGTGTTTTCCATTTAATAATATTAATATAAATATAAATATATATAAATTTTATTTAATTTCTGTTGTTTGTTAATGTAAATAAAAGAAGACAATTGAATAAGTAATGTAATATGTAATGCATTAAAAAATACTTTATAATATTAAGTTTATGTATAATTTTATTATTTTTGTTTTCTTCTTGTTTTTTTTTTTTTTTTTTAAATACATTTACATGTCTATTATGTAATTGTATGTATTTTTGTAATGTTCGTTCTTATGAATTTCCTTCTCATAATTCTATTAAATATAAACAAGAACAAACTTTCTTTTTTTTCCCTACCAAATTGCAGTTGAAGGCAGCAATAAGGTACATAATTTCTTTCTTTCCTTTTGTTTAAAATTTTTGTATACTTAGAATCATCATTATTCTTTTGATTCTGATTTGGATGCTTTTAAATTTTGTATTTTTTGTTTTTTTTTTTTTTGTTTTTAATTTAAACTTTAATAATTTGTACCATTCGACGATGATGATGAGGACTGCGGCGACGGCAGCGGCAGCGAAGACAATGGCAATGACAATGATGAAGACTGAATAGTATCATCATCATTCTCACCATCAACATAATCAAGCACTGCTTGACTTAAGAATACCTCTTTTTGTAAAATATAATTGGAATTTGGTGTTGTTTGAATGCTGCTGGTGGTGGTGGCGGCGGTGGGTTTGGAATCGGTGGAGAAGTTTTCATCAAAATGCTTTAATTTGTTTACTGAAGACTCTGATGATGATGGTGATAATTTTGATTTTTCATTTCCATCATCATTATTAAATGAATTTTTATTGCACTTTATGCTTGATGTATCTGCTGCTGTTGTTGCTGATAGAATTTTGTGCTGCTGTTTATCATTTGGAAAGAAAACCTGCACAATAAAATACAATATAATATAATAATAATAATCACTTCATTCAAATCATTCATTTAAATTTTTTTTTTACATACCTTTAATGCACCCTTGACCATTAAATAGAACCAATAAAGTTGCGGTAAAAAGAGTATCAAAATACTGATAATGCAACCACGTGGTAAACTGCTAAGCGCCTATAAAATTTTATTATTACATTATAAAATAAATCAAATATTAAACTTGCTCTCGATTCTGTCTCCTTCCAATCAACTTACCTCCATTAAAGTAGCATCTATGGCAATACTATAACGCCACATGACATATGGCCACATAAAGACCCGACAAAAAAAGAAAGCACCCAACATACCCAAACCATTGATAATATAAGCACGTGATTCTTTAAGGCCCATGGTACTCAATATGCTTCTCAAGGAGACAAATGGCGTTGAGAATTCCATCATAAACATATAACTATAAATGCAATGCCCACCGCCTCGTATATACTAAGGAAAAAAGAATAAAGAAATGGGGAAGATAATAAAATAAAAAACAAAAAAAAAAAAAAAAACATTTATAACTTCGATTTACCGAAGCTTTCATCATCATATGATAGATACTCTTTTTCTTAGCCTTACCTCTCTCATTTTCTTCTTCTTCTTCCTCTTCTTCTTCTTCTCATTGAACAAAAACATTTTGAATTAAAAACATTTAACATTTTGAATTAAAAACATTTAACATTTTGAATTAAAAACATTTAACATATTTTTTTGTTCTATTTTTTTTTTTTTTTTTTTTTTTTTTGTAGAATTTTCTGCTTTTGCTGTTCTCCTACTACTTATGCGTATGATGACGATGATTCCGGGATTTCATTTAGGATTATATTCAAATTTATTGTGTTTTTTAGTGGATCCTTCATATCATTTAAATCGGTTTCTGTTATCAAAAAGAAATTATTGTTTTTAGGACAAAATTCTTCTGGTGACTGAGATTCCGCCAGCGAGCGAACCATACACGTTCCGCTCTTTGATATCATGTTGGTTTTGTAGTCCACGATATTAAATGTCACATGCATCCGCAGTAGCGTCTCGAAGCTGGAGCACCACATAACAAAGATATGTGATTTCTTCTCCAAACTCTGCATTTTTTCACTAGACACTTTACTCTGCATTAAGGAAGCCCACGAAGTCCGGCAAAGCATTAACATTACCGGGAGATGGTCTGATAAATATTTTAGTCCCTGAATTTTTATGTCATTTGGCACCGACAAAAATCGCAATACTGGTAACGTGTCCGGTTCCCCTTTATTACCAGCATACATTAGCCATCCGAGACATTGATTGCCCTCTCGCATAATTTTTTTCAGTTTAACACGATATTGGAAACTGATACCATTAAACACTTGATGAATTCTGTATTTTTTGTCTACGGTATGTGCGGCCCAGTAATGCGTTAGTAACTTCATAGAGGATGTAACGACTTGGCAATTCGCCATGGGACATTGTACCATTGTATTCATTTTGGTCTTAATTTTTGTAAGCAGAAAATTTTTGGATACAAAATTTACGGACTTACTTACTTATCCCAATGGCGTATGTATTACTTACAGTTCCTGTACTTGCGTATTTGCGTAATGGTTTTTTGTTTGTCAGAAAATTGAAGGTCCGTGGATATGTTTTTATAAAATATGTAATATAGTGAGAAATATTCACACTGATTTTTGTTTGTAAAAAATATGAGGTTTGGTATTTTTTAATACAAAAAAAATATATTTAGACAAATAGTATTTACTCTCTGCCGACTGATTGACGACTGATGTGAATATTGTATACAAATAAGTATATAGAAATTTTATTCAGTTGACATCAATGTCTACTTAGATCCAATTCATTATTTATCGAAAAGTCTTAAGCTGTTTCAATGATATCTCTCTGTGAGAAAAAAATCACCAAATGTGTCCACTTTCTTACTGTACATTTTGAACCAGTTGTGTTATAAGATGCATCTTTTAGTGGAGGGTGTCTCTAAGTCTGTTAGTTGAAACACTTCATGGCTCTTCATGGCAAGTTTAAATCCAAAATTATTAATAGGATCCATGTGCTCTGATCGCACAGCCCTCAGTGTATCAGTTTAAGTTCATTGGTCGCAGTTCTCCAAGCTGTTTTATCTCACTCATTTCTTGTCCTCATAAAGCACCTACAAAGACTATGCGTACATATATCTGAATAGCTTCAGTATCTCAGTTTTCAAAAAAGTCTGAGATGATGGGCTAAAACAATAGTTGGCCTATGCTAGTATGCTCGACTGCTTGGCGGATGCAAAAAAAAAAAAATCATGGCAAATCTATTGCATAACATATCAGACGGGATAATAAATGAGATAAACAAATTAATGGCATACATTTGTAGAACTATGTACTCGTATATATTCCGGAAAGTATGAAAGTCGAGAAGGAATTATCACATAAGGAGTTTTACCAGGCATTGACAAGTGCTGAGAGAGTCAGAGACAAAGCACGCTTGAAAACATCTAGGAGCATCACCTCAGTTTTGAAAGTTAGCAGAGGTTTCAGTTGTTCCTAGAATTTTCTAAAGAAATCTTAGATGTCTCTGCTCTGAATCAATATAAACATCTGACACCATTTGGTCTTCTTGGGAAACACAAATCGGTCTAAAATATTTCAACATCTAACACCATTTGGTCTTCTTGCTAGGGGGAAACACAAATCGGTCTAAAATATTTCAGTCATTAAGAGAAGATTTGGTGTAGGTGTATCAAAACCCTTAATATTCAGGTTTCCTTTTCTGGGAATTGTAATCAAAACATATTATTATGCGTATAGACAAAATTTTATCTAAAATATAATGAGACTAATTGAGTGATTTGCATAGAAATAAGTTAGTTCTCCTCTTCACTTCATTTAATCAGAGATCCTGATATCTACAATCTATACACACCTCTGTATGTATTAAAAATATTTTACATTAATTAATCTATTGAAACTTACTGTGACAACAAGCAATCCAAAGGTGCCAATAAATACATGATGTATCATCATAACTGGATGCGTAAAAACATATTTAAGAAAATCCCATCGTCCTTCTTTTGGAAGTTGAAGGCAGGATACATTATAATCATAGAATTCATCATCATGATGTTGTGGTTGTTGTTGTTGTTTGATAATTCCAGATTCGTTAATGGAATTCAATTTATTATCTCCTCCTCCTCCTACTTCGCCGTCGACGCCTTTTAAGCCATTATAATAATGTCCATTGATTTTGGTAATTGTACCGGTGGTAGAGATTTTGGTATTGGTGGTGGTATTTTTAGTCCTTTTATTCGTTGTAGTTGTCGATTTTGTTGTTGTTCCTGCTGTTGTTAGACGCCTCAAATTCAATTTATCGGCAATTTTTTGTGTATGCACTTTATACATAGACCAAATATCATACATAAAATAGGCGGTACCAAACCATCCATAGGCTTCCATTAAAAAATGTGAAGCATAAACAAAAGACTTGCTACATGTCGATTTGCATACAATAAAACCGACAAGGAATGAGAAAGAAGCTTGTATAGCGGAGACAATTCTGAAAACGAAAAGAATAGAAAATATATATATATATATATATATAGCACATTAATATATACGGTTCATGAAATAGAAAGAGATCGAGAGATAGAAATAGAAATAGAGATAAGAGAGAAAGTACAATAATAACAAGAAAGCCAAACTCAAGCTATTGAAAGAAGTGTACAGAATTCAGAATTAATCAAAAAGTATCAGGAGGATATCATTGTACTGCTATTGAATAGTCACAGGATTTAAAAGGTTTATCTTTCTCATCGTATGATCTAAGCTAGTATTCGCAGCAGTAAAAATAATCTACTACTACTAAGCATCCGCATTATCTAAAATCTTTCTGAACTCACTCACTTTTGCAGATTATGATTGTGAACTGTTGAAGGTCTTTTGAAGAAATCCACCTAGGCCATTCAAAGAAAAAATCCTGGAAGTTGCATACATACGTCAGGGTTTAGAAGATTTCAATCTCAAAAGACCTAAGATGCTACTATTCCCCGCACTCGTTGTTTCAACCAATTAAGAGGCCTGCACACCTTGTGACCACGTCGTACAACGTCATGGAATGAAATGGAAAGGAACACTGCTTATAGGCAGACAAAGCGTGTGCGGGGCAGAGAAATGCTGGTTGAATGGTCGGTTGTATGAAAGATCAAAAAATGTTGGTTTTTGTCGAAGTTGGTTCGACGGTTGGTTCTTCGGTTGGATAGTGTGCAGGCAAGTTATATAGCACAACCTCATACTAAATTTCATTCTTTTTTGAACGTCAAAGTGAGCGATTCGTATTGACAATTGTCTTTTTAAACTTTTTTTTTTAACGGAACTCTCGCAAATAAAAACAAATAACCCGCAAACCGAAAAGATTAAATCTTGGAACGAGTTCCCCGCTGCCAAAAAACGCAATGTAATTCCCAGCCGGTTCTCCGCACTAATAGCCTTCCTAAGTATTGTGTGGCTTTTTTCAATGTGAACTCTAACTTTCTCTAGTAGTACATTGAAAGTTGCATCTCACCCATTCTCATATAATTTTTAAAATCTGCAGGCTCATTACGCTTCAATGTTGTTAACAATTTGTTATTTGAAAATTTACTTATATCTCTTTTGTAGCCATTTCCTTGATCACATCTTTTATTGTTTTTTTACAATTCTTTCTTCTTCTTCAATTTCACAAAATGCCCTTAATATGTGGCCTACTTTATAGGGTCCGCACACGTTCATGCATGTACCATAAGTCATTATCATAGTGTTTGTGAAATGAGTATGTGTGAGTGTCATGTACGAAGCATGACGAAATATCCAAAATGATTTGGATAACGATTATGGTCAAAGAGAGAATTAAGAGAATAACATGCATGACGAAATATCCAAATCGTTCTCTCTTTGACCATGCTGTCTCATTTAAGCTTTCACAAGGTAAGTACGTATGAAAGAGACAAATATAGTGGTAAGTGGTCATTTATTTGAAATTTTTGAAGTGAGCGGACGTGTGCGCTAGTCTATGAAGCATGTGTGTTTAACACGTACACAAAATGACTGATGGTACATGTATGATTGTGTGCGGGCCCTGTAAGGTGTGTGGGCTGCATAACAGTTTGATAATCATAGAAATCAATTGCATGGAAAGAAATGTTTGATATTCGTTCGTCGTGTGCTATGCAATGCAATGTACAGTTTTAGCAGCATAGAAAACAATTGTTCGAAAATCATTGGGAAGATACAGTTTTAGCAGCATAGAATGCAAATTAATACAAACAGTTTGATAGGCATAGAAAACAATTGCTCGAAAAGCAATGGCAATGTACAGTTTTAGAAGCATAACATGCAATTCTACTCCACTAATTTACGTACATTTTGATAAGCCCAATGCCCTAGATGCATATTTTTTTATGAATATCAAATATCAAATAAAATTTTAAATAAAATAAATTTATTAATCATAATTTCCAATAAATTTAAAAATGAAAATTGACATAATAAAATTAAGAAAAAAAAAAAAAATCTAAAAAATTAATATATGAAAAAAATTGAAAAAAAAATTTAGAACGATTTTAATTCGTTTTCAATCAAAATATCAAAATTTATGGTGCTTTTTGGGAAAATAGAAAAATACAAACAAAAAAAAAAAAAGATACACTTAGCAGAAACATAAATTAATTAAAAACAAAAATTTAATAATAAATATAACAAAAATAAACAAGAACTTAACAGAATATAAAAATAGAAAAAGAAAAGAAAAAAAAAAAAAAAAACAATACAAAAAACCAATAAATCAAATCAAAATAATATTTGGTTATTTATATTAAAAAAAAAAAAAAGGATTAGAGGAGAAAAATAAGAATAACAAAGAAGGATTGATTATTCCACTTGAATAAGTAAGAGGAGCAGCTTAAGCACAATTATTTTATAGAAGGGCGGGTGGCGAAGGGATCTAAAGAAAAAAAATTGTGAAAGCCATCAATCAACAAATTCTATATCGAATAGTGTATTGATCATCTTATGTAGCAACAACATCCCATCATCATCAAGACAAACAACAATAAACATGATACCATCAGCAATGTTTCAATGTAACAAGACCAACAGCCCGGAACAATATATTCCAGTTAAAATAAGAGAAACCAATTGTAAAGATAAAGTCGTAAAAAGAATTATGCAAAATTATCCGCCACCATATTACGGTGATCGTTCACCATGCTCCATCAATATGGCGAAAATGAATAGAGGATTAGCTGCCGATGCTCAAACTCCTTTCGATATTTTCAATGCAAATGCGACCAATTCATCGTGTTCAAAAAATGTGAATTTAAATGTGAATGGGAATGGAAATGGGGATTTGGATATTGAAAATAACGAAAGTAGTGAAAGTAGCGAAATGTTGAAGGATCTTTTACAAAGGGTGAAATGTAAATCACGTAAATATGTTCCAGATTTAGCAACACTTTGGTTTCAAAAACAAAGAGAACTTGTCCTAGATGATGATGATGATGATGATACTGATTGCGATGATAACAAAGAGAACAACAATAATAATAATAATAATAATATTCGTAGTGGAGATTTGTGTAAATGTGCCTATGATTTGCAGCAAAAGGAACTTAAACGACGACGTCGTAAATGTCTTAAAGCTTTTGGTGTGTTGTTGGATAGGGATGATGACACAAATCTACAGGTACCACCAGGACCACGTTTACGCTTGAAACAGAACTTACGCAGGGCTCCACATCGCCGTATCGAAGAAACAGATTTTAAGCATATCTCACCGGAATTCTATGAAATATTGAGCAAGTATGAGAATAATATGGTGAAGAAATATCCATTGTATGGTATACCGTTGAGTTATTGGTCCGAAACGACGCCATGTTGTGTCTGTGAAGAACGCACTGAACCAGATAAATATTATTTAGGCGATGAGGTCATTACGGAAACCAAATGGATAAAAGAAAATACAGATATTGGACGACGTCGTTGGTGTGCAGTCTTTGAGGAAATACGCAAGCGTAAGCTAATGGAAAAACGACAGGAAAGACGTGAGGCATGCAGAAAATGGCGTGAGATGTTGGCCGCTCAAAAAGCAGCAAAACATGGTATTTGCACTAAGCTCACTTGTCCATACCGTACATGCATCAATGATCAATTGGCTCCTTGTGCTATGTTGTATAAACCGCCACCATGTGCAAAGTTCGGTAAACCGCCGCCATGTGCTAAGTTCGGTAAACCGCCACCATGTGCAAAGTTCGGTAAACCGCCACCATGTGCTAAGTTCGGTAAACCGCCACCATGTGCTAAGTTGGATCCACCATGTGCAAAGTTCGGTAAACCGCCACCATGTGCTAAGTTGGATCTACCATGTGCTAAGTTCGGTAAACCGCCACCATGTGCTAAGTTGGATCTACCATGTGTCAAGTTGGATAAACAGCCACCATCATGTGCCAAGTTGGATAAACAGCCACCATCATGTGCCAAGTTGGATAAATCGCCACCACCATGTGCTAATTTAGCTAAACCGATACCAAGTGCTGAGATGGGTAAACCGCCACCATGTGCTGAGGTGGATAAACCGCCACCATGTCTAAAACCAGAAGAACCACATACATCACTACATGGCCTTTCCCGAAATACTGTGACAACTCCAGCAAAGGAAAAAACAAAAGCAAAAATAAATAAAACGAAAATACCAAAGCCAATTGAAACAAAAGTAAAAGTTTGTCCGATTTGCGGTATAATGCGACCACCAGGAATGACAATTCGATCCTATACAAGGATCGAAGCTAGCGAGTGCCCTCTATGTCGTTGCAAGCGTTCGTGTCGCCATTATGTGGGTAAAACCGTCGGTCGTCATCTGCACTACAATTCCCATCGTAATGCTGATAAACCCACAAATGATAATGTCGATCAAACAGACAGCACAACAACCTTATGTCCGCCAACAGTCAAAAAGAAGAAGTCATTCCTATCATCTCAATTTGCTACAAATGTTTCTAGTTTTGATAATCTTCTACGTAGCAGACGCGACAGACCCCTCAGTCCTAGTGTCAGCAGTGTCGGAAGTAAATGTTTGCCAAATATGCCAGATAATGTATTCCTTGAGAAGTCATCATCATCAAAGCATTCAAAATTGAGATCGTCTGATATTGATTATAATATTGGCAGAAATGAAAAAATCGCTTGTCCTGCCTCCAAAAAGTTACATTCAACGATTAAATTTCGACCGAAAAATCCATGTACAGCAGAAAGGGATTTAACTAATTTTGTGCAACAATTTGACAAAACAAAACAAAAACAGGCGGCGAAAAAAGACAAGAAATCTGCACCATACGCAGAAACACAGAATAATAGTCAATACATTTTGGTAGATTCAACATCCAGTAGTCATATGCCACAAATACAGACACGTATTCCCATATGCAAAAATGCCGATCAACTTGAACCATCAGCATCATCTATTACAACTACAACTACAACGAAGTGTCCAGTTTTAATGTATCAACCAACAGAGGAGGCACCTTCACAGACTTGTAGGCCATGTCCATTTTATACACCAACGCCAACTCCAACTCCACCGCCACCACCACAACCACAACCACAACCACCACTTGATTCAGCTTCGCAACCACCAACAAAAGCAAAGTCAAAGAAATCACTACCTAAAAGGCCACCAATGCCACCAAAGGCACCAAAGGCACCTCATTCAGCAAATCAACAACTATATTTAGGAAAAGATTCTGTGCCTTTAGTTGATCATCAACAGCCCAATTCGTTATATCCCCAGGAGCTGCCGCCTTGCGATAATCAAACATGCAATTATTATAAAAATACAGGAACATCTTCCAAACAAAATTCAAATTATGATTTGCCAATAACACCGTGCACTAGGCAAACTTGTTTAAAATTATCTGGATCAATGCCATCAAAACAAAATTCAAGACAACAATCACCATGCCCCTCCTCAATGGTGCAACCCTATATACCTGGCAATAATCACGAGGCATCGTTATTACCTTGTACTAATGAAACATGTATGAATATGGTTGCTAGTTCATTAGGAGCAACAACAACCAAGCAAGTCTCTCCAATGCAATCATCTTTCGTATGCAATGCTCCATGTTCATTAAGAAAGAAAGAAGGAAGAACAACATCACCAACAGCATCACGACCAATATCACGATCACCATCACCATCACCATTACCAACAGCATCACGACCAATATCACGTACATCATCACCAACAGCATCACGACCAATATCACGATCACCATCACCAAAGCAACCTTTATCGAGAAGTAACTCTATATCTCCTCCTTCAATAGGAGGAGCAACAACAAAGCAAGTCTCCTTAAGACAATCATCACAGGAATGCAATCTCTCAACATGTCCATTGAGAAACAACAAACAAGGAAGATTAACATCACCATCAACATCACGACCACGATTACGAACACCGTCACCATTATCATCACCAAAGCAACCTTTATCAAGAAATAACTCTATATCTCCTTCTTTAAGAGACAACCACCAGTCTAAGCCCAATTCATTAGTAGGAACAACAAAGCAAGTAGTTTCATCAAGACAATCAGCAACGACATGTAATCTTTCTTCATGTCCATTGAGAAATAAACAAGGAAGATCAACATCAACATCATCATCACCACCATCACCATCACGACAACGAACACCGTCACCATCACTAAAACAACAACCTTTAACGAAAGGTAACTCTATATCTCCTTCATTAAAAAACAAACAGTTTACTTCATGTTCTAATCGGACATGTCCCAAAAAAACTATACCCGACGGTTCAATGAGGCAACTTTCAGTAAAACAATTGTCAGGGACATCTTCTGGCTTTCAAAAGCCTTGTACTATTTCGAATTGTTCAAAAATGGGGAAATTATCAGAGTTCATGGATAAACTTATTCATTTAACGGGTCCTACAGAAACAGCAATAGCACCAACTACCAAAGGCATCATAAAAGCCACTAGTTCCAGATTATCTAAACGTTTAGACGGCGCCCCGACGTATGCATGCCCTCTCTCGGCTGCCGATCGTGTTAAGGCAAAATCAAACATCAAATCATCTACTAATCAATCATATGCAAAGGCAAAAGTAAATTTTCAAACTAATAATAGCAAATCAAGTACCAGGCCAAGTGGCTCTACTAAGAAACAAACATCTCCGAATTCAAGTATTATTAGAAAACGTTTTGACAGTGGCAGTTGTGATGGACGCAATCGTTGGCCTGATGCAGTTGAAGTTGTTGTTGATAATGATAATGACCAAGATGATGATGATGATGAGTATGATTATGATGATGATGATAATAACGATGAGTATGATGATGAGTATGATGATGGCGAGTATGATGATGAGGATGAGGAAGCCAATGATTCAACTACAAACACAATTATCGAAAGTGAGAGTCCTAACTATTTAAATTTCAGTCAACAACTAACCAAAAAATACCAAAGTGATGTCAGTCCATTGGATTCTTCTTTTCTGCAAGAAAAAATACCAATTGTTTTAATCAAAGCTATGGATTCTTCTCAATCAAAGGCCAAAAAACTAGATACATTTAATCAATCACAATCACAATCACAATCCTCATCATCATCATCACATTATAATAATAGCTTAGACGACACAGACTCTGTATTTCCGCTTCCTCTGAATGACTCATATCATCATCAATCAAGTGGAGTGAAGAAGAATGTGAATCTACCAATTTGGCGAGATTCGCACACAATTTTTATGTATAATACAAGTGTGAGCGAAACTCCCCAAATCGGAAAGAACCAGAAGAAAATTATACTTAAAAAAAATCTATCCGAAAATAGTGATGAAGTTAGCAGCAAAACTTCACATATTATGAGAGAAGCGAGAATTAGTAGTCGTGTTCCAGCTGAAAATGTTATCGATTCTAATCAATTATCAAATCTTCAATATTATCACGATTATCAACGTCAAGTGGCTTTGGAAAGACAACGTAATTTTGGTAGCAATGTGAATAAGACAAAAAGTCAACAATTTTATAGTGTTCCATATAAAAGGGATGATTATAATATGAATAATGCACTGCCGCCTATGGGATGTTCTAATGATTATACTAGATATCATGCATTATCGTCATCATCATATGATTATGCTAATCCCATGTTTCCAATATCATCGAAGCAAAACTCTTGCCACCGAATAATAACAAAAGCAAAAGCAAAAACAACATCAACATCCTCCTCCTCTCAGTCAAGTTCCAAACGTATCACACAATATTTACAACAAGCAGAACAACAACGTAGAGTTTGGAAACCATTAATCTCGAATTCAAGTCATAGCTCTTTATCAGCATCAACATCAACAGTTGGTCGGATTTCTTCAAAATCTTCAAAACGTTCAGTCCGTCAAATATCTTCTATGCCATTAGCAATGTCATCAAATTCTATACTCTCTTCTTATCACTACTCACAACCACAACCAAATCCACAACAACAACAACAACAACATGTCATCAAACAATCATTAAGAAATTCTCAATCACAACGATTTAATTCAATATCACGAAGCAACAACAACAACTTAAAGAAACGGGAATCCCATGATTCCGGTTATTATCCTCTACATAGTAACTACAATCGTGGATATAAGTCGTCGTCACCAATCATAGTTGAAAGAATCATATCTACAAATTGTCCCCTTACAACACGCACGAAATCATTAAAGAAATCAACAAAAAAAAGTGTAAGCACATTAACTAATTCAACAATATCATCATTGGCAAAGAGAAACCCACCGATTTCAAGCAACAACAACAACAACAACAACAACCTTCGATCTCGTCAACAATCAACTACTACAAGTACAATGAAAAAGGAATCAACAGCATCACCACGTAATATAATTTATTTAAGATCAAATGATCAAAGTCATTTTGGTGCAACAATGGGTGGTAAACGTAATCTGAAAAAGCGACGAAATTACACATAGATGTGGAGGACCAGAGAGTCTTATTAGACCCGAGACCCCTTAAAATTAATTCAACAAAAAAGGTTGTTTTATTTTTCTTTTTTTTTTTGAAGTTTTCTGAGAGAGATCAAGGAAACTCTCTCTCTCTCTCTCTCTTTCTATCTCTAATACTAATAATACTTTAGCATGGAATTTTAAATCAATTATACACACTATATATTATTAAAATTTTTGGGGGGTGAGCAACAACAACAAAATTTGAATAAAAATGTACGCCTGCAGTGGTAAGTGTTGCCCATTACCACCAACATGCAATCAGCAGGCACAACAGCAGCAGCAATTAGAACGAATTCCTCCCATGATGCCACGTCCACCAAAATGTGGCATCAAGGTATGTCCAGATTGTGAACAAATGAAAAACGGAGGCATGGAATGCCATTGCAATTGCAGTTGCACTGATAATCGTCAGATAGTCGAAGCGTTGGCCTATTTATTTAACTGTTCTACAGTTTATATCAAATCAATTATCTTCAAGATTGCCTATGAACAGAAGTGGCCATTGCCAAAGGTTTATCGTGGCGGATTGTGGGATGTTATGGGTGGCGTTAAGGCACCACTTACTGACTTTCATGATCTAATTATCTATGATAGTATGTATGATCGTTGCGGTGAACCAATCAATCCCATTGATCCAGAAAATACTCTCAAGGTGATACGATTAATGTTCTTGGTATCAATATTGACAGCTGATCAAAGAGAAATACTTAAAATTATGATGAATAAAGTCAATGATCATGCAATATTGCGTATTAATATAAAGAAACTAATGGGCGTTATACGAAAATTGGAAATTGTTCAATTTGCATGCAGTTTAGCGACTACAGATCGTCAGGCTCAAAATCTTTACAATGCTAAAATATGCAAAGATCTTTGTAGAGTCTATAGAAAATTCTGCTGCCCATCTCAAAAAACACGGAAAAAGCGTAAAATCGATACTACAAAGAAACAAAAGAAAAAGAAACTTATAAGGAAGCGAAAGAGATCTGTGAATACAAGTCGGTACTGTGTAAATGGAGTGGTGCGTCCCTCACCATATACTATGCCAGTAACCCCAGGGCATTCTTCTCAACAACGTTCAACCTCAATTATACAGTCAGTTGGAATGGGAAATGGCTTCTTTTTAAACACAATTGAACAATAATTTTGTTGTTGTTGTAAACCCTTTCATTCTTCATCTCCTTTTTGGAGAAGAAAAATAATATAATATAATAATTTTGGAAATAAACTAAATTTCAGAATAAAATTGAAAATTATAATGTGTATAAGAAAACTTCTTCTTTATTATTGTTATTCGTCTATAATTTTTAATTTGATTTTAAAACTTTTGAAAATAATTTTGTTTTTTTTTTTTTTTACAAATATCACAAATCCCAAGCATCTATCCAGATCAGCTAATTGACTAAGAAGAGAGATCGATCCTCTTATAATCAATAACACAAGTACTTAGTATCCCAAAGTTTATCTTCTGTAAAGAGTTCTCTATACAATTTTGGAAACCTTCTCTTCTGTAATGGCTCCAGATTTTCATTTGAATTGAGGTCTGGACTTTGGGCCGGGCACTCTTTCAACTGAAATTGTGATTCTGATAGCCAACTCTAGATTTAACGCACATCAGTATGATTTGGGTCACCATCTTGCTGGATAATCTATTCTGAAATTTTGTTATGAGACCCTAACCCTATATACATACAAGTATAAGTGCCTTCATTTTGACTCAACTAAACTAGCTGAACTGAAACACAGTTGATTGGAAACGCATAATTTGCTTTTATGAATTTAAGATTAAACGATTTTATTCAGTTCGGAAATAATGACATCATTCATCATAGGGATCCCAACTGAACACTGTCATACATGGAATAAGACAAGGGGCACGTGTAATTTTGATTATCGATTTTTAAGTCTTATACTTCCTGCGCAAAAGATGTTTTTATAATGTAAATATGTATTCATGTTTGATTCTTTCTATATTCTTCACGTTAGTGAATAATATTATAAGTTTGTAACACACAGAAGGAGACATCGCAGACCACATAAAGTATATTTATTAGTGATCAGCTCAATGAGACGTGTTGATTTAGCCATGTCCGTCTGTCCGTAGCACTAGTCCCTCAGTTTTTGATATAGAGAGCTGAAATTTTGACACTATAAGTTTATTTTTACTAAACGCCGATCAAGTTCGGGAATCAGCCGAATCGGACCACCAGGGGGGGTACCTCCCATACAAACCACCTTTTTTAAATTGATATTCATATTAGAAAGTTTTTTGTTTTTTGACGTATCGAACTGAAATTTGGACATTATAAGTTTCTGGTCTATACCCATCAACTATATAACTTTCATGATCCTAGGGTTACCAGGAGGGGTACCTCCCATACAAATCTCCTTTTAAATTAAAGTTTTTATTAGAAAAACTTTTTTGGTTTTTGTCTTATTGAACTGATATTTGGACACTATAAGTTTCTGGTCCATATCCACAAACCATGAAAATTTCAAGACCCTCGGACTACTAGGAGGGGTACCCCCCATATAACCCGTGATCCAAATGAAAGTTCTTATTAGAAAAACTTTTTTGTTTTTTGTACTACCAACTTAAAATTTGGACACCCTCGGACCACTAGCTGGGGCGTGAAGAGTATTACAACTTCGGCATAGCTAAAGTTAGTCTTTTTTTAAATTTTTTATATCCAAATATGATGAAGGAATGCATCGAAAATACAATAATCTATATACATATAAAATCTACATACTTGTAGTCTAGCGGATGAATTAAGTGGTCCTTGGCCGACTGTTGTAGTTGAGTGCTTTCCGGGACATAGACCCAATCACTCGAGAGAAGTAAACAAACAACGCCCCTTGAACTGTGACTGGTTGCTTTCATATGACCAGTATTGATCATCTTCACCAGGAAGCAAAAGTTTTGGCGGTCTGCCAGCATAGTGAACTGTATTTGGTTGCCACAGACTTCACAGACACCCAATTTCAGCACAATTACGGGACCTTAGGCATATTCGTAGAAACATCCGACTTTTTGATATACAATATTCCTAACAGCAGTCCGCAGTGTGGAAGGTTCTCCTCACAATACTGTAAACCTACTCAATTGTCCTAATAAACCAACCAACAGTTGACTCCCATTGATTTATGGTTTCGATCGATAGAGTTTGCTGCTCTGCACTATCTTTAAATCCTAAAATTAAATTTTTATTTTATTCCTTCTACTGAACACAAAATTTCCATTTCCCCCCCCCCCCCCTAACCATTCCCTTATTCCTTATTCATTTACATGCGTTCCTTTACTTCAGCCCCCCTTGCTGTTACAACAATAACAACAGCATCATGTCTTATCTTCCCCTTGGACAATCGACTTGAGAAAACTAATATTCGGATCGATTAACTCCTTGTTAGGGTAAACATTTCCTTAAACTCGTATGTACTACTACTTTTTCGTTTGGTCGCCTTACTTAACTCATTTGATGCATTGTGCTGGATATGAGATGAGAAAGTAAATAAAAAGCTAAGAGTTGAAAAAAGATTGTTTACAAAATAATTTGATAATTTTTTTTTTTTTTTCGTAGGATGTAGAGAAGTTTTGATCAAAATATAAAATAAAAGATATTACATTTTAAAATAAGTCAGATCCCCAGATGTAAAATGTAAATACACAAAATTTTAGGTCCAATAGTTTTAGCACATAAAAAAAAAAAAAAAAAAAAAACAATAGTAAGGTTTTTCTAATTAACGTTGGAGAAATACAAAAAAAAAAAAATTCCAAAAAAAAATATTTGAAATTCAACCACCAAAAATCTTCAAAATTCTTTTTATGTGATGTCCAAATTAAGCCCATTCGAGTCAAAATCATTGAGGAAAACTCTCGCGAAATATAACAACAACAACAACAATAACAACAACATGGAATGCAATCGACACCAGCAGCAGCAGCAGCAGAAACATTGCCAACAACAACAAAATTCTCCAACAACAACCATGGGCTACTGGCAGCAAAGATTCGGGTTGCGTATGAGAGATCAAGCAGATATGTCGCATAATTATGAAGATTCCCAACCAACAACCACAACCCAAAAGCGTTTGGAAACAAGATCTACTGTTGGGAGTAAAGGGAATAGGAAAATGATGAGGAGGATGAGAAGCAAATCATCAAGAGACGATTTCAATCACCAATCAAACGATAAAGAAGCCATTGATTTGCAAAGCCGTCAAAGCTTTGGACTTGGTTTACATAAACACAATTGGCCAGATAATTATATAATTATAACGGCCAGCGGTGAGCATCATACAACACGCCAAAAGCCAATAGCTCCAGCACCACCACCACCACCACCAACACCAAAACCATCCAACTACCAGAGTCCTAGGGGTTGGACAGGGCAAACATCGGACTTGACATATGCACCGAATGGTGGTAGTCATGATGCCGGTACAAAATGGATAATGCGTCCACGTGGTTTTAGGCATGCTTCATTTGAATCATCATCGGCGGCATCTGAATATAAGCGTGGACCATCTGCATCTGCATCACCAAAAAAGTCTACAAAAACTTGTGAGAACTCTTTAATAGAAACAAATAATAAATATCCTTTATTAGACGACTACGATATGAAATCTCAAAAATGGACAATGAACAACAACAGCAACAACCAGAACCAGCACCAGCACCAGCACCAGAAACCAGCACCCAGTTTCGAGACATTGCATCGTGAATTGTGCCTCAAGCAACATCGCAATTTACAATTTGTCTACGAAATGAGTAATCTCAATAATTGGGTGGATGAAGAGACATCACATTATCCAATCCAATGGAATTATGATAAACTAAGAAAACCAGCAGAAACAATAACGATGCAACCAACAAAAGCAGCAGCAGCAGGAGCAGGAACAGGAACAGGAGCAGAAGCAGAGACATTGGCAACAGAAGCAACAACATTGGCAACAGAAGTTAAATCATCAATAAAATCACCAATAGTCAATAGAAGCCGCCACTCAAGTTGTCGAAGAATCAGCAGTGGTGGATTATATTTGCCAAGACAACGACCATCATCAACTCAACGCTCATCCAAAGCGAATCTGACAAAGGCAACACAGCCAGCGCCAACCATTTTCTCATCCACAGCGACCACAACAACCTTATTGTCACGTGATGGTTCAAAACGTGTCCTTAAAGTGCCAAGCCAAAGGATTGTGGATGAAGAGGAACTACAAGAAGCACAAATATTGGTGCAATTGCATCAGGAAAAAACTCAAGATCAAGACTTATTATTGGAGACAAAGACAAAAATGGTAGATGCTGGAACTGCAATGACGCCGAAGCCTTCGCCACCGCCACCACCATCACTGCCACTGCCAACGCTGACAAAGCGACAACTTAAATCAAAGCAACACCAACACCAACATCAGCAGCAGCACCAACAATCTTCTAATAGAAAGATGAAATCAAAACATACAAAACAAAAACAAAAACAAAATCAACAATCAAAACAAAGGAAGCAACAACAAATGGCAAAACATAAAAAGAATAACCAAAATAAAAATGTTTCACTGTTGCAGAAGGACGATGGAGGTGGCGATGACAATACGAATATTGAATCTTCTGTTATAAATGATGGAAACCCGGCAACTTCGTCCAGTTACAACAGGAAAACAATACCAATGACACAACAGCAACATCAACATCATCATCTACAACAACAACAATCACAAACTCTGCTATCACAATTACAACAACCGCAGCAACAACAACAACAACAATCAGATGATATTGATAATGAAAATTTTCAACAGCAAATAATGCAAATACATTTTGATCAACAATCAATGCCAATATATTTAGATCCTTCAACAGGCCTAAAACAGGAATTCATTAATAATACCGTTAAGGCATTACAAAGGCAAATGATACCAATACGTTCTATAACCACCGATCAAGCAACATGGACAAAAAATAGTCCAATAATCAAAAAACCAAAGAAAAAACCATCACCACCACAACCACCATCATTAAAACTATCACAACCATATGAGCCAACATCACACCAACAACAGCAACACCAACAACAGCAGGAGCATCATCAATATTATCAGACCCAGGCCCAGCTTCTGTCCCAACAATTCCATCAACAACAATTACCAATTAAAAATAATAGTACATCAGATTATCAATCATCAATCTTAACTGAAATGGCAACAGCAGCAGCAACAGCAACAGCAACAAGAAAATCATTATCACCATCATCATGTAGAAAAAATGATGGAATGGATAATGTTAGTGGTAATGATGGTAGTGGTATTGGTATTGGTACTGGTGGTACTAGTGTTACTAGTGGTGGTAATGGTTCATTTCCAAGAATAATACGAAAAAAGCAACATAAAGTCCCTGTTACCGCTGAAGATGGCATCGATGATAGTTATTATCATTTCATTAATACAAGCAATTCATTACGTTTCGGTAGACCAGTCAATTTATTTACCGTAAAGCGTCCAATGGTTCGCCAATTGAATAAACCCAAACAACGTAAAATGAAGAAACAAGATCAAGAACAATTGGATAATGCTAACAATGATAATAATAATGGAATGCTATCAACATCATCAACAGATTGTATTAAACCACCCGAACAAATAATCTTTGAAGCGAATGCTCCAGTTCAAATGAGAAAATATGCTAAAATACTACGAGCCACTGGAGGTGGTGGTGGTGGTGGTATTGGTAGCATGGATCAAACAGATTCACGCTTTATAGGTGGTCAAAAGAATTGCAATAAAATTGAAAGTGATATTGATGATATAATGGATGTTAAAATATCAAATGAAAGTGTGAATCGTGAATATAAAAATTATATGAAAAAACTTAAGCAACAATTGTCATATGCAACAAAAGAGATAAGAAATTCACTGAAGAAAGACAATGATGAAGATAATCAACAAAAACATAATAATCCCAATCCCAATCCAAATCCAAATCATCATCATCATCACCATCATCATCATCGTCATTCACACAAAGGTAAAGGTGGTAGTGATAATTATAATAATTATAGTATTGTTGAAGGCTTGTGTGGATTTAATAAATTACCACCGGCCATTCATGCCATACCCTATCCGACTGTGGATCTAAAGAAATTAAATTTGGATGAAACATATGGCAATTCTACAGTGACACGTCTCAATTCAACGGCCGGTACAAATATATATTTTCATGAGCCAATCCAAGCCGAAGCAAATCGTAAATTATTACATTATTTGAATAAAAACGAGAAGCGAACTGTTAGTAGTCTCGATTCCTCTATGTCTATAGTAGCGCCAGCTAAATGGAATAATTTAACATATGAACCAAAGCCATTGATTGAGAATATGACCAAGCATGTTAAAACTATTAATAATGATCATGATGATGATCATAATCATAATCATCCACATTCACATTCACATTCTAATGATCCTAATGATGATGATCATAATAAAGTACAAAATATGAATAATAATATTGATAGTGATAATACTAGTGGTGATAAAATTAATTTTATTGATGAAGTTAACAACAACAATAACAACAACAATATAGTCAATGAAGAATCAAAAAGTGATGATTTTATTATTGAATTTAAACCTGAGAATTTGATACGTGAATTTACTAAGGGATCACCAACAACAACAACAACACCAGCAACACCAGCAACAACAACAATAGTCACATCAACAACAAAGAAAAAGACAACAAAAAAATCAATAAATGGCAAATTAAAGAAGAAATCTCGAACAAAAAAATCAGGAAAATGAAAAAAAAAAACAAACAAAAAGACACCACCAGTGGAACAAACACAAACTATTAAAAGAAGTTAAATATAATATTAATAATAATGATCTCAAGATCCTGAATATAATTGTCATGGCGACAACCATGGGGGAGAAAGGTTAAATAGTAATGCATTCTAATGAAAAAACGACGAACGCACGCAATGAGAAACAACAAAATTGAAAATTAAAATTTTCTTTAGTTATAAATTTGTATTTTTATTTTTTTTGTTTAAAATTGCATAATTGTGAGAATAAATGTTTTTATTGGACTGTAATTGTTTTATTTTGTTCTGTTATGTGTGTGTTTCGATTCTATTGTTGGTACATATAAAGATAAGCATAGACGCAACAAGGGGGAGTCACATTTGAACACAAAGAATTCAGCCACTTGGAACGAGTACAACGACGTATGTATGCAGCCACCTGATCAAAAACTGGGGTACGCCCCTGTCAACAGACAGAGCCCAGAGATAAACAAATTAATAATAATAATGAACTGATTATAATTAAGCAATGCAACGTGATGCGACGCGATACACATAAAAGATTTTGTTCCAAAGACAATAATAATACATATTATATTGTTGATAATAATTATTATTATTATCATTATTATTACGTGCAAAACTCGGGTACAATCAATGGAACCAATCAACTAATAAGTATATTATATATGTATATAACTTTTTTCATACCAATATACTATGAATGTACGTATATAATGTAAAATCTCTAGTCATGGACATCTTCCCAAAGATGTGGCTGTACAAATTTCTTTGTCATCCCAAGTTATGTTTTGAATACAAAATACATTTCGATGGGCGGACATTTCCCATGTCGGGACAATTTTATTGGAACCATAGGTTGATTTCCGCCCACTGGAGGTTTTACTGTATATAATATCAACTATTAATATGACTATAGATTTGATAAAAAAAAAAAAAATATAAATTAGCTATGCCGAAGTTGTTATACTCTTCACGCCCCTTCTAGTAGTCCGAGAGTCTTGAAATTTAGAAGGGTGGCGGACATGGGTCAGACACTTATAGTGTCATTTCCATAGTACAAAAAACAAAAAAGTTTTTCTAATAAGAACTTGCATTTGGATCCCGGTTTGTATGGGGGGTACCCCCTCTAGTGGTGCGAGAGTCTTAAAATTTATATGGTTGGCGGATATAGATCAGTCACTTATATTGTTATAATTTCAGTTTCATAGTACAAAAAACAAAAAAGTTTTTCTAATAAGAACTTGCATTTGGATCCCGGTTTGTATGGGGGGTACCCCCTCTACTGTTCCGAGGGTCTTAAAATGT
The DNA here is from genome assembly GCA_035041805.1 of Amiota mariae. Taxonomy (NCBI): domain Eukaryota; kingdom Metazoa; phylum Arthropoda; class Insecta; order Diptera; family Drosophilidae; genus Amiota; species Amiota mariae. The sequence continues at coordinate 309,463 of JAWNKV010000849.1, forward strand.
ATATGGTTGGCGGATATAGAACTGTCACTTATATTGTCATAATTTCAGTTTCATAGTACAAAAAACAAAAAAGTTTTTCTAATAAGAACTTGCATTTGGATCCCGGTTTGTATGGGGGGTACCCCCTCTAGTGGTGCGAGAGTCTTAAAATGTATATGGTTGGCGGAGATAGAGCTGTCACTTATATTGTCATAATTTCGGTTTCATAGTACTAAAAACAAAAAAGTTTTTCTAATAAGAACTTGCATTTGGATCCCGGTTTGTATGGGGGTACCCCCTCTAGTGGTCCGAGAGTCTTAAAATTTATATGGTTGGCGGATATAGATCAGTCACTTATATTGTTATAATTTCAGTTTCATAGTACAAAAAACAAAAAAGTTTTTCTAATAAGAACTTGCATTTGGATCCCGGTTTGTATGGTGAGTACCCCTCCTAGTGTACTGCGTATGCGGTAAAAAGAAAGCTTCGTGTAAAATTTCAGCTTTCTAGCTTAAAAACTGAGGGACTAGTTTGCATAAATACATACAGACAAACAGACGGACATGGCTATATTAACTCGTCTCGTCGCGCTGATCAAGAGTATATATACTTTATGGGGTCTGCGATGTCTCCTTCTGTGTGTTACAAATTTCATGACAAACTTATAATACTATCCACTGCGTGAAGAGTATAAAAAGAATGGACAAATACATGCACATAGTATATCTTAAACATTTGGAGCCAAATTTTTACATATATGTACTACATAGGTACACATATCATGTTCAAGGTTTATAGTACAACATATACTGCCTGATAAGTCTAATTTGCTGATACTACAATCTTTGCAAGGTACTATTAAGGAAAAAAAATCAATATCAAACTTTGGATATTGCATGATAATAAAGAAACTATAAAAAATAAGAAAGTTATGATGAGTTTTAGCTGAATTTATACTGTACATATTTTAGTTAGTTATTCTAACCCATAGCACAACCATACATGTATTGGATCCTAAAATAGTATTATCCTATTGTTCCTTACTCTAATCCATAATTTTTATTATAATTATTATCACATCACAGTCTATAGACTATGTTAACTTAAAAGAGAATCTTTGTCACAATAGACCCATTCGATGAGGTGAATAGATTCTGTCCTTCCCTATCTAATCTAATAGCAACAATAAAATCCCCAATATTTATACTTTTCACGCAGTGAATAGTAGTGTCATGAAATTTGTAACACATAGAAGGAGACATTGGAGACCCCATAAAGTATATACATACGTATATTTTTGATCACCGCAATGAGACGAGTTGATTTAGCCATGTCCCTCACACTTATTGCAAAAGTCCACTGGGGGGTATCTCTCATACAAACCCAGATCCAAATTCATGTTCTTATTAGAAAACCTTTTATGTTTTTTGTACTATCAACTTGACACTATAAGTACCTGACCCATATCCACCAACCATGTAAATTTCAAGACCCTCGGACCACAAAGATGGGTAACTCTCATACAAACCTAGAACCAAATTAAACGTCTTTTAGGTTCGATAAACTATTAATTCGACAGTCAAGGAAAAACCCATTCCTTTCATCGGAAGATCTAAGGAAGGAGTTAAATACAACTGTCTCTAGTCGAACTATACAAAATAGTCTGATAGAGGTAGATTTGAAGGCACATTCCGCAAGGAAAGTACCGTTCCTTAGCAAAAAGAACATCAAAAACCGAATCAATTTTGCGAACAAACATTTAATGCGGACAAATTGGAAAAACGTTTTGTGATCAGATGAAATAAAGGTCAATTTGTTTGGATCTGATAGGAAATCGAATGTAAGACGCCCCAAAAATACTGCACTCGATCCGAAACACACAATAAAAACTATTAAGCATGGTGCTGGCAACATAATGCTATGGGGATGTTTTTCCACTTTGGGTGTTGGTCCAATATTTTGGATCAAAGATAGAATGTGCGCCGCGACTACATCAATATACTTAATTAATAGTATTATGTTGCCATATGCCGAGGAAGAAATGCTGTTAAACACTCAAACACTCCTCGAAATTTACAAAGAATGGTTTAGGGAGAACAATGTTTCTTTGATGGTATGGCCTTCACAATCACCGGATCTTAATCCCATAGAACACCTATGGGGGATATTAAAAAGAAGAATTGGTGGGTTTAAGGCCAAAAACAAGGATAATTTATGTCAAAAAGTCCAGGTAGAGTGGTACGCCATTTATACTACAATTTGTGGCAAACTGATGGATTCAATGGGTCTTAGATGCGCAGAAGTATTAAAAAATCGTGATGGCACAACAAAATATTACAATGAACGATATTTTATTATTATAATTCGAAAACAATCTCTCTCTCTCTCTCACTCTTTTGTTCTATTTTTTTTCCAAGTCCACTAAATGAAATTCATTTTTTTGTTCAATGAATTTTCAGAAATGCAACTTTTTTTTTTGTTGTTATTTAAAGAATACTTTAATATACATTAAATAAAAATTATAACATTTAAAACATAATTAATTTCAAGGAAGAAAATTTGAATGTCACAAACAAAACCAGTCGTTTCTATTATTTTTTCCATGACCATATGTAGTATAGTACATACTCAATGTCACCTCATCTTCTTTATATTATTTTTTTTTTTTTTAATTTAATTTAATTTAATTTATTTTGTATTCTTATAAACTATTATGTGTTAATTCTTTATCTTATATAATTCAATATATTCAATATACGGACTACTATGCATGCATGTTTATATGGAACTAAGTACAAATGTACTATGTGCGACAATCTTCATTAAGAAACTTCCGGCACAATCAAAATAGTATATGTTCTAAGTATATACCATATACTATTCCATATATATATATATATATATATAAAAAAAAAAATAAAAAACAAGTGATAGATAAAGATATTAAACAACAAAATAAAGTGATCCACCAGTCAAACAATGACGACAATGAAAATAACAATTACCACAAACAAATGATAACGTATGGTTATGGTTTTATAAGTAGTGATAATACAACTGTATTATATTAAAATCGTTTTATAAAACCATATGTACTAAAATTCCTTGTTATTCGTAATTGTACTTAGTCATTATACTAGTCCATTATTCACCTTAATCACAGATGTTTTGTCATACGAGTCAGTAGTCAACAAAATAGTAGATAGAACATGTCTTCATCATGTCTAAGTCGCATATACAGAATAATCACAATAAATCACAATTGAGAATCAGAAATTATAGACAATAGACAATAAATACTACTAGTAAAAAGTAAAACAAAACAGATATAAATTCTCATACTAATGCATACTAATATAATTCATTGCAATCCAATTATCAATAATATTTTTGAAAGCACTTATGGCACTTTACATTTATTGAAAGACTTTAAATGGATTATTTTCATTTATTTAAAGTTAAATTGAAAAAATATAAAAAAAAAAGACTAACTTTGGCTATGCCGAAGTTGTAATACTCTTCATGCCCCAACGAGTGGTCCGAGGGTCGATTTTAAGGTTGGTGGATAGTGTCCAAATTTTAAGTCGATAGTACAAAAAACAAAAAGGTTTTTCTAATAAGAACTTTCATTTGGATCCCGGTTTGTATGGGGGGTACCCATCCTAGTAGTCCGAAGGTCTTGAAATTTTCATGGTTTGTGGATATGGGTCAGAGACTTATAGTGTCCAAATATTAGTTCAATAAGACAAAAACAAAAAAAAAAAATGTCTAATAAAAACTTTAATTTAAAAGGAGATTTGTATGGGAGGTACCCCTCCTGGTAACCCTAGGATCATGAAATTTATATGGTTGCTGGATATGGACCAGAAACTTATAGTGTCCAAATATCAGTTCAATAAGACAAAAAACTGTTTCTAATAAGAACATTACTTTAAAAGGGGGTTTGTATGGGAGGTACCCCCCCTGGTGGTCCGATTCGGCTGATTCCCGAACTTGATCGGCGTTTGGTAAAAAGAAACCGGTGTACAAAATTCTCTAGCTCAAAAACTGAAGGACTAGGAGGGCGAACAGATGGACATGGCTAAATGAACTCGTCTCATCGATCTGATCACAAATATATATACTTTATGTGGTCTGCGAATTCTCTTTCTGTGTGTTACAAACTTCATGACAAACTTATAATACTAATCCCTAACGTGAAGAGTACAAAAATAAAATGTATTCTTGCTGAAGGTTCAATTTCAGAAGCTGAAGGCATTGTTGTTAGTTTTGCAATAGGCGTCATTTTATGAGACCAGATAACATCCAATTCATACATCCTGTATTTCTCTACTATTCTTTCAGCAAAAAATTCTAACAGAGTCTTCTGGCTTCCCGCAGTGTCAGAATATTACCCTTGCGGACGGGTCCCTTAGACATTGCGGATAATCTGACGGTTTTACTAAATACTATATAGATTGCTGGAAAAAAGGAATCAATTCAAAGAATGATTCGAAGATTTGAGAGTAATTTTTGGGGTCAAAAAAAAAATAACAAATCCCACCAAGTTTCATATCATATACAAATGCTCAAAGGTTTATATGGCAGCAATGTATAAGATTTAACTAATCGTATATGGAAATATGTGAATACCATAAGACATACGTTGAATGGGTAAAAACAAAAATTTAATCACTCAAATTATTAAAATTTAGAGATCGTCAAATATGGTAACAGATGCGACAACGACGGAAATCATCAGGGTGAAGTCTCTTAAGAAGTCTACGACAATAATGGTTTAGCAGTTCAGCAGCAAATGTATTTTGAGTGAGACTTCAGCCAATCGTTGTATCAACTAGTGTGTCTGTTGTTGATTTCTTCCCAAACTGGTATGGGAAATATTTCTATCAGTAATCGGGGAACTCTAATTTTCAATAAATAAACTACTGAACACGACAATTGGCCATAATGATAGGATGTGTTGTGTATGCCTGTACAATATTTCAACTAAGTAGATTAGCTTAAATGATGAGACTAAAAATGCCAAGAAACTGACTAGGGAGTTTCGAAAATATAAATAATTAAGCAAGTAATGGGTAATGTCATGCAATATTGACTAAAACCAGCAACTTGTTATTTGTTATTACAAACAATCGAAGAACCCATCAACAAATTTTAAACTGATGATTCTTTTGAGTTGAAAATCAAATCAAGTAAAATACTTTTTTTTTTTAGTTGATTTTCGTGTAAATTCATATAAATTCAACCGAAGTACTTAATAAAAATATTTTGTTATATTAAATACGAGTAGATAATTAAATGTCTTGTCTATAAAAACAAAAATTAAGTCTTTAGCATCTCTGTATCCGAAAATATACAATAGTTATCTAGGGGGTGCTAATCAAGTGAGCAGTAAAAGTAAACTAATAATATTTATTAACAATCTTCATTCCAAATATGTTATACGGCTCGGTAATCTAGGATGATTAGTTATTGACAGTTAGTCAAAGGGTCCAAAACAAATTACAACTTCTTTACTCCATGAAATGGTAGTAAATGTTTGTAAGACTGATTAAAAAAACTTTAATAAGTACCTAACAATCTTAGTTATGACGGATCCGTACTTCTCAAGCTGCTGTTAGCTTAAACAATTACGGATCCTTAGTTTTAATACCTAGGTTAGTTAGGAATTTCAACTTCCAATGGATTTTCTGATTCTCTTTAGATCAGAGGTCGCAAATAATCATCAACTTTTTCAAGTGGTCTTCAAAAGATCTGTTTGTCAACTGATTTCTTTGTATCAGTCACTTGTTGTTGAAGAGACTTTTTCGAAGCAGTCTTCCATTCTTTTGAAGACGAAATGAAAAGGATGAATGTTGCTAGCAAAAATTCTATAAAGAATATAACATGATGAACTGTAATAAGATTTTATGGTTTAATAAATAATAATGAAGTCGTTCTTGTTGGGTAAACATTAATCTCAGGGAACACTAAAAATCAATATTAATATCAAGAATTTAATACTACTATTGCAATAAAATATATAAATCCGACCGACCTTAGTTTATTATTCATTATATAAATTTAAATCCGTTTGCTTTGTGTTGTTTTGCGTGGCGTTGCGTGTATTGAAGTCATTAATACAATTAGAAGAGAAATTCATCAGTCAGTCGGGATGGGATTGAATATGATGGGGGTCATGGGGGTGCAAAAGGCTTGGCAATGAAGAATTAATACAGAGAATCCCTAGAAAAGAAATAAAAAAAAAAAAAAAAGAAAACGCCAATAATTGTGCGTTTTATTTTCTAACTCACAAAAGGTCAAAAGTTTAAGGTTTCACACGAAATGTGGATACAAGGAGATGACATATCACATCACATCAAAACGCAACACAACACAAAACAATACAATACAATACATAGCATGAAGTCATTAAGATGGAAATCATTATTATGACTCAAAATAATTGGAATAAAATTGAAATAGAAAAAAAAAAATATATAGAAAAAAAAAATAATAATAAATGAAAAACAAAATAAAATTAATGCGAAGGAAATAAAAATCAATAAATTCAATAAAAATAAAAACATTAAAAAATATGTAAAACTAAATAAAATATGTAATATGCCAAGAACAATTTCACTTGCCAATGGTCAATGGTCATGTGCGTGGATGCATATAGTAATACAACAAATAAGACGCCTACTCCTCCTAAGGGATGACAAAATGTCGTCTGCTAACCAAAATAAACAAAAATAATTGTATGACACCCACACAGGAATTACAAATAAAATAAGAGAGTAAAAAGAAAGAGGAGAGGAGGAGAAGGAGAAGGAGAAGAGGAGAGAACCCAAAAGCCCAAACAAACGCAATATTAAGGCGACTAACTGACTGTCAGCCTGACCTGACCTGGCTTAGTCTGCATGCCGTCTTCCTTATCTCAATAACTCGACTAATGTATCACTAACTAATAAGATTATCTAACTATGCATTATGTATGAATGTAAGTAAGAAATAGACTAGTGTGTGTGTGTGTGTGTGTGTGTGTGTGGGGGGGGTTATGTGTATTATACATAAGTCTCATAAATTTTACTCACTTATTTGTAATTTCCATAACATCAGACATCATAAGATGATATTTCTTGCGAAACTTTAAGCCATGCGATGTTTCTAATAGATACTTATTGCAAAAATCGGTCAATGAGATAAAATAGATGAAGCCCAATGAGGTCAAGAATAGACCACGTTGCAATGTTATCCGATCTGTGGTATTGGGTATTTGTAATAAGCTGCCACATGCCAAACTCATGGAACCAATTGAACAGGCCAAAGAGACATAACAACGTTTACGATTACGCCTCTCTTGTTTACACATCAATTGACTGCTGCTGCTGCTACTGCTACTTCTACATGCTTGTTGTCCCCTTTTGGTATTTAAAGTATCTTTTTCTCCTTTTTTTGATCCTGCGCCTTCGGCTGCTGCTCCTGCTACTCCTGTTGTTGTGGTTATTTGGTTATTATCATTATTATAATCTTTAGTTTTTGAAATACCATCAACATTATTATCATCATCATTCGTTTGTTGCTGCTGTTTTCTGTTCTTAATGCAATTGTTTCTTAGGCCATCGCCATCGCCATCGCCACCACCATCACCATTATTATTAATATTAATATTTAATATTTTATTTTTATACATTTTGCTTCTTCTGTTTTAATTTGTTCCAGAATATTATTGTTTTTTTTTTCTTTTTTGTTTTGTTTTCTTATCACAATTCAATTTTCTTTATTTCTTTCTTTCTTTCTTTCTTTTAGCTGCTGTGGTGTGTGTTGTACCACCACCTGTTGTTGTTGTTGTTGTTGTGGCTATAAAAATAATAATAATGTTGGATGGATGTTAATGTAAAATAAATAAAAATCAACATAAAAGTCAAGTTCTTTTTACCACATTAAAAAAATAAACAGCTGCTGCCTGCCTGGTCTGTTCCTTCTGTTCCTTCTGCTTATTCGGTTTGTATTTTACTGTCCCTTCTATTCTGTTTCTGTTCTGTTTAATTCTATTTGGTATTTTCTCCTGCGTTCTGCTCCCTTTTATTTTGTTTTGTTTTGTTGTTTTGTTCTTTGCCCTGGTTTTGTTTGTCTCCACTTAAGTTTCTTTTAATTCATTTGTTATCCTTCTTTGTGCATTTTGTCTTCTTCAAGCGATTCTAAATAAAAATATAAAAATAAATATCTTATATAATAATATTATAATAATAATATAGAAAAATGAGAAAATGAATCCTTGTTACAATGATGAAGATTAAAAATTGATGGATGGAAATGTTCAGCTGAATTCCGGCGTGTTCTTTGTCGTTGCGTCTATTCAGTTTGGTTGATTGCATACGTTTGATTTGTTGTTATGATGATGTGTATATTTTATACACTACGAAAAGCAAAGTGCAGCCGAATGACCAAAAGCCGAGTCGAGTTCTGATGATGATGATGATGATGATAATAATGACTGTAACTATGACAACGACGACGACGGCGACGACTACATGAACGATGATGACAACTACAATGAAGACAAATTACGCAAACTGTTATAAAACAACAACAATAAGAACGAACAAGTAAAGCTTGCGCATGCATCATATACACAAACACCCACACACCAATACACCCACACATCTATATAAATACCAATACATATGTAAGTATACATACATAGGTATATTATGTATCTTTCATATTTGTATGTAAAAAGGTTGATCTAAAAACTCATTCTCAACAAAAAAGACCTTGAAAAAATGCTCACCCATAAGGAGGAGAAGATAGAAAGTTTTATAAACGCAACATTATGAAGTTGCCCCGGAGAGATGATTGTAAATGGTCAAATATATACGTGTACATCATCTGAGACCAAAATTGTTTAATAAATTCATTGGAACCCCTGTGCTGTAAATCTAAATAAAATTCCAGGCGGTATCACGGCTTAGAAATTTTGTGAACTCAAACACTAAAATGAAATGAAACAAGACTATGAAATTATATAGACTGGGCAGTTTTCTCACGAAACATCACGTTCTCATTTTTAGAGTTCCGTACCTAAAGCGTTAAAACAGGACCCTATTACTAAGCCTACGCTGTCCGACCGTCCGTCAAAGAGCTCTATTTCATTAACCGTAATATATAGATAGAAAGTTGAAAATTTCACAGAGTGTGTAATTCAATTGCAGCTTTAAATAATAAAAATAAAATAGAGTTAAAAAAATAAAGGGGTCCCCATACAAAAAACTTGTTGCGGTGGAGCGTCCGTCCGTTGAAATTTTCACAAAGTGTGTATATCAATTGCCGCTATAATGACAAATATTAATTAATTTTTGGAAAATCCACCGGAAAAATCGGTAAGTCTTAATAAAGGACTTATTACAATTATAATAGCTTATGTTTCAAACAATGCTTTGTTATGTTATTTCTGTATATTTAAATACAATACATATTATATTTTAGCTTAAAAAAAAAAACTCCTGGACGATGATACGGAACCCTCCGTGTGCGAGTTCGACTCACACTTGGCTGCTTTTTTCTCTTCTGTAATTCTGAGTCAATAAGTTTATACGGTTTCCAAGAGCAAAATCCAATGAAATTGTTGTTGGAACCTTGAGATTTTCGAGTGGAATCTTTGACAATTTTGAGAGCGAACAACAATTTTGAGTTCGCTTCATCTAATCTACTATGAAATGTCAATTTGTTTAACGTGAACACCTGTCAATTAAGACTTTATATCACGGTGCGGAGCACAGGGATTGAAATGTCAATTAACATCCCCTTTGTTTATATCCGTCATCTGGGTAATAACCACAGCCACCACGATACTCCCATAAAGGGGCCGTACAAGTTCCGTGGGCTCCTGAAGCACCCGTGGTACCAGACACAACCTCTGATCGACTGACAACCAACCAAAAGGTAATACCAAATTGAACTGCAAACAGTTTCAAACACAAGCATTACCACCAAAATGTCCGGGTTGGTAATACAGAATGTTCTCACTTATACTACCACGCCTAGAAATCCAAATTATAGACAACATCCACAATAATTATTGATAAGAGAAATATATAATCTAATAGTTTTAAGCATAGTAGTAATAGTCTTCGAAGAGACAATTTGTCGATTGATTCGAATATACGGCGGATCTTTTTTGGGTTGCGGGTGGTAGGTTTTGCCTAGGTTTCCCCAATTTTTTTGTTTTTTTTTTTGATTTGGGTTAAGTTTGCAGCCCCATTTATTGAGTTCAAATAAACACACCTGGGAATCATTAATTCGCAATGAATTTTTAAAAAATTGTAAGTATTAAAAATGTCCATAGAATCCATTTTCAAGGAACCTGCACATTTTCAAAAAGATTTGATGACTTTACTAAAATGTTTTACCTATTTCCATTTCAATCTATTCCCATTTTTTTAAAATAAAAATATGTGTTTGATAACGGATTTGTCATACATACTACAAACTTATACAATAGCAGACTAATCTGAAAAGAATCAGACTACTGACTTATACTCGTATCTCATTAAATTTGGAATTGCATATAGTACATATTTATATATATATTAAATTCTCTAAAATTGTTATGAATATTGATAAAGTCTGATCAGTCATTTTGTAGAAAAACTTTTTATTTAAAAGAAGTAACAATGGAACATTAATTTCGATTCACTGCCCTCTGACAGTTGATAGTCATCACACCTGGCAACCTCACATCAAAAGCAAAAGAAAGCAATTGGATCTGAAGCTTCTACGAATGAATTCGAAATTTAAACAGAATCAACGTAACAAGTATTTACGGGACTATACTAAATGAAGCTGGTATGAACTAGAGGTCTGCATGAAGGCAAAAAAAAACGACGTTCGAATTAACAAAGTTTAAAATGAATTGAGTGAAATAGAATGCGACGCCGAATGAATTCGAGTGAATTTGTGCGCTCACGTCAGATTAAGTCGCACAATATTGAAACAAAGAGAAACGAATTGAATGAATTTAGAATGAGAGGTTGGTTTCGAATTAATTTCAAATGCATTCACATTCACACAGAAGAAAGAAAACAAAAAAAGCAATGGAGAATTTTGTTTAGAACACACAACCACTTACAGACTCGTCGGCGTCTTTTGCTGCGCTCATTATCTTGTACGACAAACGAATGAATGAATGATTCGAATTAATTCGAATGTCTCGGCTGTGCCGATGTATTTATTTCGTTTTGCACGCTATTTCATTCTAACTCAAAACACAGCCGCATTCACATTCATTCATTTCGTGTTTCGCTCTCATTCAATTCAATTCAACTCGAATTCATTCTATTGGACTTCAGTTGTGAGCGAAGCCACGCCAGTCTGTATCTGAATCTATCGTATACAGTTTTGAGACCCAGCAGTCAACTCAATACTGAAAATTCTTCAGAGTTTCAATCCAAACTGCTGTGAAGGTTTTTCAGTGCCTCGTAGAACGTCAGAAACTCGGAGGAGAGCAGAACAATCGTCAGGTTAAGCAATAGACACATAACACGATTGAAGGACTATGATAATCAATTGGCAATCAAATTTCTGGACAACAGTAAGAAAAAGTTTTCCCTTAAAGAGACTCATGAATCTAAGTTAAGAAGATTGTCCTTAACGAAAATGTTTAAAATTACTAACTTTCCATGGAGGCTTTACCTTTGCTAGTAATCAATGAATCTATTTGTACGATAATAAGATGTGTCTATACTAAAGTTAAATATTTACTATTCACTTCATAATAAAAACAAAAACTACATATTATATGCAATTACCATGTGTCACCTCATTCAAAAGAAAGTGGGGGGGAGCAATGCAGTGGTTCTGTTCTCTTGAAATACAATATATATGTATGTATACATAGAGTTTACATGATAATTCGTGGGTGTGACACACAACAACTTTAGCTTTTATACAAACATTTATAGTTTCCGAGAATCAAGTATACTATAAGTAAATATAAATTATATGAAAAAAGGTATAACTATAAGTTTATCTTTATATATATCATCATCATCATCAACATATAGAATTACATACTATGCACATATGTATGTATTGATGTATGTATGTTATGTATTAGCTTTCTATAGATCAATCGTATGTTCTTATGCACCCCCTCCTCATTCACCTCACACAAAGTGAAAGAATAAATGAGTTGTCATTTTTTTTTTTTTTTTTTATTGTCTATTTCAGTTTGCAATAGATAAAGTTGATTACACTTTACTTATACATATATGTATGCATATGTATATAATACTATATAAATTCACATATACTATACGAGTACACACATATATTATATAAGCTTTTTACTAACAGAACATAGACGATTTCATTTGTTCTTTTGTAGTATTTAATTTAAATGAAATCATTTCATCAATCAATTTGTTATATGCAATTAGTTTTATACTTTTCTCGCAGTGAATAGTAACACACAGAAGGAGACCCCATAAAGTACATATACTATATGTACTTATATTCTTGATCAGTGGGACGAGACGTGTTGATTTATTCATGTCCGTCTGTCCGTCTGTATTTATGCAAACTACAAGTCCCTCAGTTTTTGAGTTAGTAAGCTGAAGTTTTTGAGCTAGAAAGCTAAAATTTTGCAAGGAGCTTTATTTTCACCATACACATTATATTTATCGAAAACAGCCGAATCGAACCACCAGGAGAGGGTAACCCCCCATACAATCCTGGATCTTGTTAGAAAAACTTTTTTGTTTTTTGTACTATCAACTTGAATTTTGGACACTATAAGCCTCTGACCAATATCAACCAACCATATAAATGTCAACACCCACGGATCTCTAGGGGAGGTACCCCCCCATACAAACCTAGATCCAAATTCATGTTCTTATTAGAAAAATTTTAATGTTTTTCATACTATCGACTTGAAACTACTCCACTAACCATGAAAATTTCAAGCACTTTTAAATCACTTCCATGTGTTTATGTATTTCAAAAAATTTCTCACTTGACAATGAAAAATCACAGACTGGTGATGTCTTGGAATGTATTGCCGTTCCCCAAAGTTGCATTGTATTCCAGAATATCTAAAATTGATTTTGTAGATCCGAAATTTGTTCTCTAGGCTTGATCAGTGTGAATTATCCAGAAAATCATTATAAGTGCCCCGGAAGACTAATTGGTTAGGCCCATTGTCTTGCCACGAAGCATGGATTGGTTATATTTCACGTCCCTTTCTTGATTGTATCATCCTGAGCTTGTAACTTTTAGCATTCAAGATCAATGGTATGACAATTGACAAACATAAATTGTTGTCCAAGTTTCCTACTTGATGATGTGTTAGCAAAGTATAAGAACTTCGTTGAAACATTTTACTTTGTCAATTAAAAATTTTAATCTTTTTTTTTGTTTACTTAACAAGATTATCATTAATCGAAAAGGTTAGAAAAGTCATGAGAACGAATGACACAAAAAAAAAAAAAAAATATGTACTTTGGCTATACCGAAGTTGTAATACTCTTCTACTCCGAGTGTCTAGAAATTTATATGGTTGGTGGATATCGGTCAGAAATTTTTTTCTAATAAGAACTTTCATTTGGATCACGGATTGTATGGGGGGTACCCCCCATAGTAATCCGATTCGGCTGATACCGACAAATGTACTGCGTATGGGAAAAAGAAAGCTCCGTGTAAAATTTCAGCTCTTTAGCTCAAAAACTGAGGGACTAGGAGTGCGAACAGACGGACATGGCTAGATCAACTCGTCTCGTCGCGCTGATAAAGAATATATATACTTTATGGGATCTCTGATGTCTCCTTCTGTATGTTACAAACTTCATGACAAACTTATAATACTAAGCACTACATGAAGAGTATAAAAATACTATCAATCACGTGGATCTTCTAAAGTCAACAACGTCTCCATCGTCCATTCGATCTGATTACACAAAAACATATAAAATTTTAGTAATTTTTGTTGGGAAATTAAATGTATAAAGAAACCAATACTTATTTCTAAATAAAAAGAAATTTCATCAAAATCAAATTTTGTTGTTTTTGGTATTTTGTTTTTTTTTTATTATTTTTTTTTGTTTTTATTTCATTTCTGTTAAATGTAAATAGTATGTAGGTCAAACATGCGAAATAGCAACCATAAAACGAATACAAAAAAAATAAATGTTTATGTTTTCCATTGGGAAATTTAGTTTTGAGAGCCTAAGAAAGAAATGCAATCGATTGCAATTGAATGCCAAATTAAATAAAATTTTCTATTTTAAGACAAGTGACGAGAGGCAAGACAGACACCCACACACAAACAAATACATACTTTAGATGCGATGTCAATTTCATTTAAATCATTGAGTTCAATTCAATTCAATAATAAGAATTTCTTTTTGCTTTGTTTTTATTTATTTTTTTTACAATTATTATTATTAAATTTTGCTAAGGCAAATCAATCTCTTCTCTCCTCCAGCAGAATAATGCGCGTGCCCTTGACAGACAGCAGCAAATCAAAGCACAGAAAGCACAGCATCCCATGGAGAACAAATAAACTAAATACTGGCAGACTGGGAGAGAGAGAGGGAGAGAGAAAGAGATAGAGGCAAAAACAAAACACACACAAGACAAGAGAGAGGCACATGGAAAGAGAGTCATTCTCTCACTCACTAGCACATGCAATGTGAATATGTTGAACATGGCAAAGCGACAAATTCTCCATACAGTTACTATTTTGATTATGCAATTTTAAAGTAGATTCATTTCCATAGAATCCATTCCGTTTTCTTGATTTTTTGTACAATTTTATTCAATTGTGTACAATAGATATTGAAGAGAGAGAGAGAGAGAGAACTCTTTCACACCTTTATTTCATCTGCGTTGTTGTGTTTTGTTTTGTTAATGAAGAAATACATAAGAAATATATACATATCTCATGAAATCTCATCATTAAACAAATTGTTTACTAAATTGAAATGATCTAATCACATTCGAACTTCAGGGAGAGGAGATCTAAACACACTATTATTCAATGACTAACTGACTCTCTCACTCACAATTTGTTTGTGTTACAACAGTAACAGCAACAAAACAATAAGTAAGTGAGTATGTTATGTACAAAATTTAATTGTAGATCAAGGCAACAGCAACAATGAGCAATGAGGAAGGAGTAGAGGTTACATTTATTTATATCGCCCCCACATGCAATTGTTGCCTAACAGTCATACAAAAACACTTTAGTACACACGAAATAAGAAAAAATCAACACAATTTACTTCACTGTCATCATCATCATCAATGTTATGTGAACACTTCTTCTTCCTTTCACTTCGTGTGTTCCTTTTATTATTTTTTGCCGGCAATTTGTACATACTTTGCTTCTATCATCATAACAACAATTCTTATTTAATTGTTTTTAAAATCAAATAAGAAAAAAAAAATATATATAAATTAATAAATTAAAACAAATTATTAACAATTTAAATTGTAATAATTATAATTTACACTTCTTTACTTAGGTAACCAGTAACACAAACACACACATACACACACACACACACACACATACTCTTCATTTGTTTTATTTGTAAATAATTTACCATTTAAATTGAAGACAGACGACGACGACAACAACAACGACGACGACAACGATATACGATTTCTATTCTATCCGTCGTGTTGCTTTTTATATGTATAATTCCACACTCGCCTCAGCTCACTATGCACAACAATATGCCGCCGCAAAAAAAAAAAAACAAAACAACAAGAAACAAACAACTCGCGTGCAGAACGAAAGAGAAACGAATTGAAATTAAGGAAATTAGGGATAAAACGATATGAGTAAATACAAGTACTTACTCGATACTTTGCTTTCGATATCAAGTACTTTTGGCATCGATAGTTTAGAACCGAGTATCAAGTAGGTATAATAATTGGTTTGTTGTTTAATGTTTTGTGCCCGCATCAATTGTTTATTTTAGGCGCGACATAGAAAAAGAGAAAGACAGTTGGAATGACAAAAATTTCACCGACACTGCTGCAGAGTGATCATTAAAAGATGTGGCCAAAATGTTCACCAAGACCAAATGAAAAAGGGATGAAACAGACCTTTTGATTTTTTTTATCAATAAATACATATAACATATATAAATGTAATGAGTTGAAGGAAAGTAAGAGACACAGCATAATAAGGAGTTGAGCAGAATAAGTCGAAAGGGGAATCTTTTTCACTCAGATAGCGACACTCAGAGAGTAGTTGCAAAGTTTAAATACTTTCTGCTGTTTCCATTTGCCTGAAAGTTTATGTAAATCAACTGATACTAATAATTATTGATATGTTCCCTTCGATGCTGAGTAGATATCGATAGTTTACGACCGATACGGCATTAAGTAAGAGATATCGTTCTATTCCTAATTGAATTTTATAGAAAATTTACTAAAAAAGAACTATACAAAAAGCCAAATGGCGTTTGCACTGCGTTTGAAGAAATAACAACAAATAACAATAAAATGTATTAATTTTGACCAAAGTACCGCCCTTAGTGTGCAGTGCTGCCAATATGCCAAAAAGGTGATGCCATCGTTTTAGAAAAAAAATACGAATGATGCCAATATTAGTTTTTTCTGCTTTTGGTCAATAACTTTTTCAATTTTTCAATTTAATTTCAATTAAATTTTAAATACAAATGAATTTTTCAATAAACTATAATAATATAAATTATAAATAATAATAAAGAAATTTACCATAATTTTATTTTAATTCAAAAAATGCCTTTTAAGGAATATTGGTTTTTCTGCTTCAAACTTAAGTTGTTTTTTAACATCTCTGTGTGGGTGAGAAAAAGGGCTATTTCAATAAATTTAAATAACATTATATTTATATATATGTACATACACTAATTCATTTTCATAAATTTCAAGTGTTGAAATTTCATCAATGACATTTTTATATGTCTCCTCAGCCATTTTAGTGATTTCTTGTCCCTTTAATTTATTGGCTTCAATTTTTTCTTGCAGCTCTTTTGTTGAATTCGTTAAAGCTTCTTTAGCATCGGCAACTTCTGTATGAGTCTTAAAAAAATATAGAAATATATAAATTAATATTAAATAAAGTATTCAATTATACTATAGAAGAGAAAAAATAAAACCAACCATCATTGTGTATTCATCAAATAATTCCTTTTGTAAAATACTTTCGCGCAATTTCTCTTGATATTCTTCATATTGTACCAAATAGGCATTTGCCTTTAATTCATCATTTTCGATTTGTTGACGTATGAAATCAATACAATCCTTATTCTTGATATTTATCCAATGCAAATAATTGTGTTCTTGATCGTCTGAATCTGGTGTTAGAGTTGTTGTGATTGAGACAAGTAATTGTAGTTTATGATCTATCAAATGATCTCGACGTGCAATTAATTCATTGCAATATGTTGTGAGTTTTTCATTTTCTTGACGCTACAAACAAACAGATACATAATATTATTTCATTTTATACTCTACTTTCATTCATTTCATTATTATTGTTTCTTTTACCAAAATTAAATTTCTTTTCCATACCTTTTCTAAAAGTAATGATGTCCAAGTTTGTAACATTATATTGCGACTTTTCTCAGTTTCATTTTCATTTTCAATTTCATTCATATTCACATTCCCATCCCCATCGCCATCGCCATCGCCATCTTGATCTCCATCATCAATATGCTTAACATGATCATCGTTATCAATGCTCATATTACTGACATCATCAATATTAACGTCGTCGTCCTCTTCCTCTTCGTCTTCATTATCCAACTCTTGTGGTATAGCAAATGGTGAAGACATTATTATTTCCTCATTTTGCTGCTGATAATGCAGTTTTTTCATCTTCTGATGATGCTTTTCTTTCTTCTTCTTTTGCTTTTCTTGTTGTCCAAACATTTTTACCGACGGCTTTCGATCTTCTATGGATCAGAACTTTGTTGCCTTACTGTTTTGTGTCCTCTCAGTAAATAATGACTAAACGAGTGGACAAGTGTCAATAGCTTTATATGTACGTGCAAGTTCAGAAGATTCTCCAAAGCAATGATGACTCTCGCTCTCCAATGCATTGAAGATGCTCTCCAAAGCAATGAAGATTCTCTCCAAATCAATGAAGATGCTCTACAATACAATGAAAACGTTTTCCATAGCAATAAAGACTCTCACCAAAGCAAAAGAAGAGCAAATAATGTACCGTTATATACTAGTATAAAATAAAACGATTGCAATTTAGTTGTTTTTTTGTGTCGTCTTGGTAACTGACTGAGTGAGTGGGCAAATGTTATGCAAAAACTACAATATTAAAAGAATAGACTAAACAAATCGTGCATCTCTCTCTTCAATATCAAATCTCGGAATACCCAATAACAAATTGTGTGTAATTTTGTTACTAGGTATCCCGAGATTACATATAAATTGAGAGGGAGAGCGATTTGTTCAGTCTATATAATTTCATAGTCTTTTGTGTCATAGCAATGGAAACACATTCTCCAAAGCAGAGAAAAGTAAATAAAGTATCATTGTGTTGTGTCCTCTTGGTAACTGATTTTATGTTATGTACAAGTCCATTTAAAGAAGACTGACTCTCCAAACTAAGAAAAAGAAGAGCAAATAAAGTATGTACATATGTGTACTGTCATGTTTATGTATGTTTATGCTTTAGACAATATTTCTTTATTAAAAAAATTTAATTGATATTAATAATATATTATAATACCAATTTATTGTATTTAATATCACAATTATGTAATTGATTTTTTATCTATAGAAAAATTCATTCATTCATTCATTAAATAAATTAAATTACATAATTATTCATTTGCTTGCTAAGGTAAGATTGACTGGCAAGAAGTCCATGCGACAATACAATTTACTCTATAAAACTAATTACATACAAGTCGAATTATTCCGACTAATGGTTACCTAGTACCCCCAAGACTTCACTCTCCCCCCACAGACACCACCGATAATTGTGAAGTTTAAAGAGAGACAATGATTTATCAATGTAAATTCTATCAAAACAAAAATGAACAACTCAAAATGATATGAAGAGTTTTAAAACGAAACAATTAGTAATCATTGTTGGAACCCCTGCAGAGGCAGATTGTATACAAAAAGTTGAGTTTGGTGATCCAATAATGATATTTCATACATGTGCAAAAGAGATAAAAGGGGTAAAGCATATTCCAGCGGTGTTCAGCATCCCTAGAAGAGTTGCAACTATAAAGCGCAGTCACACATAGTTCTTTAGGATCAATTCAATTGGTCCAATTGAAAAGGCAAACAATATAATGTGAAGTGCTATCACTCTATTGGATCAGTTATTATTAGCAGTGAGAATTAGGAAAGGATATTCGGTCCTATTGAAAAAATCTACTATTTAACTAAGTACTGATGCCACTGATCTTGACAAGATCTAAAGAGATAACTATCGAATAAGAAGGCAATATCCCAAATACTCATGAAATAAGAGACACCTGTCAGAATTTTAAAGTTGAGATATGCTTAATTTTTCATAGACAATTTTTGATGGAATAATAAAGGATAATACAAATTTTAATTTTAATTCAAATTTGATTTGCACCTCGGAATCAACAGATTCTACTATTCCATATAGTAATCTATAATTTCATTCTAGTTGAAGATATGTGAACGAACAGATAAAGTGATAAGATAAGATAAGATTCAAGACAAGACGTCTTGTGACGATGACAGAAGAGAAGAGTAGTGGATATGAGGGGAGGGGAGAGAGACAAACATCTTGGTTAAATAGTAAATAGTTGATCAAGAACTTTGTTGGGTCCTTCATTCTAATTGTCAACAAATGGGGGTCGAGGGTATAAAATAGTAAATTATAGAATTTCTATACAAGATATTGTATGTCTATAATATCTACATATGTATATCTTAAACTATAAAGGCATTAAAGCAGCTAATGATTCAGCAATAGTACTATCACGAAATCTTCCTATGCGTAATGCAAATGATATAACATGAGCCACATAACTTTGTTCATGGACACTATGGAATAAATAGGACATGGCACCCATAGCATGTATATTTACATCAGAACCACCATGTAGGTTCTCATCGGTATTTATGGCCGCTTGTTGGGTATATTCCCAATCTGTAGTATTCTTTGGTGGACTTGCACGCTTATTAGTAGTTGGATTCACTTGAAAGCCTTGATAACTTGTGCCATATGTTAAAGTTGTGTATGATGTCTTTTCGGTTTTAGAATTTCCAGCTAATCCCAAAATATTTGAACCTTTATCTGGATGACCATTTATAGTTAGGCTATGCGAATGATCTGCTGTGACTATTATAAGTGTTTCATCCAATCGATCTCTAGGTTAAGTAAAAAAAAAAAAAACAAATAAAAAAAAAACATTAAAAATTTGATTTATCATTTAACTAAGCAGCTACTACTTACTATATATACTTACTTCATATGGTCTAAAGTAGCTTCAACAGCTTGATTTAATGCTAATACTTCATTTAGGGCCTTACGGGCAGTACCACGGTGATGTGCTTGATCTATCATGCCACCTTCGACTACAAGCAAGAAACCTTTATCTGTATTTCCTAGGACTTCCAGGGCTTTTATTGTCATTTCCTTGAGCGAAGGCATCCCAGCATCTGATTGATCACGTTCATGATCATATTTTAGATGACCATTGGCAAAAATACCCAAAACATAATCCAAATCATCACTTTTTAGTTTACGCAAATCTCCATTATTCTCAACAATAGCAAATTTTTCACCAGCTGATGATTTCTGTTGTTGCCAATCCTTGATCAAATTGCGACCATCTTTTGAACGACATGCCCAAGTATCTAAGGGATCAGCAACACTTCCATTTACATTGGAAATTAACATTTGACGGCCACCACCCATTATAACCTGTGGGGAAACAAATTAGTAAGTAAAAATTGAGTGTGAGTAAATCTGGTAAAAAATCGTACACACGTACATTTATGGATTTTCCGATTTCATCATGTATTAATTGTTGGGCAATATCTTTGCATCCTTCTTCAAGTGCCTGAGCTGGCATACTCTGTTCACACTCCCAACGACGATCAGGCGTATGAGAATATAAAGCTGCCGGAGTGGCATGTGTTACCCGGGTTGTTGTCACAAAACCCGTTCGCATACCATCCAATTGGGCCCATTTAAGTATTGTCTGAACATGATGATTAGTATCCAATGAGGCACTACAATTGGCTAACTCCACATTGGAATCGACACCACCGGTTTCATAATTGATTTTGACTCCACCAAAAAGTGCTGTGGCTGTTGAAAATGAATCTGGTACTTGTTTATCGGCACAATAGGTTTTCAATAGACCCATATGGGGAAATTTCTCCCAACTCAGTAAACCTTCTTCCTTATAGCCATATATACGTGATGCTGTCACCGTTGTTGGTCCCATACCATCACCAACAAAGAGTATAACATTCTTTGCCCGACGACGATTCAATTCACGACTGAGTGCTGTCTTCAGTTCACTGATGCCTCGTTCATACCAAATTTGTTGCTCCTTTGGTAGATTGGTATTCCAAAATTCTATCGAATCAACATCACTGACATCACTGCCAACCTCGTAATGCACTAAGAAACCAATACACATTGCAGTCATTAGAACTGTTGAGAATATCACAGCGAGTATAAAGATTTTCGATTTAAACACATTTCTATGTGGCTTATCACTTCCTGCTCCTGATCCTATTGATCCGGATCCAGATGGACCCAATCCCGAGGCTGCTGCTATTGTTGGTAAGTTAGTTGATGTTGGTGACTCATCATATGATGAATGACCATTGTTACCATAATGTTGACTGGAATCTAAACTATCCAATTGTACTTCAATAATACCATCATTATTATTATGTAATGATGATGATGTTGGTGAATTATTCATTTGAAGTGATTGTGGCAATGTGTTTATATCTGTCGGCATCATCATTCTGAACACCAATTCTTATCTCTCTATTTTCTATTTTGTATTTTTTATTCTTATTATTATTGTTGTTTTTTTTTTATGTTGAGTATGATGATGATAATTACGAATGATGGAGTTGTCGCCACGTCTTTTGAATGATATTTGTTTAATCTTTATTTGTGTCCTAAAAAAAAAAAAAAAAAAAACAGAAGAATTTTTCATTTTTACAATAATTTCCAGATAAAAGATTCATACACATATTTAGTACAATAAAGATAAAGAAGACAACAACTACAAATTAACAAAGTACACTACTATTTAGTACAATACACATAATTCGTTTACTTTCTTAATCAAATTGGATGGCAAATATCTAGAAAAAAAAATATATATATGCACATATCTTGTCATATATCATATAAATTGTGTGAGTAAGTTGTTGTTTTGTATTTTTGTAATTAATGAATGTCCAGATCATAGTCATTCAATCTTTCTGGATTGCCTATCCCTATTGTGATAAGGAGCTCAGAGAGAGAGAGAGAGAGAGAGTGAGAGTGATGATATCCTGCACTAGTAATCTAGTCTATGATATCGCTAGCACTGAAGCCAGGGACCAAGGACAGATTATCTATAAAACAGTGTAGATAATTGCCAGCCCAGTGAAAATTTAATTTGAAAATTTGTATCCTCAATGACAATATTATTGCGCGTTTCTATGCCCCAGCATTTATGGGATCATCGTTGTAAACGATGAATACATGTATTGGGAGATGTGAAATTGAAATGTTTTGTCAACACTTTAATTATGTGGTTAACATAGTTAACACTGCATTGATATTGGTGAATTTATACACCTATAACCTTCCTGATGAATCACTCTGTCCATTATTGAAAACCGTATGAAAATCTATTGGGTAGTTTTTGAGCTTATCGCGTTCAGACAAACAGAAACAATCAATCAATGTATAAATTGTCATATTTCAAATTACAACAATAAAGAATGATTATTAGGGAAATTAATTATCTGTCTGGATTTCTAACAGATTTCTTGACAAAGCGCAACGTTGAATGATTTTGAATCTTGCAGAGTTGTACGTGCTACCTGGCCTAGGTGCAATGAAAATATATCTTTTAGATTAATCAATAGAAGACGCAAAGATACCGCATGGCTTACAGCGGTTTTTAATGGTCACTGGTGTATTCGGACTCACGCGGTGAGACTGGGTATTCCCTTCAGGAGCCTTTGTAGAAGTTGTGGTGACGTGGAGGACAGGGAATCACACACCCACTTTCTATGTTAACTAGAAATAGACTCCTGGGCAAATACAATATCATCGATAACCTCTTGGATTGTTCGGTCACATGTTCGGGTGACCTTTTAAAATACCTAAACTCTACGGGATGGGTTTAGCAATACTGATTGTATTCGGCTAGGAAGTGGTTTCAAAACGGCACTTAAGCCAAGTGAGTCTGAATTTATAGACGAGATAATGCAGTTTAAGTACTTTATCTTACAGTTAGTGGATTAGATAAAATTGGAAAAAATTGTACCTGCCGAGAAATCGCATAAATTGATAATAATATGGCACAATAAACTTTCTCGAATATAATGATAGCATTACAAATATATAGAAGTCTGATAATATCAAATGGCAGAATGAATATTTAAATATATTGTACTTTATAAAAACTCAAGAAATACTACGGGTTCTCTCAGGCTTCTTAACCGGATATTGTGATAGTCTTATTTAAATCAGACTCATATCTCTTATGTAATCTAATTTAATCTAAACGCTCTGACCAAATCTTTTTTGGGAGAGTTGCAAATAAAGGAAACAGTTAGAAAAAATAAAGATTAGCAAGATTTTCAAAAGAATATAGTATCAACAAGCAATGTCCCAAAACGATTCAACGATGTGGATGAGGGCAGGATAAAGAAATCTTCAGAAATCCGATTTCAGATCAAAAGAATGAAGAAAATTCCTAAATATAGTAGTGCTAAAAATAAAGAAAATTGTACAGAATCCGATTGGTCACATATCATAGTTTCAGACGAGTCCAAGTTCAACCGTATAGTACTCGATGGCCATCCGTCATAGAAAAGGTCAGCGCTATGCAGAAAATTGTATTGAATAAGCATTTATTTTTCCTATGTGGTGATATGGATATGTATTTCTAAATAAAAAACCAGAAAAAAACTAACTTTGGCTATTCCGAAGTTGTAATATTCTTCACGCTCCTCTAAGTGGTCTGAGGATCTTGAAATGGTTGGTGGATATGGGTCAGGCACTTATAGTATTCATATTTCAAGTCAATAGTATAAAAAAACATTAAAGTTTGTATAATAAGAACATGAATTTTGATCCCGGTTTGTATGGTAGGTACCCCCCCCCCCCAAGAGGTACCCCCCCAAGAGGTTCGAGAGTCTTGAAATGTATATGGTTGGTGGATATGGAGCAGGCACTTAAACTGTCCATATTTCAAGTCGATAGTATAAAAAACAAAAAAGGTTTTCTGATAAGAACGTGAATTTGGATCCAGGTTTGTATGGGGGGTACCCCCCTAGTGGTCCGATTCAGCTGATTCCGATAAATGTACTGTGTATGATGAAAAGAAAGCTTCGTTTAAAATTTCAGCTTTTTAGCTCAGGGACTAGTTTGCATCCATTCATACGGACAGACGGACATGTCTAGATCAACTCGTCTCGTCGCGCTGATTAAGACTATATATACTTTACGGGGTCTCCGATGTCTCCTTCTGTTTGTTACAAACTGAATGACAAACTTATAATATTATTCACAGCATGAAGAGTATAAAAAAGTCGTCAATTTCGATACTAAAAATATTATTTTCATGGAGTTGTACCAAGTTTAGAGTCTGTTACAGCAAAGGAAGAGAGTCCAATTATTTAGGGCTCGCTCTGTAAGCCAGATCATGTGAATGCTTGCCGTCTGCAAATTTTTTGAGTTCAATAAAATGTAATAGGAAGATCTGGGCATAATTTTTGTGAATTGACAATGCAACAATCCTCTCCCCCTTGACAGCCAATAGAAATTTGAAAGATAAAGCCCCAAGTTAAAGGAAACGCTTAAAAAAGTTTACTATGAGGACATCATTTCGTCGGAATTTAAGAGAAACCGATTGGTTAAAAGAGTCATTAAAGGCCAACAAGGGTGGCATCACTACAAAGTACGAAACAAAATTTTAACCCATGAATCTAAGTACATGTTACTTCATTTAATACTACTACTTATATAAACCCATTTAAATAAATCTAATAGAACATTAAATGAAGTATATTATGTATTAATAATATAAAATTTGTGTTAAATAAATAAATAAATAAAAAATATTTATGAAATAATAAAAATAAACTTTGTTTACGAAAAAGAGAACAAAATTTATTAATGACTAAAAACTAAGAACATTTGTTAAAATATTAAAGTAAAATGAATAACAAATATGCATGTGCATTCGTAATTCATTAGTAATACTGCAACAGATTTTGCATATGTAAGTTATGAGTCTATTTTATTCAGAATAATAAAATTGAAAATTAAAAATTGGAAATCAGGTAACAAAACCAACAGATGGTTTCAATGATTTGTAATTAAATGATTAAGAGGCTTCTAGTATTCATATTCAAAGAAAATTCCATGAAATTGAAATATGGTATTCAATAGAGAATGGTATACAATTATGAAGATTATATTGATTTTTAATCATAGGAAATTCCAGTAGAGAATTGAAGATTACACTGATTTTTATTCATAGGAAATTCTATGGAATGAAATATGGTGACAAAATAGAGAATGATACACAATGATTGAAGATTACTATAATATTAATTCATAGGAAATTCCATGAATTCGAAATATGGTATCCAATAGAGAATGGTATACAATCATGAAGATTACTCTGATTTTTATTCATAAAAAATTCCATGGAATGAAATATGGTGTCAAAATAGAGAATGAATGGTATACAATGATGAAGATTATTTGATTTTTAATCATAGAAAATTCCATGAAATTGAAATATGGTGTCAAAATAGAGAATGAATGGTATACAATTATGAAGATTACTCTGATTTGTATTCATAAAAAATTCCATGGAATCGAAATATGGTATCCAATCGAGAATGAATGGTACACAATGATTGAAGATTACTCTGATTTTTAATCATAAAAAATTCCATGGAATCGAAATATGGTATCCAATAAAGAATGGTATACAACCATGAAGATTACTCTGATTTGTATTCATAAAAAATTCCATGGAATCGAAATATGGTATCCAATAGAGAATGAATGTTACGCAATCATGAAGATTACTAAGTATGATTAGAAGTCGAAGTCATGATCTACATGATAAGTACATACATCGATTAAATTCTTCTATCATATATAGTACAACCGGACAGAGGATCGTAGATTGTTGACAAGCAGTTGCGAGCTACCAACAACACGGTGACATTAGGAAACTCTTTTACTTAGGACAGATTGACTCTTTTGAGTAAATTATGCTCATCCTTTCCTCCCGATGAAATATTTAAGACAGTTCCGGGGAGGACAATCGGACAGGGATCGGAAGTTTTTAAACCAAACTTCGGTTGTAGACCGATCAGATTTTTGATGCTTTCCTACCAAAAAAAAAAAAAAACAAAAAAACGAGAATCGATCGATCGATTGATCGATCAACAAGGCAGGCAAGATAAGCAGCATTGCTGAAGAAAGTTTTGCATCATCATTATTATCATCATCAATTAATTTCAGTCTAATTTATAAGTAAACCAGTAAGTAAAAAGGAAAACTAACTTTGGCTATGTCGAAGCTGTAATACTCTTCATGCCTCTCCTAGTGTTCCGAGGGTCTTGAAATTTACATGGTTGATGTATATGGATTAGATAGATCCAAATTTCACGTCAATAGTACAAAAAAAACAAAAAAAGCTTTTCTAATAATAAGAATATAAATTCGGATCCAGGTTTGTATGGGGTGTACCAACCCCCCCTAGAGATCTGATAGTCTTGAAATTCAAGCAAGCAAGAAGTAATAGTGATGGATGGCATTAAAAGTGAGCTCATCGAAGTGTATCCCCTTTCCTTAATAATCATTATACAAATATAGTTAACCTCCTAAATTGAAATTTTCTATAACTCAAAACGAACTCGAATCGTAACGTTTAGAGTGATAATTCTTTCTTTATAACTAGAATTCTTTGATAAGTTGAACTTTGTTTTAGGCATAGTGATGATGGTGATTTCAGTTATAAGTAAATATATCAAATGTTCCCACATAATGGAAATCACTTGATGGTTTTCCAAATGAAACTACTTGTTTAGACAAATTTAGTGTGATTGAAGTTACAAGTCACAGGACAAAGTTATCAAATTTTATAACTAAACTTATCAACAAATGTTCTCTCATATCGCAGTTTTAATATGTAGTATATAGTAAAAGATAAACATAATCTTGAATTGCATCTAATTTATAAATCATTTGTTTTGTTTGTTATCACCATTTGTATCCGGTTAACAGAATAGAACAGAATAGAATAGAATAGAACAGAACAAATATCAGGTAGACAGAATACCAACAAAAATTTAGACACTTTTTACACATGGTGATGGATAAGGAGGAGGAAGAATTGAACACCCCAATTATTCAACCACCTATTGACTTAGATTTATTATTACATATATTCATAATTGTATCATAAGTAAGATTGAATTGATTTGTTTTGTATAAATAAATAGTAGTATTAGTAGTAGTAGTAGTAGTAGATTTACTACATTTCATTGTTATCTTTGACTCAGTCAATTTAATTTCCATTTGTACTAACTAACAACTATAAAACATAATATAATCTCTGTTTAATCTTTGTGTTAAAATTTATATTGTAGTATATAAGATCTAATCTACATACGTGTACACATTCTACAAATGATTTAATAAAGAAATATATGTATATACAAAATATTAAATGAATTGTAATTTTAATTGAAAAATGTCCAACTATTTAAATGGAGAAAATGCAGAGAAATATCAAAAATTGACTACATTTTTTATAGCATGCGATTTATATTTAAATGTAACGTCCAACAGATTATTGATTAATTGACATCAAGCAAACAAAGGAAAGCAAAGGAAATAAGTACTATATATACTCGTATTACATATGTGAATGATTTGTGTCAAATGATTTCTTTTATTTCACTATTATAAGTAAATAAATATAATCCGATTTAGTAAAATATTTATAAAAAAAATCTCATGCGAGATAATAATATTATAAATACGAATGAAGAATATTTTTGTACATATTTACGCCGGTTTTTCATCAGCATCGTGTTTTTATTGTTTTGGTTTTGATTTTGATTTTGATTTTGATTCATTTCATTTTCAATTCAATATACTTAGTGCATAATTAATTAATTAATTTGTATGGAACAAAAAAAAAAAAAAAAAAATAATAAATACAAAATTCACACACGCACAAACACAAAAGATTTTCAATGATATTCATTTTTTATTAATAAATATTATTAACTCGTAATATTATTGTTATTATTATTATTTTTTTTTTTGCATCAACTTCATTTCATTTTGATCTTAGTTCTAATTACAAGATTTTTAGCAATATTCATTTCACTTGCTTTTTTTTTTACTAGTCTATTAGTATGCATAATAATAATCACAAATAAATCATTAAAAAAACACACATACACAAAATTAATAATAATAAGCAGAAACCGAATATACAATAAATGAATAAAAATTAGAAGAAGAATCTTACTTCCTCAATAAGCCGCCAACAACCAACAAACACAACACAAAACAACCGACCAAAACTATATCGTATATCGCGAATTCGAGTTGGAATATAAATATATACTATACTGCTTAAGCGAACAAGAGAGAACGAGTCAACCAAATACAAAAAAAAAAAAAAAAAAAACAACACTTGCCATTTGCTTTTAACTGTGCAGCAGGCAGGTGTCATGGCAACGGTGAGTATGAGTATTGCATAGACATTGCTCACGAAATCATTATGTTCTCTCGGTCGCTTGTCGTAAGCAACAACAATTGCATATAATTTCTTCAAAAGAGAGAAAGAGTGAGAGAGAGCGAGGGAGAGGGAAAAGGAGAGAGAGAGCGAGAGCGAGAGCGAGGGAGTAAAGCATTCTCACGCCACACGCACATTGTCTTTCATGTCGTTGTGTTGTCATCAACGGAAAACATTTGGTTTTCCTGTACATGACCATAACTCTGAGCAATTTCCTGCGCATGACCATTTCCGTTTGGTTGCTTAAATTATACACCAGTTATATTTGAATTACATTCAAAGCTTATAACCATCAATTGGGCGCTTTTTTAAAAAGCTTTTTTATACTCTTCACGCATTGAATAGTACATATTACTATATAAGTTTATTATGAAGTTTGTAACTGTCAAGTCTATCTATATATGTAAGTGAATAGTCTTTGTCAGAGCGGACTAAAATTCAGAATTGGTATCGCGCCTAACACATAAACAACAACAACAGTTACATAAACGTCCGTCAGTTGGTTATTTCGAAAATTCCGCTTGGGCAGTGAGCAAAATAAGACACAAAGAAATGACAACATTAAGAAGTGGCAAAATCACAAACACGGTGGCTTCAGGTGAGGAACACGGAGATGTAATAAACGAAGTAGCGGCAACGGTAGCAGACAACAACGGGCGACAACGGCAAAGTAGCAAAAGAAAGCGACAACGGAATTGAGCGGCGATGCTTCGAAGTAACGACTACGGCGCCAGGTGACAAAACGAATAAGCGAATAGTCTTTGGTCTCATTTAGTACAGCAAAATCAACGCATGATCGTAATTGTTTAGCTATGGCGCAAAAAATTAATATTTGGGACTATTTTGAAAATAATGTAGGTGAGGTTACATGTAAAAAATTTAAAAATAAATTTAAAAAAAAAAAAAATATAAAAAAAGACTAACCTAATCTAATACTCTTCACGCCCTAGCTAGTTGTCTGAGGGTCTTGAAATTTATAAGGTTTGTGGCTATGGGTCAGACACTTATAGTGTCCAAATCGATAGTACAAGAAGCAAAAAAAGTTTTTCTAATAAGAATTTCATTTGGATCCCGGTTTGTATGGGGGGTAGCTCCCCTAGTGGTCCGATTCGACTGATTCACGAACTTGATCGGCGTTTGGTAAAAAGAAACTTATGTACAAAATTTCAGCTCTCTATCTCAAAAACTGAAAGACTAGGAGTGCGAACAAACGAACAGACAGACATGGCTAAATCAACTCTTCTCATCGAGCTGATCACAAATATATATACTTTATGTGGTCTGCGATGTCTCCTTCTGTGTGTTACGAACTTCATGACAAACTATTCAATCATCTTAAAACTACACAAAATTAATATAAATGCAGTAAATGTCGAGTCGTGTGAACAGTCGTTGTCAAATTCTTCAATGAAGTCAGCAAAAACAATTCTAAAAAAGAAAATAAAAATAGAAGTGAATAAAAAGCAGTTGCTAAGAGCGCAAGTATATTGGATTGGTAACGGAAGCCAATATTCCTTTTAATGTATTAAATTCAGCAAATATGAGGAATATACTAATTGATCGAATTTGTAAAGGTCTTAACGATAGATGGACGGTTAAAAAATTGCACTAAATGCATCAAACTGCAAAAAAAAAACTTTACAAACAGTGAACAGTGAATATTATAAAAATTCAATATACTCGTAAGTAATGAAGTGAAAAACAAACAACTTATTATCTCTGAAAATAGACAATGCTAAGCGGCTGTCAAGAAACATTTTTGATATAAGTGCACAATTTCTAAGTGTGGCTGAAATAAAATCTGTCAATGATCAAACTAAATGATATCCGAGAAAAATAAATGGAAGAAAACCACGAATTGTGCACCAACAATGAATACTTGGGAAAAAATTGATTTGATTGAAAAAGTGCCAAGACAAGCCAAGCGTACTAATAGGCAATATACAATAGCCCAACTGGTTGATTTGGTTGATGTACTAAAATCGTCGGACAAGCTGAAATACCTCATAAATTGTCGAAATGTTACGAAATATATAAGGAAAACATTAAATGGGTATTGCGCGAAATATTCGAGTTGAAGCAATTTAAATTGCCGCAACTAGATTGCTCAACTATTAGATGTACAAATAAGTTTTAAGGGTCACTCTATTCATGTTAAAGCGTCACCATTCCTTGCCAAAAATCCGTTTGTGTCATTTCGCTGATATGTAAACAACAAACTTTCTTTGTTCTCTGAACATTTTAGCTTTTGTGCCGACATTCATTTGAAGAAAAGTGCAGCTGATGGAAACAACTGTGCAAACAACTGCTCCAAAGGCATAATCGGAAGGGTTTTTTGCATCGAATTGTGATGGGGGACGAAAAGTGGATCTACTACGACAACTCAAAGCGCAAAAAAACATGGGGTAAGCCTGGTCATGCATCAACTTCAACGGCCAAACTGAATATTTATGGCAAGAAACTAATTCTGTGCATCTGGTGGGATCAGCTCGGAGTGATCTACTATGAGCTGATCAAGCCTAACGAAACCATCACTGGGGATCGTTACAAACAACAATTGATACAATTGAGCCGAGCATTGAAGCTCAAACGCCCCCAATATATCAAAAAACACAACAAAGTGATTCTCCTTCACGACAACACACGACCACATGTTGCAAAAGTCGTTAAGGAAACTTTGGAGGGACTAAAATGAGATGTCCTAACACACCCGCCGTCTTCACCAGACATCATGGGCGTAGCCAGGATTTCATCTTGGGGGGTTGCAAACTATATTTTGCGTAATAGTTTAATGTTATTTCAAAAATCTGATACAAATAATAGAAAAATGCAAATTCATAACAAAATGCAATGTGAACGCTCATAAGACATAAATAAGCCTATTAAATAATTCACAAGAAAGAACTCGGCACGCCCTTTGCAAGGGTACACAAAACATCAAAGTATAAAACAATATTAAAATTACGTACCATTAAGTTGAGACTCTCCCATTATTGCTCGCAGCCAAGTCTTTACTCTTTTTAAAGTGCTAAAAGATCTCTCCATTGTTGCAGTTGTACATGGTAGAGTCAAAATATTACCCAGAGCAGTTTTAATTGAAGGGAAAAACAAATCGGCATTTTCCCACACATCACAAAGTTGTAACTCTGAGAGATTGCTATTATTTTTTTTCATACAAAGGTTGTACCAAAGCTCTGCTTCTTGGTCAAACCCAGCCAAAGAATAAAGTTCTTTCACTTAATAAAAGTGATTTCAAATTTAATTTATAAATTTATGTGATAAAAGGTTGATCAAGTTGGAAACCTTCGCTATGCCATGCTCCTTCCGACTACCACTTGTTCCGGTCGATGACTCTTGGCCTGGCCGAGCAGCACTTCACTTCTTTGGGTTTGAATAGTTTCAAAAGACGATGAATTTTTCCAACACGGTATCCGTATGTTGCCTGAAAGATGGCAAAAAATCGAATATTATGAATAAAATGCATTATATCAGTTCCTCGGAATAAAGCTTCAAAGTCACTAAAAAATATCCTCAAAACTTATTTGTACACTCAATGCATATCATAGATTAGAGAAAATAATAAAATAAGATAATTCAAATCGAGTGTTCAAGAGTAAATAAGAGCTGCATTATGATTGGCAGGCAAAAGGAGAAAATTACTGTATATGTCCAATCATTTCAGGATATCATAATTTCATCACTTTGCACTTTGAGTGCATTTATTCTTATCAAAGCATGTCCATGCATCTTCATCAAGTAAGTACTCATATTATTGTACTAATATGAAAGTAAGTACTATAATAGCAGTTGTCGCAACTGTAGCAATTTGCGCTAAACAAGAATACAAATGCTTCCACACATCCTTACATAGTACGAGTATGTAGGCAGATCATGCGAAATGCAATTAACATGCACTCATGCATGCAATGGAAATTCAAATATTAAGACTTATCTGAGACTATGCAGCTCTTGATTTTGATTTGACTTCAAAATACAATTTTTTAAAAATTCATCATTTTTGCCACCTACAAAGCTAATTCAATAGTTCCATTTGATATTGTTTTGATTGTTGTTCCTGTGTTACAGGATTAAATGTTTATTGAATCCATATTTCGTCCAAGTCAAAATGCAAGCATTATGACTTTCAAATCAATATGATGTTCAGCTTGTGGTCTAAAGTAATCATATGCTTCAGCAGAGCTTTTACATGTACAAGTATGTGATATGTCTAAGGACTCTCTAGGGTGTAAATAAGATTAAAAATGCTTCCACACATCCTTACATAGTACGAGTATGTAGGCAGATCATCGATCGAAATGCAATTAACATGCATCCATGCATTCAAATTCAAAAATTAAGAATTATCAGAGACTATGCAGCTCTTGATTTTCCTTTAAATGTTCTTTTTTTTTTTTAATTCATCACCTTAGCCTCGTTCAAAGCTAATTCAATTATTCCATTGCATATTGTTTTCATTGTTGTTCCTTTGTCACAACAAAGTATAAAGGTCTATTGAATGCATGTTTCGTCCAAGATACAAAAAACCAATTTGAATTGCAAGCATAAAATTGTTTTGAAATCAACATGATGTTCAGTTTGTGGTCAAAAGTAATCATATGCTTCAGCAGACAACTGTTGCATGTATTATGTGATTCCTTAGGTTAAGTTAGATGAGGATGTGTTGGGGCTTGATTAGGCCATTGGACCAGCGTGTCGTAATTTCTAGTAATCAACTAAGAAAATTTGTACGAAGTGTGTATTTCTTTTGCCGCTATAACAAATAATGAAAAATAAAATAAAGTTAAAAATTATTAAGCTCTTATCATTAATTACACAGCTTAACAAAAATAAATTTTTTTCTTGTTGCATGGAATATTTTACATGACTTTAAGCTAATTTCTTACAAACTAGAAATGGTAGAAAAAAAACTAATAAAATATTTATCATCAGTGACCTCGAATTAGTAAGAAAACATCAAATATTTTTTGGGAAAAAAACTCAAAATAGATTTTGTTGCTTTGCTTAATGTAGAAGATCTCCATATGACGGTAGGAACTACTAACTTTGGCTATGCCGAAGTTGTAATATTTTTCATGCTCCTCCTAGTGGTCCGAGGGTTTTGAAATTTATATTTTTGGTGGATATTGGTCAGACACTTATAGTGACCAAATCGATAGTATAAAAAATAAGAAAGTTTTTCTAATAAGAACTTTAATTTCGATCCAGATTTGTATGGGGGGTATCCTCCCTTTAGTGGTCCAATTCGGCTAATTCCGACACATGTACTGGTGAAAAGAAGGCTCCGTGCAAACATACATACGGAGAGACAGTTGGACAGACAGACCGACGGACAGACGGACATGCCTATATCAACTCGTCTCGTCGCGCTGATCAAGTACATATATATATACTTTATGGGGTCTCCGATATCTCCTTCTGTATGGTACAAACTTCATGACAAACTTTTTATACAATACTATTCACCGCGTGAAGAGTATAAAAACTTCTTAAGTGCAAAACAGAAAACGAAACTTCTAAGGTTGATATTCTAAGTACATTCAGACTAATGTGAATAGGCATAATCACTGTAACATAAACATAATCAATCTTCCAATGAACTATAAAATAGATAAGTATATAGTGTGTGTTCAGGAATCATATACTCGTACCAAATTTGTTTATTTGTTATATTTTCTTATATTTATATATAAGACACACTTATGAGTCCTTCCTGCAATGGGGAGGAAGGGGTTCACTTAATATTATGGACCTCTAAATAAGCAAAATTATTAGACGATCATAAAGAAGCGATCAAGATGAATTTCTGGTAGGGACAAGAGCTCTGGTTACTGGATTAACGTGTGAAGTAACTTTATCCATAAAGAACATTCTTCTTTTACCAGCAGTACTTGCAGGTCATTGTGGATATCTTTGTTCCTGATATATCATAGAGCGCCTGCGAATGTTCTAATGCTCTTGGATTGAGGTCTTTTTATAAATTCAATGTTACTTGCGGTTCCCCACAATTCGAAACTATATGTCCATATCGGTTTAATAACAGAGTTATATAGTAATAATTTATATTGAAACCTTCCACCAGATCTACAATTAATTAGCCATTAAAGATTTTGTGCTCTAATTTTTTTTGTATTTTTTTTTAAGGGAAGTGATTTTTTTTTTTTGTTTTCTAAATGTCCCTTTGATAATCAATTAAACGAATAAACATAAAAAATTTTGAATTTTAAATATAGCAACACAACCAACATTTTGAATCTATTTGTTTTAGTAATCGTCCTCATCCATATCATCTTCCCTTTTGCGTTTTCGACATGTACAGTCAACGTCACTAATTGTAACGTCTGAGTCACTGCTACAGTCATCGTCATCGTCTTCGTCTTCTTCTGCATCATCTTCTTCATCTGTATCTGTATCTGTATCTGCATCATCATCTTCTTCTTCTTCTTCTAGGGCTCGAAAGAATGCTTCCAGATTGCCAGAAGATGCAGCAGTCACAGCGTTTGATGGCACATCAAAACATCTTAATAAGATGCCCATCATTTTGGATGGAAAGCCTTCGCAAAATTCAGTCATTGATCTTTTAAATTCTGGTGTGTTCAAGTGATTCTTTATTAATTGCTTGGGATCATCCTCATGGTCGCCTTCACCGAGTTTTGGCAATAACATTGCGAGCTTCTTGGCTTGGTCGGGACATTTCGACATTAATTCGAGAAATTCTTTCGAATTAGTGAACTCAGTAAGGGCAACATTTATATCAACCTTAACCTTGGGTGATTTTTCGGCTGTTTCTTCGGGTGTTTTTTCGGGTGATTCTCCTTCAACAAGTGCAGCCGCACCTTTTGGCGTGTTCGAGATGGTTGATTCAGGTAAATCGTTAATTGTACTATTAGTGTTAACAATAGTACTTGTTCTGGCACGGGTTTCTATAGAATCCGAAGAAGAAATAGAGATTGCTCTTTGAATAACTTCGTGAAATAGGTTTCTAAGCCGTTGATGATTAGGATTACTGAGTAAAGACCTGGGACGATATTGGATTGTCGGTTGTCTTGGATTATTAATTAGTTCATTTACACGATTGCAATATTCCTCGTCTCTATTCGTTCGTCTTTCTTGCATCCAGTAGAACAAGCGGCGTGGTGAAGTCTTGAATATCATTACATAGACTCTTCCTGTCGTACATTGGTGCACCCGCTTATATTCAAAATCGTCGGGAAACAATATAATATCCTCTTCGACGTTGTCAGTCTCCAGGTCTTTCCAGCAGAAACGCAAAAGATCATCTGCATCTCGTTTTACAAAGACCAAGCCCTTGCGTTTGTCGGCATACACCATTTTTGCAATGAAATCCATGCGACCAGCACGAAATTCCACCAGGTTTCCTGTTCCATGAGCATAATCACCATGATTGTTAAACATTTTCGTTCCCGTAAGTGATGCACAAATAATAACAATTTAATTTAACAATTAAAACAAAAAACAAGAAGAGAAATCACGGTTTAAATTTATTTTATTTTTACAAAATATTTTTGCGTTCGTAAATTTTACTATTCAATATCGAATTTGATTTTATTGTGGAGCTGACTTTTCTCCAACTTTGTAAACTTCTAAATGAATTTGACAGAAAATTACACTAGATGATAAAATTTTTTCAAATGCTTTAAAAATTTTATGAATTTCATATTTTGTCCTCCAGCAGCGCCTACTCCTGTTTTTTATCTTCTATGTGTTTCCGCCAGGTGAGACGCCTATCAAGGTGAACGCCAAAATAAGTTATCTCCTACTAAGCTTGAGCTTGAATTGTAGCACCATTTAAAGCTACTGAAGAATATGACCGATGATTTAGTATAAATGTAACATGCTGACAATTCGCTATATTGATTTTAATTCTCCAGTTAGTTACCAATTCTTGGATGATTTAATGAATATGATTATCTAGATTTGTAGCAGCTTTAGCTGGGTAAAGGGAGTGGATGATTATCGCAGTGTCATTGGGAAATGTTGATATATTAATTTGAGAATTTATTGGAATATCAACAGTGAATAAAAAGTAAGTAGAGTTGGTTCCAGTGAACTGTCTTGGGTTATAATTAATCACTACAATCACTCAATTTGATATGCAAGGTTGTGGAATAAATTTGAGGTAGAATAACCTTTTTATTTTGTAAATCAACTCTTCATGCCACCATACTCGATCAAATGCTTGAACTTCATCGAGAAATAGTTCTTATTTTAGTAGTAATTCTGTTGACTTGCTTAATCTTTCCATGGTTCGTTCGATCAAAATCCAAAATCAGAACTTTTTCAAATAGTTCAGAGAGATATGGAAACAGATTTAAAGGTCTTTATGTAAGGTAGTGTAATATGAAATATGTAGTTGTTATTATTATTATTATTATTATTAGGGGATGTTGCACTGCGACCTATGAGATCTATTGTGCCCCCTTCACGGACTTAGAGTGTTTCTCCTAGCCCAATTCCCTCGATGAATTGTAGTATTAATCCTACCTCACAGTGTCTGAGTTCGTCCTCAGTTAAGGTGAATTCATCAAGGTGCTTCCCTCTATTGCGCATCAGGGCAGAGCAAGTATCTATCACATGTAGTGCGGTCTCGTCCTCTTCCCTGCAGAACCTGCAAAGACCATTAGTGAAAATTCCCAGTGTTGTTAGCCTACAATGTCCTGTTAATAATCCCGTAATGATTCTCGAGTTGTTCTTCGTTAGATTCATACAATCCTTGTAGCGTTTTAGGTTGTATGTCCCTAGCGCTAATTTGGAATGTGATAGCCCCCGTAATTTTTTCCAATATAATATTCTTTGCTTATCCTCTTCTTCCCAAATAATGCGGGAGATGTTACCCGATCCTAATCCACAGTATGGTTCGGGCCCTATAAAAGGAGTTGATGCTCCTTTCCTGGAGAGTTTATCTGCCATTTCATTTCCATTAATTCCAGCATAACCCGCAACCCATAGTCCACCAGGTGTGGACCTGATTGAGTTGACCTAATATGTTCAGC
The DNA here is from genome assembly GCA_035041805.1 of Amiota mariae. Taxonomy (NCBI): domain Eukaryota; kingdom Metazoa; phylum Arthropoda; class Insecta; order Diptera; family Drosophilidae; genus Amiota; species Amiota mariae. Next base: position 347,495 of record JAWNKV010000849.1, read on the forward strand.
TTATCAATACACTCCAACATCAGTTTTGAAGTGACTTGGTGAGATCTGAGTGCTTTGATAGCTGCCTGGCTGTCAGTCAGTATTGCTATTCTGCGGTTCCGGTAGTTCCGTTTGAGATTAAAGTACACACATCTATCTATTGCGTACACTTCCGCTTGGAAGATCGAAGTATTCTTACCTAATGGTTCAGAGTATCTTATCCCTGGTCCAAATACACCCGCCCCGGCTCCATCGTCAGTGAGGGAGCCGTCGGTGTACCATGTCATCATGTTACTGGTTAATCTTGTATGTTTCTGATAAACCTTCCCAATTTCCTTTGTTACTAAGTTCAGTTTTGAAGAGTTTCTTAAAGCTGAACGTTGGGAGTAAAGAGTCCCTTGGCATCGAGATTTCAGGAAGATGCTTAGTGAGAAGTTGTGTCTTCCTTTGGTTGAGATAACTTCCTGTGCTGGTATTGTTCCCAGCAAGCCACAGAATTGCCCTCCTCGCTTGTGACTGGATGTCTTTTACCCGCGATGGCTCTACACGTCGTGAAAGTTTTTATGGCTTTCTTGCTTCTTTTTGTAGTTTTACCTCTATACCGCCTAGACGGATAGCTTTGAGATGCTTAAGTTTATATTTCCGTGTAAATGGTACTACTGTCGTTTTTGCTGGATTAATATTCAGCCCAACCGTTGCGCACCATCTTTTCGTTAGTTTGAGTCCTAATTGAATTCTATCACATAGAGTGTCCTCAAATATACCTCTACATATGATGACGATGTCGTCCGCGTAGCCCTGAAATGACAAACCATTGTTTCCTAATTCTATCAATAGCTTGTCTACTACTATACTCCACATAAGTGGTGATAGCACACCTCCCTGTGGGCAACCACGTGAGGTGTTAGCGATTATACTTCCTGCACTACTTGGTATACCTTCCTGGTGTGAAGCATATTACTCATCCAAGAAGCTAGAGTATTATTTACCCCTCTTCTTGTAAGAGCTCTTCTGATAGCGTCGTGTGAAGTATTGTCAAAAGTACCTAGTTGTTACTATTGGAAAATTTAATGGTTGATTACTTTTGAACAGCTGAATAGTTTTTGTTGGAATTTCTTAAAAAAGAAGCTGAACTGACTCATTCAGCCCAGTAGTCAACTAAGCCTAAGTTACCATCTATAAGGCTATAGTTGTCCCGTCCTGTACATATGATACTTCCCTATGTGGCATTGCTGCTGAGATAAACGTCTATCTCATATAGAAAATTCAGAACTCTGCCCTCCGTCAGATAGTATACGTTACTTGTTACGTGCGGAATGATGTCAGTATAATGACCGGCTAAGAACTCACGTGAACAAATAAGCATAGGCTCTTGCCATAAACACCTCTAGGAGGAGTCTCAAACGTCTCCACTCTGAAGACCTTTGGATACACGGACGCAAGGGAGGACGTAGGCTCCGTTTCTGATGTACTTAAACATTTTCCTGCAAATTGTTTTTGAGGTTTCTGTCAATTTCTATACTCTCTGTCACATCTATTTTGTATAGCCATTAAGTCGGTGGTTTATTTTTGTCCATTATTATGAAGTGTGAGTTCTTACGTGAAACCACAGCAACGCAGACCGCCCAAAACATCAACAGTGTATTTGGCTCTTTTGTTACTATGCAGCAGATAATAACGAATTGGTTAGCCAAATTTCGCACAGGGAAATTCCCTAATTAACCTCACAAATATGCCGCGTGGTCGCCCACAATCAAAGGGTCGATAACGACAAACTGAAGATCAATATTGAGGCTTACCCATTTCAAAGTGCACAGAATTTGTCACTTCAGGTTGGTGTACACTCACTTACTCACCTGGCTCAAATCGGTAAGGTGATAAAGTTGGATAAGTGCGTTCCACATGAGCTCATTAAGAACAGAAAGAGAAGGGCTTAGAAGCTCGTTGTTCTTTCACCATAAATTTGATTCATTATACTCTTCACGTTAGTGAATAGTATTATAAGTTTGTCATGAAGTTTGTAACACACAGAAGGAGACATCGCAGACCATATAAAGTATAATTTTTTATGATCAGCTCAATGAGACGAGTTGAGTTAGCCATGTCCGTCTGTCCGTCGGTCCGTCTGTTCGCACTCCTAGTCCCTCAGTTTTTGAGCTAGAGCTGAAATTTTGTACATAGGTTTCTTTTTACCAAATGCCGATCAAGTTCGTGAATCAACCAAATCGGACCACTAGGGGGGTGGGGGGTTTGTGGTACCTCCCATACAAACCCTCTTTTAAATTAATGTTCTTATTAGAAAAAGTTTTTTGTTTGGACACTATAATTTTCTGGTCTATATCCACCAACCATATAAATTTCATGATCCTAGGGCTACCAGGAAGGGTACCACCCATACAAACCACCTTTTAAATTAATGTTCTTATTAGAAAAACTTTTTTGTTTTTTGTCTTATAGAACTGAAATTTGGACACTATCAGTCTCCGACCCATATCCACAAACCATGAAAATTTCAAGACCCTCGGACTACTAGGAGGGATACCTCCAAACAAACCGGGAGGTTTTTTTGTTTTTTGTACTATCGACTTAAAATTTGGACACTATAAGTGTTTAACCCATAGCCACCAAACTTATAAATTTCAATACCCTCGGACCACTCGTTGGGGCATGAAGAGTATTACAACTTCGGCATAGCCAAAGTTAGTCTTTTTTTATATTTTTTGAATAGAATTATTACTTATGATGATAAATGGATTCAATATGATAATCGTAAGAGTTCAGCAACAAACCCCAAGGCCTTAGATTCATCAAAAGCAGCTTATGGTAACTGTTTGTTTGGTGGTGTGATGAAGGTGAGACTCCAGAGTTTAACGATCACAACTGAAGTGTACTGCAACCAACTGGACCAGAGGATGCAAAAACTTAAGAAAAAAGCAGTCTAGATTGGTCAACTAGTCGACTGTGACTGTGGCAAAACTACAAAAATAGGAGTTAGAACTTCTTCAACATCCTTCACACTCACCAGACTTAGCCCCACGGATTACCATTTGACAAGTTTTTGGTAGAAAAATAATTTAATTCCGGCAACGCCTTCCAGGAATTCATTGACTCCTATACGCCAGGGTTTTATACAACCGCCATAAACAATCTTCTGCTGAAATGGCAAAAGTATATAGATAAAATGGTTACATATATCGATTAATAAAATAGATCCTTGTATTATTATAAACTGACAACCAACTTTGATTTCATTTCTACAAATATCATATTACATAACCCAATACGTGTATATTTATATACATTCTGTCAAAAAAGTACCGGGAATTGTCGATTTAAATCTGGCGGGGTAATCTAGGCAGGTACATTTTTCTTAGGTTGGTACAACTGTCCTTAATTACTATGCCAAGTTTGAGCGGGATCTGTCAACCAGTTTGTTTACAGCAGCTGGTTAAGTAAGTCGATGTCAATAGTGCGTGCCGATTTTTTACTATGGGTGATTTCGTTGAACAAAGAATTTGTTTAAAGTTTTGTGTCGCGAATGAATTTTCGTGTGCCGATGCATTGAGAATGCTACAAAAGGTCTTTGGCAATAATACTCTATCGAAAACTCGGGCATATGAGTGGTACAAAGCCTTCAAAGACGGTCGTGAAGTGGTCTAAGACTTGCCTCGTTCCGGACGCCCATCGACGGCTTCTACCGACGATAACGTCGATAAAATTAAGGAAATTGTGCTCGCAAACCGTCATACCAGCTTGAGAGAGATAGCACATGAGCTCAACATATCCCACGAGTCAGCACGTACGATTTTGATTGATATTTTGGGCATGAGAAAGGTGGCCGCGCGACTGGTGCCAAAAGAGCTGAATTTTCTTCAAAAAGCTACGATTGTGAAGGATTTTCTCGCCAAAAACTCAACTAACATCATTGAACAATCACCGTATTCGCCTGATTTGGCCCCCTGTGACTTTTTCCTTTTTCCAAAACTAAAATTGCCGCTTCGTGGCACCCGTTTTGAGTCCATTGAAGCCATAAAACAAAATTCGCCCCGCGTGAACTGAAGGCCATCCCGGAAAGCGCCTATAAAAAATGTTTCGATGATTGGAAATGCCGTTGGCATAGATGTACTGGAGCAAATGGTGCCTATTTTGAAGGCGACCCAATAAATTTGGATGATTAAAGGTAAAAATGTTGATTTATTTATAAATTCCCGGTACTTTTTTGACAGAATGTACTTGAACTTGGTTTTATTGATATTTAAAGTGTGTGAGTCTATTGTCCGTATATTGTTGATAAATACTCCATTTACTTTGATACCTTTGGCAATTTCATTTAACGAATCTTGAAAGAATAACAGGGAACTCTGTCTGATACCTCGTGAGATAAATACATATTGGGTTGAGGAAACTGTACGTGGCCTTTTTATGTTCACTTGACATTGAATGGATAACATACGGGACTGTTCTCCAAAAGCAGTCTTGTTGGAACCGAGATGAAGCTCCACAAGCAATAGCAAAACCACCAATATTGATAGCAAAGAATGTGATGCTGATGTGATATTTACATATTTCTTAAATATCTTTGCATTTGTTTTTTTTTTTTTTTTTATTAAAATTTGAATACATAAATAGCAAGACCTCTCGATTGCCAAGTCCTTCTTCTCTAAAGCTAAATTATTATGACTTGCCAATTGGTTATTCGTATTTTGATTTCCTATAAAGAAGAAGAAGATAAATTATATTCTCTCCTACAACAAAGTATATTGTCAAACTATCGAAAAAAAAAAAGAAATAAAATAAAAAAAAAAATCATAAACAAAAACTGGAAAATAAAAAATGAATAAAAAATGCAATTTGAATATTTTTTCAATTTTCTTCATTTCTTTATTTCTCTAGTTTTTATGTCTTAAGCGATTATACGAGAATTCAAGGTTTCTAACCTATTAACCAACGAATCATTCCTGTGCAGGAAGTAATACGAAAAAAAACAAGGTTGATTGTTTCCGTTACATTAGTTTCATAACTCATAACTGTATAATTGACAGTTGGACCTACAAATACACACTCACACACACTCACACTTACACACACACACACACACACATATATATATATATATTCATATATATATATATATATATATATAGACGCATATCGAAATGTTGTTTTGTATATGTTTATTTGCTTTTAGCTTTTAGCTTTTCATTGAATTGCAAAAGCAAAAGCAAAAGACAGAATGATTGAGTGACTAACCTGGTGCCTTAGTACCACCATCAAGAGCAATCAAGTAACCAACCAACCGACAACAGATCTACAAACTAGTAAAAAACCTAAAGATTGAACGAATGACTGAACGAACAAACGAACGAACGAACGTACAAATGAAAGACTAAAGGACCGACCGACAAAGAGACTAGCAGACTACCAAATGACTGAAAGACCTCCGGACCGACCTACGACCATCATCATCATCAACATCATCAACATCATCATCATCATCATGAAAGCATTTTGCAAATACGAGTGAGTACACACACCTTGGGGACACTCACTGATTTTTATGTTTTATGTTCTTTTTTTTCGGTGATTTTTTTCCCACTTCTTATTATTTTCATTGCTTCACTGTTTTTGTTGTTGTTGTTGTTCTTGTTGTTGTTGTTGTTGTTGCTATTTTTGTTGTTGCTTTTGTATTTCACTTGTTTTTCAATTGTTTTTCCGTCTCTTGTCTCTCTCTTCTTGTGTAGAGTTTCCAACGCATGCGCTGCACAAACATTTGCTGTTGATGGAAAACTCTCGATAATTTTTCGTTTATTTTCGTTTTCATTTTCATTTTCATGATGATGAACAGTTTCTCTGGTTTTGTGTTATTTTTTTTTTTTGTATTTTTGTTTGTTGGTATTTCTATTATTCAATTTATTATAATAGATTTTTTTTTTTTTTTTTTTTGGTATATAAAAATTATTTCTTCCTCTTTTATTTTGATAAAATTAATTCAATTATATTTTATTTTTTTTTTTTTTTTTATATGTCTAAAAACATTCATTATTAGAAATATTGTAATCGATAAATACTTAGATCGATCGATCAATTTCAATTATCGATTAATCAATTGATTGATCGCTCACAACTAAAGTGACTTAAGAGATTTAATTAGTTTCGGCCACGTGGTCATTAATTTTCTGTTTTATTTGCCATTCAAATTAACACTCATGGTCATCCTCACCCCCTCACCATCACCATCACCATCACCATCACCATCACCATCACCATCATAAACTCAAACTTCATCTCATGACCACAAGGTAATGAAGGGGAAGGTCCTTCTTTTCCTTTTTAAATTGACCATGGAGCCACTCAATGGCCTCCCTCATTAACACTGAAGGCGAATACATGATACTCAGTGAGCAGTCAGCAGTCAGCAATCGTCAGTCGTATTCGTAATTGTTGTTGTACGTGTAAATGATGAAAGTAGAAAGAATAGGCAAAACTGAATGATTTTTATGTTGTTGGTGTTCTGGTTGTTGTTGTTGTTGTTGTTGCTGATGTTGTAGTTGTTGCTTTTTTGCCTTTAACATACTAATACAATACAATAGAATACAATACAATATATTGTACGATGAGTAGCAACAATTGTTGTTTTCAAACTGTTGCTCTCTATTTATTTTTCTTGTTTTCTTTTCTTGTTGCTGTGGGCATGAGACTGGAAAAAGGTGCACAAATTCTAAGTGTGTGTTCTGCAAATTGAATTTAATGCAGAAAAGGAAAAAGAAAAGGGCATGGGTAAGGGTAAGGGTAAGGGTAAGGGTAAGGGTAATGGGAAAACGTAAATGAATGGAATTTGAATACATACATCTAATAAATAATAATAATAATAATAAAAATAAGTAATACAAAAAAAAAAAAAAAAAATTGTTAAAGTTTCAAATGAATTTTATATACAAATGTTGTAATCTATACTACTACTACATCCCAATTACTTGCTCTCCCTGGCGAAGTTATACCTCGATTGTTGGTCCCATCACGGTTGCAAAATATATCAAGTGTAGTCCGGGGGTGATTGAGACTGCTTATCCGGTGAATCGTCTATTGTAGTATGTTGGTCTGCTGGGATCTTAACATCTCCCAGGCGCATTCCAAAAAAAAAAAAAAAACAAAAAACATATTACATACTTTTAGGCTCATAAGACCACTTGGTCCAATGTTACTCCATTTTATTTTTGAATATATGTATTTATTTATCATAATTAAATCTAATATTTATGTAATACTAAACTTAATACTAATTTTAACGAGTGACTAGCTGCTGGGGCCTACGACTCGCGATTTAATGATAATTTATTAAAAAAAGATTTAATGTTCAATAATTAAATTGTAAGGTTGAATTTTTTGCAGAAACTATATATGTTGGAAATATTTAATGATGACGGTGTAAATTAAAAGATGGGAAGGGGGTAGGGAACCAAAAAGGCAGACCCTTAAGCTCTCCAAATGTTGGCAAGAGTCCAGTTGATGAATTGCGCTGAGATCGGCCCCGTGGAGCAACTGCTGCTTTGAGGAAATGTTCGTACATGATTTGGGTGTGTCCGATATGCAGACGAATGAAAACTGCGCATGCCCATCTGGATGAGTTGGTAGGAAGACCGATTTTGTCGCAAGTTGGGTTGATGGAAGAGTATCGGTGGAGGAACTGTCCCCATCCCGTCAACTTCTTCGTATACAGATGACGAGTAACCAGGTTTCTTAAATCTTTGGCACTGGTTGGAGTGAAGAATTATGATGGGACAGAGTTGACTTGCCTGGCTGCCGCATCGGCGCATTCATTTCCGCGCATAACTTGGTGGCTGGAAACATTTTTGAATATAATTTTTCAAAATTCTTTAACTTAATATTTAACTACATATTTCCTTAGGTTTGCTGATAAGAAATATGGGTTACATTCTTGGAGAAATATCATGCATATCTTTTTCTTAATATTTTTTGGGGCTTCGATCCAAAGTGATTTTTAATAATTTGCTTGCTTCAATTGAATGTAAATTTAAATACTAAGTATGGACATTATTAATATTTCTGAAACACTTTTATGGTCTTCCCCTTAATGATTCTACCGATGAAATTCATTGTCCATTTGATTGTTCTTTCGTCTCGAATTGAACACAATGGAAAAATTAATGGAATCTATTAGAGAGGTGGCCAGGATGATCTTCTCAGCCATCTCGCCACTTTGACTCCTCCTATTCTGTGTCGCTTAACAAACGACTGGCAAATTTATTTGGATTATTTTTCAACCGCTCCACCTACTTTGTGGCCTCACGAGTAATCACATCACCAATTTTCGGAATATTTAAGTTGTTCTTAAGGTCCGTCGATCGCATGAACCCGATTTCCCAATTCTCTGTCCGAGCGATTTCGTGATAATTGAAATATGAGTTTTGGACGTTAGCCGCCTATCCAAATACACACCCAGGTATTTATATATTAAATAGTGTTCCAGCAGTTGGTTGCCAATAAAGACTCCCGGACAAGCATCCGGCCGTAATGTTAATGCCAATGTTCCATTGTCTTGTCGTGATTTCAAAGTTATGAAGGTATTGTTGCAGGGTGTCCGTGGCTTCACAAATGCACCTGTTTCCTGGAGAGGATGGCCGTATCATCTAACGATCCTCTAGCGGTAATTCTGAGCCTTTGGGCATGTTATGCGTGAACAGGGTTTAGAGATTCGGTCCCAAAAATCTACCCTGGGATATACCTGAACGAATACCACTGATACAAATGCTATACTAAAATCAATTGACTATAAATCAGGGTAATCTTTAGTGTCCTTTGTTAGATTGTTTTCTTTTTATTATTATGCTATTTTCTTTATTTGCAACTGTTGTTAGACGACAACCAGCGAATTTCATCGCAAAATGTAAGTCACATTAGGGTTGGGAGATCTAGAAGGCGTTGTCTTTTCAGGCGTCGCGTTTGGCTTCTGTTGTCCAACAAGTTCAAAGCCAGATGGTTGACATGGTCTTCCAACCTAATGAGGTATCTGTTACTGTACTTGACAATTTCTTCCTTAATCAGTATAATGACAGTACATGAAGTAATATCAACAAACATTCCTTAACAAATAATGATGGGTTGGCATGAATTAATAAATTTTGTAATCACTTAATCAATTATGATGTAACATTGATTGATTAATTTTATTAAATTCATACAAAAGAAATTAAATGCAAAATTTCTAAAATTGTGACAATTACTTGAACATAGTTAAACGATAAAATTTTATTCATTATTAATTAATCATTGATGAAAATTTTTATTTATGATATTTAATCATTTTATTATTATTTTTATATATTACAATTAATTATTAGGAATTAAAAAAATATATATATTGTAGTACTAAAAGTAATAATTCGCAAGATTCATTCATTTTAAATTTGATTATGATTAATGAATCATTCATCAAATGTTTTGATTATTATTTTTAATCATAATCATTAATTAGATTAATTTTGGGCCATCAATGATAAACCCGGAAATATGTATATACATATATATTTTCAATGTTTTACTTACAATTCTTTCTCTAAAAGTTCTTCTATTGTTTTTATTTTTTTTTATGAAAGTGATTAGAAGATTGATAATCTCATTTTTCCAAATTGCTTTCAAATAGATAAAACTGGTATACTTACATTCCAATAGTCGTATGAATATATTCTATTACTACTATTTAAGTCCAATGTCACCGTGTGATCTGGGGTCTATTGAAAATAGAAAATGATAATAATACTAGGGTAAGTGAACATGCACTACAAACTTATTGACTACTTCACGGCTATAGGTCTAACAAACGTCATCAGCCACATAAACTAAGCATGCAACAAAGAAAATTACAGTGTTAACTTAAAACTCTTATGTGTCCTTCCTGCAATGGGGAGGAAGGGGTTCACTTAATATTATGGGCCTCTAAATAAGCAAAATTATTAGACGATCATAAAGAAGCGGTCAAGATGAATTTCTGGTAGGGACAAGAGCTCTATCTATCTTTGTTCCTGATATATCATAGAGCGCCTGCCATGAGGTCTTTTTATAAATTCAATGTTACTAACACTTGCGGTACCAAACAATTCGAAACTATATGTCCATATCGGTTTAATAACAGAGTTATATAGTAATAATTTATATTGAAACCTTCCACCAGATCTACAATTAATTAGCCATTAAAGATTTTGTGCTCTAATTTTTTTTGTATTTTTTTTTAAGGGAATTGATTATTTTTTGTTTTTTTTTGTTTTCTAAATGTCCCTTTGATAATCAATTAAACGAATAAACATGAAAAATTTTGAATTTTAAATATAGTAACACAACCAACATTTTGAATCTATTTGTTTTAGTAATCGTCCTCATCCATATCATCTTCCCTTTTGCGTTTTCGACATGTACAGTCAACGTCACTAATTGTAACGTCTGAGTCACTGCTACAGTCATCGTCATCGTCTTCGTCTTCTTCTGCATCATCTTCTTCATCTGTATCTGTATCTGTATCTGTATCTGCATCATCATCTTCTTCTTCTTCTTCTAGGGCTCGAAAGAATGCTTCCAGATTGCCAGAAGATGCAGCAGTCACAGCGTTTGATGGCACATCAAAACATCTTAATAAGATGCCCATCATTTTGGATGGAAAACCTTCGCAAAATTCAGTCATTGATCTTTTAAATTCTGGTGTGTTCAAGTGATTCTTTATTAATTGCTTGGGATCATCCTCATGGTCGCCTTCACCGAGTTTTGGCAATAACATTGCGAGCTTCTTGGCTTGGTCGGGACATTTCGACATTAATTCGAGAAATTCTTTCGAATTAGTGAACTCAGTAAGGGCAACATTTATATCAACCTTAACCTTGGGTGATTTTTCGGCTGTTTCTTCGGGTGTTTTTTCGGGTGATTCTCCTTCAACAAGTGCAGCCGCACCTTTTGGCGTGTTCGAGATGGTTGATTCAGGTAAATCGTTAATTGTACTATTAGTGTTAACAATAGTACTTGTTCTGGCACGGGTTTCTATAGAATCCGGAGAAGAAATAGAGATTGCCCTCTGAATAACTTCGTGAAATAGGTTTCTAAGCCGTTGATGATTAGGATTACTGAGTAAAGACCTGGGACGATGTTGGATTGTCGGTTGTCTTGGATTATTAATTAGTTCATTTACACGATTGCAATATTCCTCGTCTCTATTCGTTCGTCTTTCTTGCATCCAGTAGAACAAGCGGCGTGGTGAAGTCTTGAATATCATTACATAGACTCTTCCTGTCGTACATTGGTGCACCCGCTTATATTCAAAATCGTCGGGAAACAATATAATGTCCTCTTCGACGTTGTCAGTCTCCAGGTCTTTCCAGCAGAAACGCAAAAGATCATCTGCATCTCGTTTTACAAAGACCAAGCCCTTGCGTTTGTCGGCATACACCATTTTTGCAATGAAATCCATGCGACCAGCACGAAATTCCACCAGGTTTCCTGTTCCATGAGCATAATCACCATGATTGTTAAACATTTTCGTTCCCGTAAGTGATGCACAAATAATAACAATTTAATTTAACAATTAAAACAAAAAACAAGAAGAGAAATCACGGTTTAAATTTATTTTATTTTTACAAAATATTTTTGCGTTCGTAAATTTTACTATTCAATATCGAATTTGATTTTATTGTGGAGCTGACTTTTCTCCAACTTTGTAAACTTCTAAATGAATTTGACAGAAAATTACACTAGATGATAAAATTTTTTCAAATGCTTTAAAAATTTTATGAATTTCATATTTTGTCCTCCAGCAGCGCCTACTCCTGTTTTTTATCTTCTATGTGTTTCCGCCAGGTGAGACGCCTATCAAGGTGAACGCCAAAGTAAGTTATCTCCTACTAAGCTTGAGCTTGAATTGTAGCACCATTTAAAGCTACTGAAGAATATGACCGATGATTTAGTATAAATGTAACATGCTGACAATTCGCTATATTGATTTTAATTCTCCAGTTAGTTACCAATTCTTGGATGATTTAATGAATATGATTATCTAGATTTGTAGCAGCTTTAGCTGGGTAAAGGGAGTGGATGATTATCGCAGTGTCATTGGGAAATGTTGATATATTAATTTGAGAATTTATTGGAATATCAACAGTGAATAAAAAGTAAGTAGAGTTGGTTCCAGTGAACTGTCTTGGGTTATAATTAATCACTACAATCACTCAATTTGATATGCAAGGTTGTGGAATAAATTTGAGGTAGAATAACCTTTTTATTTTGTAAATCAACTCTTCATGCCACCATACTCGATCAAATGCTTGAACTTCATCGAGAAATAGTTCTTATTTTAGTAGTAATTCTGTTGACTTGCTTAATCTTTCCATGGTTCGTTCGATCAAAATCCAAAATCAGAACTTTTTCAAATAGTTCAGAGAGATATGGAAACAGATTTAAAGGTCTTTATGTAAGGTAGTGTAATATGAAATATGTAGTTGTTATTATTATTATTATTATTATTAGGGGATGTTGCACTGCGACCTATGAGATCTATTGTGCCCCCTTCACGGACTTAGAGTGTTTCTCCTAGCCCAATTCCCTCGATGAATTGTAGTATTAATCCTACCTCACAGTGTCTGAGTTCGTCCTCAGTTAAGGTGAATTCATCAAGGTGCTTCCCTCTATTGCGCATCAGGGCAGAGCAAGTATCTATCACATGTAGTGCGGTCTCGTCCTCTTCCCTGCAGAACCTGCAAAGACCATTAGTGAAAATTCCCAGTGTTGTTAGCCTACAATGTCCTGTTAATAATCCCGTAATGATTCTCGAGTTGTTCTTCGTTAGATTCATACAATCCTTGTAGCGTTTTAGGTTGTATGTCCCTAGCGCTAATTTGGAATGTGATAGCCCCCGTAATTTTTTCCAATATAATATTCTTTGCTTATCCTCTTCTTCCCAAATAATGCGGGAGATGTTACCCGATCCTAATCCACAGTATGGTTCGGGCCCTATAAAAGGAGTTGATGCTCCTTTCCTGGAGAGTTTATCTGCCATTTCATTTCCATTAATTCCAGCATAACCCGCAACCCATAGTCCACCAGGTGTGGACCTGATTGAGTTGACCTAATATGTTCAGCTTATCAATACACTCCAACATCAGTTTTGAAGTGACTTGGTGAGATCTGAGTGCTTTGATAGCTGCCTGGCTGTCAGTCAGTATTGCTATTCTGCGGTTCCGGTAGTTCCGTTTGAGATTAAAGTACACACATCTATCTATTGCGTACACTTCCGCTTGGAAGATCGAAGTATTCTTACCTAATGGTTCAGAGTATCTTATCCCTGGTCCAAATACACCCGCCCCGGCTCCATCGTCAGTGAGGGAGCCGTCGGTGTACCATGTCATCATGTTACTGGTTAATCTTGTATGTTTCTGATAAACCTTCCCAATTTCCTTTGTTACTAAGTTCAGTTTTGAAGAGTTTCTTAAAGCTGAACGTTGGGAGTAAAGAGTCCCTTGGCATCGAGATTTCAGGAAGATGCTCAGTGAGAAGTTGTGTCTTCCTTTAGTTGAGATAACTTCCTGTGCTGGTGTTGTTCCCAGCTACCCTCAAAATCGCCCTCATCGCTTGTGAGTAGATATAAAGAGGAGTGAGTTCCAAGATACCTCCATTGATGCCGTTGGACATGTTCGCATAGCTCCCCGTTATACATACACATGCAAGTCTTTGTACCTTGCTAAGAGTGTTAATTACTGTCTGCTGTTCGTGCAGTTTTCCCAGACTAATGCCCTGTAGGTTATCATTGGTCTGACAATTGCTGTGTATATCCATCGCAGAATATTGCGAAATTTTACCCGCAATAACTCTACACGTCATGAAAGTTTTGATGGTTTTCTGCTTTACCTGCTCTATGTGAGTTTCCCTCAATAATTTTTGGTCTAAAAGGATACCCAAGAATATTGCTTCTTTTTGGAGTTATATCTCTATACTGCATATACGGATAGCTTTAAAATACTTAAGTTTATACTTCCGTGTAAGAAGTAAATACCGACGTTTTTGCTGGACTAATATTCAACCCAACCGTGACACAACATCTCTTCGTTAGTTTGAGTCCTAATTGGATTCTAGCACATAGAGTGTCCTCAAATTTACCTCTACAAATGATGACTATGTCGTCCGCATAGCCCTGAAATGCCAAACCATTGTTTCTTTATTCTACCAATAGCTCGTCTACTACTATACTTCACATAAGTGGTGACACCACACTTCCCTGTGCGCAGCCCCGTGAGGTGTTAGCGATTATACTTCCTGCACTTGTTGGTATTTCCACATTCCTGGTGTGAAGCATATTATTCATCCGTTTCCTTCTTTTCAAAGCTATCCTGCAGTGAGTTTGTCAGTTGATATAGAGCAGTTTCAATGAAATACCCTGCTCTATAGGCATGCTGACAGTAGTGCAGCGGATTTCGTACTAAAACTGTAGTCCGGATGTAGTTATCTACAACTTTCTCTAAAGTTTTTAGAACAAAAGATGTTATGCAGATTGGTCTGTAGGATTTAGGATGAAGTGGGTCCTTCTTACCTGCCTTTGGCAAAAATACCACCTTTACTCTTCTCCATACCCTAGGTATGTAACCTAGCGCTACACTACACCTTGCAATTCTCGTCAGTAGACCTAATAGCTGCTCTGTACCTTTCTGGAGTAAGGCAGGAAAAATTCCGTCTACTCAAGGTGATTTCAATGGCTTAAAGTGTTAATTGCCCATCTAATCCTAGGTCCCGTGCAAATTTCGCTACATCTATTCCTGTACACTCTACCCAGGTTATCAGTATAATCTGTCCCTGCCGTCACAAGTGTGGAAGATCCTGGGAAGTGAGTGTCAAGAAGTAATTTTACACTCTCTTCTTCGTTTTCCGTGAGGAGGTTGGTATATGATACACTGTACCTGAGTAAAGGTTGATGGAACCCCTGGTCGACTAAATCAAACAAATTTTTTTATTAATCGACCAGGATTATTTTACGGACAATGTTCTGAAATTTGTGGGGCTAACCATAGTTTTATGCCTATTGTAATTGAAAGAATTCCAATTAATTATTTTATCAAATGAATTTCATCTAATTAATTTTATCATTAGATGACTGAAAGCAAGTATTGGTCTCTTAAACCACTTTATAGTAAATTAGCAATTACTTCTAATGAAAAAATTAGTTAAAAAATAACATTAGTATGTCAAACTAAAATTATTAATTTACAAATTAATATTTTTTAATTCCACAAATAGCACCTATTAGATGATTAAGCTTATTTATTATTTTTTCTATTTCTTTTATTTTATTTTCAATTTTAAATTATTATTCATACTTACCTTCTTCACCTAAATCTTCTAATTTAAAAAAAGTTAGCTTAAATTCAATAAATTGAAAATGATAACAAATTTATTCTCTGTATTTGACCCTTCTTCTAGTATTTTTAATTTATCTTTAAATTGAATAAGAACATTTTTAGGATTATTATTAATTCCTTCAATATACTGATTAATGCCTTCTCGGTACAATATTTTTTGAAATTCAATTTTAACTACTTTACATAAAGAATTCAAAACCTTACTAGGACCATTAGGACATAATGGGTCTACATTTATTTTTATTTCATTATTTTCTATAATTTTATTTAATAATTTTATAGGATTATTTCCCTATATTTTTACTAGAACAAGACATCTAACTTTAACTTTAACACTAGCCCTACCTCTATGATTATGTTTTATAATTTATGGCTGAATTAACCATACTCAACACATATTTGCTCATTTAGTGCCTCAAGGAACACCTGCTATTTTAATACCTTTTATAGTATGTATTGAAACTATTAGAAATATTATTCGACCAGGAACATTAGCTGTTCGATTAACCGCCAATATAATTGCAGGACACCTACTATTAACTTTATTAGGAAATACAGGCCCTTCTCTTTCTTCTATTTTAGTTATTCTATTGTTAATTACTCAGATTGCTCTATTAGTATTAGAATCAGCAGTTGCTATAATTCAATCTTATGTATTTGCCGTATTAAGAACTTTATACTCTAGTGAAGTAAATTAATGTCTACACACTCAAATCACCCCTTCCATTTAGTAGATTATAGTCCTTGACCCTTAACAGCGTCTATCGGAGCTATAACAACAGTTTCAGGTATAGTAAAATGATTTCATCAATATGATATATCCTTATTTATTTTAGGAAATATTATTACAGTTTTAACAGTTTATCAATGATGACGAGATGTATCCCGTGAAGGAACTTATCAAGGATTACATACATATGCTGTTACTATTGGATTACGTTGAGGTATAATTTTATTTATTGTATCAGAAGTATTATTTTTTGTTAGCTTTTTCTGAGCTTTCTTCCACAGAAGATTATCGCCAACTATTGAATTAGGGGCATCTTGACCCCCTATAGGAATTATTTCTTTTAATCCTTTTCAAATTCCATTGTTAAATACAGCAATCTTATTGACTTCTGGGGTAACCGTAACATGAGCTCACCATAGTTTAATAGAAAATAATCATACTCAAACAACACAAGGTTTATTTTTTACAGTTTTATTGGGAATTTATTTTTCAATTCTTCAAGCCTATGAATATATAGAAGCCCCTTTTACTATTGCAGATTCAGTTTATGGATCAACATTTTATATGGCAACAGGATTCCATGGAGTTCACGTATTAATTGGAACAACATTTTTATTAATTTGTTTACTACGTCATTTAAACAATCATTTTTCTAAAAACCACCATTTTGGTTTTGAAGCAGCTGCTTGATATTGACATTTTGTTGATATTGTATGATTATTCTTATATGTTACAATTTACTGATGAGGAGGTTAATTTAAACTATCTATATAGTATAAAAGTATATTTGACTTCCAATCATAAGGTCTATTAATAATAATAGTATAGATAATTTTTATAATCTTAGTAATTTCTTTAATTCTTCTATTAATCTCTTTTATTGTTATAATTTTAGCATCAATTCTATCAAAAAAATCTCTAGTAGACCGAGAAAAAAGATCCCCTTTTGAATGCGGATTTGACCCAAAATCTTCATCACGACTTCCCTTTTCAATTCGATTTTTTTTAATCACTATCATTTTTTTAATTTTTGATGTTGAAATTGCTTTAATTTTACCCATAATTATTATTTTTAAATATTCAAATATAATAATATGATCAATTTCATCAATTATTTTTATTTTAATTTTATTAATAGGATTATACCATGAATGAAATCAAGGAATATTAAATTGATCAAATTAGGGTTGTAGTTAAAAATAACAGTTGATTTGCATTCAAAAAGTATTGATTATTCAATCTACCTTAATGAATATGAAGCGATAAATTGCAATTAGTTTCGACCTAATCTTAGGTAACACTACCCTTATTCTTTAATTGAAGCCAAAAAGAGGCATATCACTGTTAATGATATAATTGAGTAAAAACTCCAATTAAGGAAGTATGGTGATCAAGTAAAAGCTGCTAACTTTTTTCTTTTAATGGTTAAATTCCATTTATACTTCTATTTATATAGTTTAAATAAAACTTTACATTTTCATTGTAAAAATAAAATAATTAATTTTTATAAATTACTAAATATAATTATTTATATTCAAAGATTAATCAATCTCCCTAACAGCTTCAATGTTATACTCTAATTATAAGCTATTTGAATATAAAAATAATAATAAATTAAATAAAATTAAAACTCAAAGTACAAATAATAATAAATAAATTTTTAAATTATTATTTTGTATGATAAAAATTAATTGAGAATATTTTTCTAATTTTTTAGACAAATTTTGTCTTCCAAAATATTCTGATCAACCCTGATCAAATCTTTTAATTACTAACTGACCATAATTTAAAGGTCAATAAATAATACCATATGTAACAATATAAGGCATAAATCACATTGATCCTATAAACATAGAACTAAAATAATTTTTTAAAGACTTATTAACAAAATACAAATTAACAATAGAAATTAAGTACCCTCTTAATCCCCCACTAATACAAACAAATAAAGTTAATATTTTTATATATAAAGGTAAACAAATTATATAAGGTCTAGAAAATATTAA
Organism: Amiota mariae; assembly: GCA_035041805.1. Lineage (NCBI taxonomy): Eukaryota > Metazoa > Arthropoda > Insecta > Diptera > Drosophilidae > Amiota > Amiota mariae. The sequence continues at coordinate 365,611 of JAWNKV010000849.1, forward strand.
TCAATTTAATATTCTCCCCCCAATAATTCTTATTACTAATAATCCCAATATTCCTCGCAATATAACTCATCCCTCATCATTTAATATGTTTAATCTCAAACAATTTAAATCACCTGTTATTGAATAATAAACCAAACGAAAAGAGTAACAAACGGTTAAACCGGTGGAAAAAAAGAAAAGAAAAAAAGAAAATAAATTAATATTTCTAATTATTACTATTTCTAAAATTATATCCTTTGAATAAAATCCAGCTAAAAAAGGTATTCCACATAAAGCTAAATTTGAAACATTAAAACAAGCAGATGTTAAAGGCATATGAATTCTTAAACCCCCTATTAAACGAATATCTTGAGAATTATTTATATTGTGAATAATAGCACCAGCGCATATAAACAATAAAGCTTTAAATAAAGCATGAGTTAAAAGATGAAAAAATCCTAATTTATAAAATCCTATTGATAAAATTCTTATTATTAAACCTAACTGACTTAAAGTCGATAAGGCAATAATTTTTTTTAAATCAAATTCAAAATTAGCACCTAATCCAGCCATAAATATTGTTAAACCAGACAATAAAAGTAAAACTTGACCTAAAACAGAATTTTCTAATAATACATTAAAACGAATTAATAAATAAACTCCAGCAGTTACTAAAGTAGAAGAATGTACTAATGCAGAAACAGGGGTAGGGGCAGCTATAGCAGCAGGAAGCCAAGAAGAAAACGGAATTTGAGCTCTCTTAGTTATAGCTGCTAAAACAATTAGAGCCCCAATAATTTTTATTTCAAAATTATTCTGAAAAACCTCTAAATAAAAAATAAAATTTCAACTACCATAATTTAATATTCAAGCAATAGCTAATAACAAAGCAACATCTCCAATTCGATTTGATAAAGCAGTTAATATTCCAGCATTATAAGACTTAATATTTTGAAAATAAATAACTAAACAATAAGAAACTAAACCTAACCCATCCCAACCTAATAAAATTCTAATTAAATTAGGTCTAATAATTAATAATATTATTGATAAAACAAATATTAATACTAATATAATAAATCGATTAATATTTTCATCACTTATTATATACTCTTTTCTATAATAAATAACTAAAGAAGCAATTATTAAAACAAAAGACATAAATAATAAACTCATTCAATCAAATAAAAAAGTTATAACAATAGATATTGTATTTAAAGATAATACTTCTCATTCTAAAAAATAAACCAATTCATTTACAATAAAATATATACTTATAATAAAAAAATTAACTCTAAAAGAAATCAAAAATATAAATCTAATTCTACAAATTGATAAATATTTCACGATTTAAAATGAATAAATTCATATCACTAACACCACAAATTAGTATTTTACATAAACTATTTAAATATAATCATAATATACAAGATTCACTTTTTAAAATTAAATAATTTAAAGGTAATCAATGCAATATTAATAATAAATATTCACGAATTTTACCCCCTCTAAAAGAATAAACGCCTGAAAAAATTTTTCCGTGTTGTCTAAAAGAATATAAATATAATGAATAAGCAGCACTAAAAAAAGATAAAAGAGATAAAGAAATTATTGAAAATCAAGATCAACTAACAATTCTATTTAATAACGAAATTTCTCCTAATAAATTTAAAGTAGGAGGAGCTGCTATATTACCAGAACTTAATAAGAATCATCACAACGCTATTGCAGGTATAAAATTTAATAGCCCCTTATTAATTAATAAACTTCGTCTTCCTAATCGCTCATAAGAAATATTTGCTAAACAAAATAGCCCTGAAGAACATAATCCATGACCAATTATTAATGTATAAGATACCTCAGTGGTGTGTTCAATGCTTCCGCAGAAGTTCCTAAAACTTATCCGTTTTGCTTCTCTAATCTCTTTGTTATAGAGTGTTAGAGTCCTCCTGTATTCCGTCCAATCACCGGTAGTTTTTGATCTGTTCGATAGCCCTCGAACTTCCGTTCTTAGGTACGTCCTTGGTAGAGCGTACCTTGCTTATTGGACAACTGTCCTCATCTGAATCAATAATTACTTTATTGAAACTTTCTATCATAGTTTCTAGTTGCATTTCATTTCTAATATAGTCTCCTAATTTTAGTTGCCTTAGGTTTGCATTCAGATTGTTAAGTATTTATCCCAGTTTATTTTCCTCGGATTCCTTAACAATCTTTGCGTTAGTTGCACCCCTATTACGTCAAATCGCAGTATTCTGAGATCAGACATTGATGGTTCGTCGGAGACTATCCAACTTTGAACCAGATTAGAGCCCCAGGTGTTTCCTAAGGTTAGGTCCAAGACCTCTTTCCGCTCGCTTGTTACGAAAGTGGGTGTGTTACCCACATTAAGAATTTGTAATTTATAATGATAAATTAAAGAAGGCACTCACCACGCTTGTTGTTGTCTGTACTCCCCCATACCTCGTTATGCGCATTGGCGTCACATCCAAGTATTAGAGGTTACTACTTCCTTTCACAGTACTCCACCAGTTTGTAGACAAGATCGGGTGGGGCCCAAGTGTCTTCCCCTGGTAGGTATCCTGATGCCAGTACAATTTCTCGTGTGTGCCCGTCGATGTTGATCGGGATCTGCACCGCTACAAGATCTCTAGAGAGGAACTCTGGAAGACACAAGTATTTCATGTTATTTGTTAGTACTTTGCAGGTTCTTGGGTAATCACATCTGATGACCCATATAACCTGCGTATTTGATGCGGTCAAACCTCTGATTTGACCCCTGAATACCCAGGGTTCCTGGGCCAGCACTATGCCCAGGAGTACTTTGTTGAAGTCTTCTTCTTTGCCGGTAAATTTTAGCGCAGATAAGCTATTAGCGTTGATGTCGTCGCTTTCGACAGCAAGAATGCTGACTTCGGCTGCAGGTATCTCACTCCTGACCACTTCTTTAGCTTCCTCATTTTGGATCTCCTCAGCGTTAGCTGAGTTTTGCTCAGTTGTGGCCCCTGCGTCTAAAGGATCTCCATTTGCGCGTCTTTTGTGTAAATGGACCGGGATCATGCCAAATCTGTATGCCACTCTGGCTTTGATCGCTTCAAGCGATAGGTCATCAATACTGATCGTTAGTGACACTAACACTGACCATACGAATGACATACTATGTAGGGTCAAAAGTAACCTTCTTGACCGCCAGAATGCGCTGCTACTGCAAAAAAGATCATGGTGCCTTGTAGTCCGTTCATATTTAGGTAGACGTGCCAAATTTCAGTGCAATATTTCCCTTAGTTTTGTTTTGACAGCTGATTGTTGTTGACGTGTTTCCACGTCATGTTGAGTATGGACAAAAACGATTTTCGTTCTCTCTTAAAACATTATTTTTTGAGAGGCAAAACGGCGAAGGAAACAAAAGAAAAGTTAGATAAATATTATGGGGCTAATGCTCCGTCAGATTATACCGTCAAATATTGGTTTCGATAGCTTCGTGGTGGCCGCAACTCCACTACCGATGAAGTCCGCAGCGGCAGGCCCTCCGATGCGGTTACAGAGGACATTGTCAAAAAAATACATGAAATGGTGTTTGTTGACCGAAAAGTGAAGGTGTGCGAGCTAGCAGATGCCACAAAGATTAGTACTGAGCGCACACGCCATATTTTGAGCGAGCATATGAAAAAGTTATCTTGCCGCTGGGTGCCGCGCAAGATAACCAAAAATACGAACGCGAGAGCACTTGGAAAGAGTGTTTGGACTTGCTGATGCGGAATCGGGCGGATTTTTGGCGTCGTTTGGTAACTGTTGATGAAACCTGGATCCACTATTACACACCAGAAAACAGAATGAGTGCCCGGCAATGGACTGAAGCGGCCGCGGGAGGTTCGATGGGTCGAAAAGGTTATGGCGTCGGTTTTCTGGGATTGTCATGGCATACTCTTCGTGGACTACCTCGAAAAATGAGTATTACTGTGCATTATTGGAACGATTGAAGGACGAAATAGCTACAAAACGCCCTCACATGAAGCGAAAAAAAATTTTGTTTTTGCAAGACAATGCCTCGGCACACAAGAGCATCGCAACCACGGCTAAAATCAATGATTTAGGGCTCCAATTGCTTTCGAATCCACCGTATTCGCCCGATTTGGCTCCGTCGGACTATTATCTCTTCCCAAGCCTCAAAAGATGGCTCATCAATAAAAAAATCAGCTCATGCGAGGAAATCATCGACGCCGCTGAGGAGTATTTTGCAGACCTTCCGGAAAATTACTTTTCGGACGGAATAAAGAAGTTTGAAAATCGCTGGAATAAGTGTATCGAGCTAAAAGGGGACTACATTGAATAAAATAAAAAAAACATTTAAAAAAAAAAAAAAAATCATTTCGAAGGAGGTTACTTTTCACCCCAACTAGTACGTCAAGTACTCGTATTTACCTATTTAAATGCGTCGCACACGTCCGCTCTCTTTTGCATCGGCCGCGTCACTGATTGTTAGGAAACTACCAGAAAGGCCGTTTTTTTTTTACACGCGCAAAATTTAATTATCAACGAAAAATTATTCATGCGACACATTCGTACGACAATGGTTAAGGGTTAATAAACAATTATTTAAATGTATTAAATAATTACCGTTTGATGTGTTATTTGCAATGCAATTTGTTTCTAATTTTTCATTTAATATATTTTTCAGTAATATTGTTTCCTCATCTATTGGAAGTTTTTCTGAATTTTTATTTATAATTGTTGTGCAATTTTGTTTTAATAAACAATTCTTCGATAATGAGCATTCAGTCTATATTTTTTATTATTATAAGTATACGAGGTTCGTTCAAAAAGTATCGCGATTTTTGAATTTCCTCCGGTTACGTATATTCGATTTTCTTTTGGCGTTATGTTGGTACTCATGTCCCTCACTTATTCTGACAAGGTCGGCCATTTTGAATGTTTAGTTAATTTTTGACAGCTGTTTTGCTTGCACGTGTTTTGGCTCGTCTTCGATTTTCGCCTATTCCAAAAAATGGATCAAAGAATCTGTATTAAATTTTATGTGAAAAACAAAATTAAGTGCGCGGACGCATTCCGAATGTTGACTGTGGCATATGGTGAAGCTACCTTGGACCGAAGCAACGCTTATCGGTGGTACAAAATGTTTTCAGAGGCCCGAGAAGATGTGAACGACGAAGAGCGTGCCGGACGCCCGAGCACGTCAACAACAGACGAAAACATTGATGAAGTGAAGAAAATAGTATTGGCCAATCGTCGAATCACCGTTAGAGAAGTTGCTGACGACCTAAACATATCGATTGGCTCCTGCCATTCAATTTTTATAAATGATTTGTTCTGGTACTACGCCTACCACTGTATTTTTATAGTTTCAAGACTTTTTTGAATTTTTATTACTAGCACTAATTTTTTTTCTTGATTTCGATTACTACTGTTCTTAAGAAGTGAATTTTGTCTATGTTATAGTCGTCCATTTCTTGTTTTGTTAGTAAATTCAGGTTTGTTCCCCACGTCTTTGCTGTTACTATGATACTCTGGATTTGGTCTACGTGATTTTTTAACATTGTTATCGTTAGTAGTTTTGCGTGAAATATATTATATTATTATTATTATATTATTCATTATGTCGGTTATTGTCTTGTCCACATCATCTACAATAGTATTTTACTCTGGTCTTTGGTTATGGTGTTTTGTATTAGTTATATTGTTTTCTCTAATTGATCATTAATTTTTATCAGATACTTAGTGGCATGTCCTACCATATCAATCAGTCCTCGTATTGGCGTCTCGTTGGTGCATGCCAGCGAGCGTGTATTGATTGTTTATTATGAAAGTTAAGAGACAAATTTTTTCCAATCCGAAATACGAAAAACTCTAAATGATTTACCAATCGAAACATCCAATCTATCTCAACTGGACTGCGCCCAAACTTAGCTGGAAATAACAATCGCCGGCTCCCATCTTCATTGCAGGCCCCATCAACATTAACAGTTTGTTAGAAAAAATAGATACGGTGACCGAACCCGAGTCATATGTGTTGAAGACCATGTCCAGCGATGCCTATCGCAATATCATTAAGATTTTGTGCTATGCAAAAGTCGATTAGATCCGGGATTTTACAGGGATCAGTTGGCCAGTAAGTTGGCTCTCCAGTGTTTAGGTGTCTAGCTTTAATATGCTGAATAGCATTATATAATTTTTTGCCTTTAGCGGTCGTTGTTCTTGTTCGCATATTAAGTCC